>CAWUFW010016550.1:0-304171 GCA_963921515.1 Calotriton arnoldi
TGTGGCCTCTTGGGGCTCCGAGCTGCATGATCAGTAGCTCCATGGCATCTGTTGTTCTTCTGGTGTGGCTGTGGGCTGGGCTCCCTTTTATGGTGCAGGTTGTCGTCCGAATTAACACCAGGTAGGAGCAGGTGTTAAATCCCTGCTGCTAACGCGCCTTATCGCATGTTTTGTGATCTTATCGCCGATCTGGCTGGTCGTTGAGAATGTTGCGGAGTGGTGTTTTCGCGGCTTTTTGCACGAGAACGCCTACTCTGCATCTCATTAGCGTTAGTTGCCGGTGTCATCCATGGCGATGTTTTTTGCGGCTGCTATCATGGGAAAACTGGTGATATCGGCTGTTAGCACCTGCTTGTGAATGGTGCGATGAATTTATCGCCACTTTGGCTACGATAAAGTGCCGCTAGCTCGGCGATAAGTCCTTGAGAATATGCCCCAAGGTTTTACAATCTGTAAGTGTCATTTCCAATCTAAATTTGTTGTGAAATGCATTCCAAGATATCTGTACAAGATCACTTCCAATACCATTAAATGATTAATAAACCATGAATGCTTCTTCTTTTGATGCCCAAATATCGTTTTTTTCCATATTTATAATCAATTGTTTTTATTCACAACATTTTTAAAAAGCATGGACTTTCCTTCATAACCCTGTCTGGGTTATATCCATAATTACCAACTTGTCTGCATACAGGAGGCAAGGCAGGTCTCCCTCCCATTTTGGGTGAAAACGAATGGACGTTTAATAGGGCTGGGGGTAAATCCATAAGATAAAGGGCATATATATTTGGGACCCTAACACAGCCCAGGTGTAAGTCCTTCTTTACAAAATGTTTTTTTAGACATCATGCTCTCTTAATTTAATTCGACTCTGGTCCAATTACCCCTGAATATTTCTTTCAGGTTTATGAGTAAGCCTGCTGGAATTTTTTGTTTCATGGTTAATCAGATCAAAGGCAGCATTGATGTCAACAAAACAACAGAACAAATTACCCTTAGTGTTCATTGACTTCTTGGCATGTCGACCATAAACTAAATCAGTGATCTAAAGTCGAGTGACCTTTCTTAAAACCGTTCCACTGGGATCAATTCATTTGTTTCTATGTATTCTTGTAGGTTGGTCAACTTTAAAAACACCTTTAAGCCCATATTTGTGAGGTTTATAAATCTATAATTCTTCAGCCCAGATGAATTGCCCTTTTAAATGTGGGTTTTATTATGGGCACATTTCAACTTTCAGGTACGATCCCCATAATTATTATTGATTTGAAGATTAAATAAAAAAGCCATGTCCACCAAGCACTACTGTTCTTAATTACTACTCATGGTAAATTATATGGCCCTGCTGCTGTTCTTAGTCTCAGGGTCATAATTGTCTCTTTGATTACCTCCAGCAAAATCACATTCAGAAGTACCTCATCACACTCTTACTTAGTAGGAGGACATTCTCTATACCTTTTGCTGTACGCCACTTCCAAATGTTTTTTCCACTGGTGTTAATGGACCATACACTTTACTTTTTTCTATTCACCCTCCATACCACATTGGACTAATTTCCAGAATTTCTTGGAGTCTTTGGAACAGATTCCTGATAACATAATTTCCCAGTTGTCTTTATAATAACCATTCTGTTACTGATTGATCATCCATCTATATCTTTGCTCAACCCTTAATATTTATTCTTCTATATTACTATTTTTAAGCAGATTTCTCCTAATCTTCAGTTTCCTCAATATACTTTTTATTTATTGACATTCAATATTAAACCACCCTGAGCTTTTACCTTTCTTCTTCAATTCCTTTTTACTTGATCCTTTTAATTTCCTATACTGTACCTTGAAACATTTCTCCACTTTTAATGTTATTCAACTACCAAACATGTATCTTTGAGTGTATCTCCAGTTGGCTCACAAGATCACTTCACATTTGAAATCGCACAAGAAGGTCTAACTGCTCTTCACCTAGGCAGATAACACATTTTCTTGAGCATTCAACCTGAAGTGGAAACAGTGTCATTATATCATCCATTTAATTTTAAACGAAGGCCTGTCCTTAATGGAAGATTATAACTTCCATCCTTTTTCAGTACTTGAAATCCTGCTACTGACTCAAACTGCCAAACAGGAAGAAACACATAGTGAATTGGGGATTCTTGGTTTCCATATATAAAAGTTTGATCCAAACAATTATCTATTCACCTTAATAGGTTTATCGACTTAAATAAATCTAGCTCTGCAACCCACATTAGGAGTGCTGAGCCTTTATCCTGTTTAACAGGGAGTAATACTTGCACCCCAAAGTTTAGTAATCTGTAAATGGTGCAACACATATATGTTGATATGCACAATCATGCTTGCATCCAGAGCCTACACTATTTCCATGGTATGGATCCAGCTATGTGCACTCTATGCTGTACATGACTATGGTGTTATCAGTGATGACATCAATTAAATCATGTGTGATGTCACGTGTGATGTAATAGGTGACATCATAAGCAGTGCATGGCGCAACACAAGTTATAGTTACCTCAGTAAACTGGTGAATTTCAGTGTGTTTTTGTGTTTTAAAGCAATAGTATTTATGTTATTGCAGGGTTTACCTATAATGTTTCTTTAACATTAGTTTTTTTCAGTGAATTTCTAGGGTTTTTCACCAGAAAGGTCCATATTATTACCATATCTAACTATAATGTCACTTTAAACTTTGCTTTTGCAGTGAATTTCAACTTTATTTAAGTGTAAAATGAGATCTTATTATCATACCTAACTACAATGTAACTTTAACCTTTGTTGTTTTCAATGACTCTATATGTATGTAATATTAGTATTTGTAAGTTTTTATTAAATTATCCTCTCCTTGTTAATGTTTGTGGTCATTAATGTAGAAATTGTATATCTAGGGAGATGTGTCTGTTGCAGCGACAAGTGCGGTTTCTGTTACCTGTTTTATTCCCTCATTACTAGTAGCTCATATTTACAGAGGATCCAGTAAATGGAGTTACTGGTCACTATGAGGTTACAAGAAATACAGGAAACCACAGGCCCTTTCAGGTTCAACTTGGAGACTCTGGTAGTTCATTGAAAATCTTCAGGCAAAACGTTTTGCTATAAATGAGCATTGGACGGAGAGTGGTCCCATCCTTGCTTCTGAAAAATATGGACTCCTGCCATGAATTTACTTTAGCAATCTGTAATGTTTGACCCCTGTCTCAACACAGGCAACAGTCATAAGTGTGCGCTAGCGGTACTTTTGTGACACAGACTGAGACCCAGAATGTCGTTCTGTGATTTTGAAGGGCACCCCATCTGTGTCCTTACTTCCCAGTGTGAGTAATGGCAGCTCACTGGGCAATAGAGGACTAACAATGATAAGGCAGGGCTTTTTAGTTGTCCAGGCCAGGGAGAGTCACCTACTGGCCTCTTCCACCTTTAAAAAAAAAGTTGCCTGCCAATCCGCTGATGCTGGGTCCTTTGTGCATCCTTTGGGAAATGGCTGTCAAATGTGGATACCATTTAGTTTGTGTATGGGATGCGTGTATGACACTGGTGGCCATACCCACACTGGGAACCATTTTGTATTTGGTACATTCAAATCACACATTCAACTCATACCTTTGATGGAGGATGGAAGGGAAAGCCCATCCAGCAAATGGGAATGGCAGGGTGTCCCGCTAGGATGTTCCAGGGATCTCTTGCTGTGGGTGAGGCTGAGAAGTGTTAAGAGGAGGAGACAGAGAGGAAAGGGTCTCCTTGAAGCTGGGGTATTTCCCCCTTCCCTTTCCTGGCACATTGTTCTCTGGAAACATTTCTCCTCCCCCAATCGGTTAAAAGGTAGTTAAGGCATTTCATTGTAAAGCTGGAGCAGAGATTTCCATCCAGTGTGCCACGAATTCTCTACCACAAAATCAGATTCTCCACATCAGTGGTGATTGAAAAATTCTCCTTGTTCCAGGATTTGGGCATCCACCGCCAATCCCTCTTGCCAATTTTGGAACCATAAACCTAGGCACATCTATCAAGACTACATAGAAGGGCTGTCTGCTGCGAGGGTCAAAGCTAACCAACCACTCAGGAGTGACATAGTAGGTGTCCTTGCATAAGGGAGATGCTGCTTGAGAGAAGAGGGGCCATAAAGAAGCTCAAGTTGACCAAGTGGAAGATGTCCTCTGTGCACCACAAAGAGATCTGTACCACTTCATGAGGTAGATGTCCCAAAGTCCCAAAAGTGGAATCACAGCATGACTGCGCTGTATGCCCCTTCGAATAGTTGGAAACTGAAACCTGTCTAAAGTTCCCCAAAATCAGCTGAGTGAATCAAAGCACCAAGGTGCTAAAGATAATCAGGTAATAGGCCCCAGTGTACCCAAATGACCAACCAACATGCAGTAGGAGAGTTACATAAAAAGAGGAGCCAACATTTGGACCTATGTACTCACCAGGGGTGGGCACCTTGTTGTTCTGGTGTGTGTTTTGTCCTTAGTTCCACAGAAGAATCCAAAAGTAGAAGATTCACTGAGGCAAGAATACTGCAACTCAATCTCCACCTCCGTGTCTGGTGTTTGCACTGCCTCGGCTCACCAAAAGATATGCACTAGCGCTGTAACCAGCAAGCGTGCGCAAGCTGGTGGAGAAAGTTTGAGGTCCCTGCTCATTGTGCTCCAGATGCTGTGTGGTTGCTCCCTGCCTGGAAGCATGGTACTTGAACACTGCAGGCATGACCAGCACTATGGATTGATGGCAATCACAGGTACTGTGTAAGGCAACCATGGAGGGGTAAGTTTGAATTGGCAAAAGGAACAGTAGAAGGACAATAAACATGACCCCATGACCTTGCCAGTGACCCTCCTGTAAATCCCTAGATCCCCCTTTATGCAATCAGATGGAGGTCAAGACTAATTGCAGTTCCATGTACCAGAAACATAATCACATGGTTGCTCCATGAGAGTACCTCATGTTACCTTTCACTATAAGTACAGTAAAGTGAGGAGTATAAATACCTGTTTCATATTATATTTGCTTTTTATAAACAATATATTTACAGTATTAGGTCGTGAGTATGATTTAAGTGAAATGCTTATTTTTTTTTAGCATTTGCATGGACTAGACAGTCCATCATTAACTTGTATTGGCTGGTTTATTGAGCTCTGAGTCTCTAACCTCACATCACTTCCCTGAGTAAGCCTTAGACTGATCAATTGCGCTACTATGAGTGTCAAGAGCTAAATGGTTGCACCTGGTGCTCCGTTTTAGGTCCAGTAGTACAGTTCAGCCATAGGACACCTGTGGTAAACTCTGATTGACACATGCTTAGTCCAGCGACCTTTAACTGCCCTCGAACCCCAGAAAAAGCTTCCACATTGAGTAATTTCAAATGACTATTCCCCATTCATAAATGAACCGTTAGTGCTCAGTGTAGGAAAGTGCCCCTTTTTGCATGGTTGCCCCCCACTTTTTGCCTGATGTTGATGCTCTTTGATTAAGTGTGCCCTGGATTCCTGACAACCAGGTACCCAGGGCCTATGTTCTTCCCCTAAATCTGTACTGTTGCACACCCAAATTGGCAACTTTCTGGCCACATGTAAGTCCCTTGTAAAAGGTACCAGTAGCTAATTTAAGCTAACACCTCTTCCTCTAGTCTTTGTCGGCGCCGGGAAACCCTTTTTGGGTAGCTGTTGCGCCTTATAAATTTAATAATAATAATAATACCATAGGTGCCAAGGGCACTGTGACCAGCGAAGTCCTCTAAGGACTGCAGCACTTATTGTGCCACCCTTAGAGACCCTGTACCTTTACACACACACACTGCCATTGCAGGCTGAGTGTTTTGGTGCAGAACAAAGTGAAGAGTCAAAATGGTGCCATGCCTACAAGCCACTGCCTACGGCATAGGTCAGCCACCCCTCTAGCTGGGTGCACTATGCCACTGGTGAGGGTACAGGTGCATGAGCCCTATACCCCTACAGTTTCTAAGTCCATTCTTAGACAGTGTAAGTGCAGTAATGCCATAAAGAGTGTATGGTCTGGGAGTTTGTCATTATGAACTCCAAAGCTCCATAATGGCTTTACTGAAAACTGGGAAGTTTGATATCAAATCTTTCCGCACATTAAACCCACACTGATGCTGGTGTGGGATTTAATGAAAAATGCACTCAGAGGGTATCTTAGAGATGCCCTCTGAAAAACGTCCAGATTCTAGTGTCCTGGCTGAGTGGCTGCTCACCAGCTGCCACCACCAGACATGTGTCTGGACCCCTGGGTAGAGAGCATGCTGCTCTCGGGGTCCTGAAACAAAGCACATCCTGGGTTGAGGTGCTAAGCCTCCTCCCCAGGATGGGCAGGGTCCACTAAGGGGAAGCTTCAAAGGCTTGCCGCCTTTGTAAGCTGACCCACCTCTTTGCTGCTCCCAGCAAGTGGCCCCCACAGGTTCTGACCCCCACTTTGGGCGGGAGAATCGGCAGGAAAACAAAGATAGGAGGAGAGGTGTGCCAACCTTTGCCAACCCCACCCCTCAGGTGGGGGAGGTGAGGCGAAGCACAACTCTCAGTCCCTGCCATCTTGAAGATGGGGGACCCAGCCAACCAGAGTGAGGCTTATGCCCCCCTCCCACTGGAGTGTGGCATAATAGGGGGTGTACCCACCCATTGGTCCCAACCTTTACCTGTCTGAAACGCCCCTAAATTTCGTATTTAGGGGCAACACTGAACCTTGCCTCCTCATATAAGAACATACAAGAAGAGGAAGGACCGAAGAGCAGTGCTGAAAGAAGAAGAGGGGGACACCAACTGACTTGGCCCTAGCTCTACCGGCCTGTCCCGACCTCGACCTGCTCCAGCAAAATCCTGGTGTGCCCTGCAGCCAGTAGCCCCTCAGAACCCAGAGGACCTGCCCCGCCTTCCCCAAACAGACTTTATCTTCTGTGAGCCCCGAATCTGCTCACCAACAGACCCTGGCTCCGGCCAAATCCGTGAGTCTGCACCACTCTGCACCCGACGACTACAGCCCGGGTTTGAGTGGTCCAACACCACCAGGAGGTCTCCCTGGTGACCCTTAACTAGGATCTGGTGATCCCTGATCTGCCTCGAGTCTCCCAACGACGCCTGCAGCCCCTTTCTGGAGGAACCCTCCGACCGGAGCCGGTGAGAAGAAACGGACGCCAAAAGACACCCCTGCACCTGACGCCCCACCGCTCTGGGCGGCCCAACCAATGGTGTCCTGGCATGCCACGACATCCCAACTTACCTCTCCAACCAGTGGTTACCTCCAGAAGATCTTTGTGCCCGAGCCTGCAGTGTTTGTTCAAACCGGAGAATCCCCATTGAAAGTAACGGGGCACCCGACACCAAAACAGCACCCTGCACCCGGCCGCCCTAGTGCCCCTGTGGGTGCACCTTGGGTGCTAACTTGAACCCCCCTTTGCCCTGAGCTTAAGTCCAGGAGCTTTGCTCCCTCAACCTTGTTGCCTGCTTGTGAGCAGCCACCAACGAGAGGCCACCTATCCCCATTGGATAACATTGGGCCTCAGCACTCTGCACCCGGCTGCCCAAGTGCCGCTGAGGGTGCTTTGAAAGTGCATCCTTGACTCTGGGGGAACCCTTGTTCTAACCCCAGAAACTCACCCCTCAAGACCATTTACTTACCTGCAAAACGATAACCCTACTTTCCTCCATGGGATTGCATTGACTGTTTTCCTCTGAAAAACTTCTAAGTGTGGAGGGTGTTTTGTATGGGAACCTAAGAAACTGTATTTTGAGAAAAACTGTTTTACTTACCCTTTATCTAGGAAATGTCCCAGTGTGATATCTAGGCATATCACACTGAGTAAAAAAGTAATTGAAAAATGATCTAAAAAGTAATCATACAGTACCTGCAAAATAAATGAAAAGTAATCTCAACTGTTTCTAAATAATTGACCTACCTGTATACAAAACAAGTACATACAACTGCATTCAACTTATTGTTTTTGCAAAGTATTATTTCACTTACTTGCACCAGGCCTGGCTTGGTTCTAGAAATAAAATACAACAAAACAATATTTGTATACAAACAAATTGGTCTGAGTTCAGTCCTTGAGTGTGTGACATCATTTCTTGCCTGAGTGTGTACAATAAATGCTTAACACTACCCTCTGATAAAGCCTTACTGCTCGCCCACACTACCACAAATTGACAGTAAGGTATTATCTACTTTGACCTCTGCCTACCTTTGAGGTTCCACTGGACTCTGTGCACACTATACCTTACTTTGGTATAGTATATAGAGAGCCAGCTTCCTACACCCAGCTCAGAATATACACAACTATGAAATTTCACCACCTGCACCTCCGAAATATGATCCACTGGTTCCTCATACATTTTATAGATCTCGCTGTTCTGTTTTTTTCCTCTTCCATCATTTCTAGTTACTCTGTTTGCATAGTAATATGATTAAAGCACGAGTTACAAATACATAAGATAGATATTTGTTTTTGCGCATTCATTTTGCATCATCACTAAACCCCTTCCACATAGCATCAAAGTCCAACATGCACATATGAAGACATAACACCATGTTATGTATTATGGCAGAGCAAATCACTCAGAGATGGTTTGGGAAATGCTTGGGATATTTGGGGTGATTCACAAAGAACCAAGAGCCAGTTCGCTCCCACCCCCATATTATCTTGCTCTGTCCTTGACATAAAAATACAGGCCATGGTGGCAACCCCACTTTTTCTTCACCCCCACCTCTTTTTATGGGGGACATTTGAAAACTGCCCCGGTCTCAATAGTGGTCCACATGGCAATCCTCTAAAGTATAAAAGAATAGTTTGGTGACATTTCCAACTATTGCGCAGAAACGGTCTATACATCAATACAAAGCATTCCTAACAATGTTCTCGAAGACATCATTTCCACTCAGTGCTATTGGGAGGGTGCTTTCAACCGTGAAAATCATTCTTTCAATGCATCAATACCTCAAAAGCTGATGAATTCTGTTTTATTTTGCAATTCAGTTGACCTTTAAAGGTTCTGAAAAGACGAAGCGCCAATTTGATGTTTGACGTATATGGTTCACACTGTTTAGAGCTTACAAGAGGCAAAGGGCTTGGCGATATGGCTAAATTGACGCAGTTTGCCTTCTGGGCTAACGTAAAACAAACATAGGCAGCCACATAGCTTTAGTATAAAACACAGGGAACAATGGAAAGCCTAAAAAGCAACTGCCTTTCATACACTAAAAGATGTGTTTCTTTGTGACCCCACAATGGATCACAAAGCCAGGTGAATGTCCAATATTACAACCTTGAACATGAACACAAGTTTTGTGTTCTTTCTTATTTCCAGTAGACCTTTTAGGCCGGACGTTTTTATTGACTTCATTGCTAAACATAATAATATGTTTTGATGGAATAAGGATGGCTAATATTTGTTGTATAAATCAGATGCATCTGACGCGCATTCCTGTCTTTTCCATCAATGCATTTTTATTTAGTTTTGAAAAATATATTTACATTGCACATTCCTAGCCACATAAAAAGCAGTACGTAACAGTTGGTAGACTTCTGGATGATAGCATGAGCAGGACTCATGCGTTCTTTAACTTCCACTTACCTGAGCGATACCCTTTTCAAACAGAGGCTTTCCTTACACTAATTGTCCAGAAAGGTGCATAGGCAAACTATCTCAGGCTAGATAAATCCTAGCTGTCTAGTGCACCATGCAAAGTATAGACTGGTACCCAGCACATGCAATCGCTCACCCACAGGGGCATTGGGGGCAAAACACCTCCAGACAAGTAGTGTACAAGGAGAAGAATAGCATTTTTTCTGCTGGATTCCCACTGCTGCTTCTGACACCAGCAGTAGAGCAGAGAAACACACATGTAAACATATGAACAGACACACACACTGCATGACACTACAGGGCGCCTTCAGTTTTGCCCCAAACTACTTTCATTTGGCTAGGTGTTTTTGACGACATGCTTTTGTGCTTTTTATCCCTTATGCTCCCTATCTAGTGCGCCCTCACCCTTCCCTCCCCTCCAACCTGTTCCCCTCCATCCTCCCCTTCCAGAATATTCAGTATTCTTATGCTATTCCATTTAGCATTCAGGGGCAGTTCCTCCACTAAGGCGGAGGAGCGTCACCCCACTGCTTTCAGAGCAGTGCAGACGAAAAATAAAATGATAATAACAGGACGTTATTATAATTTTATTTTTCCTGTTCCTAGGTGCAGGGAGGGCGGGGCTGGCCAGAGCATGGGCCAAGGGGTGGAGTGCTGAGCATACTTTTAGTGGGCATGACTGTTTGGCTAGCCATCTTGGCCCGGCCAAACAGTCCTGCGCACTTTACATCTTCCCCACCAGGCTGCATTACACGACCTGGTGGGGAACAGGCTCCCTGTCCCCGTCTGAGCACCAAACCACGGCGCTCAGACCAATCACAACACTGCATTGCAGCGTTGGGATTGGCTATGTGGAACCAATCACAACACTGCATTGCAGCGTTGTAACTGGCGGGGAACCCGGGTGCTTCGTGTTGCGACGGAGGAGAGGCAGCGGAGAGGCAGTGGCTGGCGATGCGAGGAGGAGGTAAGTTTTCTTTTTTTCATTTCTTTTTTGTATTTTCTACCCAACTCCCCCCGCCCCCCTGTCACAGTTGCCTACCGGCCGCCACTGTTAGCATTATTCTTATTTCTTTTCAGATTCTCTGGAACTTCTCTGTCTCATTGGTAAAGTCCAGCACTCTCTTCAGTGTTATTGCCCACCGATTCCTTTAATTCCCTGACTGTGTTCTCCAAGGCCTCTGTGTTCTGAGTTAACTATCTAACTTCCTTTCTAATATTGCACACTTCTCCTGTATTTCCTTCTAATTTGACTGTGATATCTTAAAACCAGTTTTAATTTCTGTGTGCAAGGCTTTCAACATAGTCAGAATACACCCTTCCACTGGGGATTCATGTTTACCCATGGTCCTCTATTTCACCACTTCTCATTCCAGGTTCCGCTTGTCCATGTTGTTTGGTAGTTGATTGTAACAAGTGACTCTGCCTTGCCACTTCGTCTCCCTCAACTCTAGCTCTTTGCAAAACTTCAAATCTATTTCCATTGGAAATACCCCTCCACACTCCTCCTTCTGGTATCCCTTCTTTAGTGGTTTATATGACCTGGAGTTCCATTGTGTAGCGTTCTTAGGAACATTGGAATGTTAGGGGGCTGGCATGTTCTTGGAATGCGGGTTACGGGAAGGTTCTCAGTGGGACAGTTAGAAGTTGTTGGGAAATAGCTGGGTGGATGTTAAGCTGTCTTTCTTCCATGGAAATGAATCTACATAACTTACCCTGAACTGTGTAGACTCTTTCTTCGCTACACATTCTGGCAACAAGTGGGAAGAAGAAAGGAAGGCAGTGTTTACCATTGTCTTGCATGGTGTTTCAGCAGGGTTCTACTGCTATGCTGATGGTTATCACTGTGTTTTTGTGTGCTGCGGCAACTTTGTGGGTACCTGCAGGTCGTAAGTATTCCCGTCAGGGGATTTCGATTAAAGTAGAGTCAGGCACTGAGGAGGACAGTGTGGCATGCGCTGTCATTGTGGAGCGAGAGGCGAAGGGTGCCTAAGAGTGTTGTCATCACACACCTTCACGTGATCAGGTGGCCTTCTTGGATTGGGCTATATTGTAGGCCTTCATCCAACGTGTTGGTGTTTGGACTGTAGCTACGGTGACAAACACACCTGTTAAAAAGTTTTTAAAATACTGCACAGCAATAATTATTTAAGCAATTAATGGAATGAAGGTCTAGTAAAAAGATGTAAGCAATTTATTGAAACGCCTGCATTTACAGGGACAGGCACACCTGAAGTTGAGCAATTACTGTGTTATTAACCCCTTCCTTGCCTTGGACGTAATGGTTACGTTCAAGGTTGTGGTGCTCCGGTGCCAAGGACATAACTGTTACATCCAAGGTACACTCTTTAACAATCCCTCTGCTGCAAACAGCGGAGGGATTTCCTTTTTTTTCAGCCTCAGGAGCTGGGAAAGAGCTACCCCAGCTGCCTGAGGCATTCTTTTTTCCAGTAAAGTGATGATCGCTGTGCATGTCGTTCCGACTTCACTACACTGAAAGTGAAAGTGAAATGAGCCGATCGGCTCATTTCACTTTCACTGCCTACGTGCTCCAGGGGCTATCTCAGCTTAAGGGCATGTCAGGGAGCAGCCCCTTAGGCAAGGGTTGCTCCCCTTTTTTATGTGAACACATTTTGGCTACTTCTGGGGCAGATCAGCGATATGTTTAGGCTCATCTGCCCCCAAGGGGGCAGAAAACCACTAGGCTCTAGCAAAAGTTTCTGTGTGTGTGTTTGAACTGGAGTTTGGCTGATGGTCTGTGTGTACTGGCGTTTGGCTGGCTGTGTGTGAACCTGCATTTTGCTGCTGGTGTGTATGGACTTGCACTTAGCTGGCAGTGTGAGTGGACAAGCGCTTGGCTGGCAGTGTGCGTGGACTGTCGCTTGGCTAGCGGTCTGCATGGATAACACATGGCTGGCGGGGTGTATGGACTGTTGTTTGGCTGGCGGTGTGCGTGGACTGTCTGTCGCTTGGCTGCCGATGTGCTTGGATGGTGGTGTACATTGATGGCACTTGGCTGGTGGTGTACATGGATGGCGCTTAGCTGGCAGTGTGGCTTGTGTGAATCTTCCGGTGTTTTATTACCCAGAATCCCCTGCAAACCTTCAATTTAGCTAAAAAGTCACACTTTCCTCACATTTCTGTTGTGTAAAAGTTGTGGGATCACCGTGCTGGCACAAATCTCCCACCACCCAGCGTTACCCTCGGTCTCCTGATAAAAATGATTCCTCACTTGTGTGAGCCGCACAAGTCACCCCATGCTGGATTCCCCTGGGTGTCTAGTTTTCAAAAGTGTACAGGTTTGTTAGGTTTCCTTAGGTGCCGGCTGAGCTTGGGCTCAGAATCCACAGCTAGGCATATTACAAAAAAAGGGCCCGTTTTCAGTGGGAAAATATGATGTGTCCATGTTGCGTTTTGACCCATTTCCTGTTGCAAGCACTAGGTCTACCCATATAAGTGAGGTACCATTTTTAGCGGGAGACTTAGAGGATCACAGAATCGGAGAACAAGTGTTATTACCTGTTGTCTTTCTATACATTTCTGCCTTCCAAATTTAAGACAGTGTGTAAAAAGAAGACATTTTGAAAAATGCCCCGTAATTCAAATTCTATTATGGCTACCCACAAATTCAGAGATGTGCAAATAACCACAGATTCTTAACTCCATATCTTGATCCCATTTTGTTAATAGATAGGTTTCCTTGATACCTATTTTTCACTCTTTATATTTTACTAAATGAACTGCTGTATACCCAGTACTCAATGAAAAAACATTGCAAGGTGCAGCTCAGTTATTGGCTCTGGGTACCTCAGGTTCTTGGTGAACCTACAATCCCAATATATCCCCAAAACCATAAGGGTCCTGCACATAACGGTATATTGCTTTCAAAATTCTAGCATAGTTAGAAGAGGTGAAAATGTAGGCACAAATGGCTGTTTTTTTCAACTGAATTTCAATATTTATTACAACTTTACTTACTATAAGAAAACCTTCAAGGATCTACACCAATGATCCCTTGCTGAATTTAGAATTTTGTCTTTCATTTCAGAAATGTATAGCTTTCAGGGATCCATTACTGGATTCACACCCATTTCTACCAGTAACTGGAATGAGGTTAAACGCACAAAAAATAGGGAAAATAGGCTATGTCCCAGTAAAATGCCACAAATGCAGGGGCACAAGCGACTCCCTTAATCCGACCCCAGTCTCCAAAGTGGTAAGTCTTGATTCATGTGCTCAAAGCTCGTGGCCATAAATATAATAGGGACTAAAGGTGTACATTGAGTCATCCAGGTCGAAAGCTCCCGAACAACTCCGCTATTTGGTCACCATGTTCTCCCCTTGGGGCTACATTTCAGAAAACATTGGTCACATTTGTTCACAAATAAATATCACAGCTCTAGAACAATTGTTATCTGACTTGTTTCTCTGTTGCTCGCACTACGGTGTGAGTGATGATAGAGAAATGCAGCATACATCTTTTCCAGTGTTAAGTTTCTGTCACAGTGCTGTGTTCTGAATTGGTTATATGTCCTGCGCAGATGCTTGACAAAGTTTGTGGAGAGTTAATTTTTTTATATTCCAGCTCTAGGGCCTGGATTTGTATGTAGTCCCACGGTCTTGGCCAAACCAAAGGTGTTGGTGTCTGGTTTCCTGAGAAGGTGGACCCTTGAGAATCCTCTGCTGTCTCTAAGCATCTAAGAAGTACAAAGGGAAATACAACAATGCCCAAACAAAGATAGGGGACAACAAGGAAAGGGAAACCATAATTAGATTGCAGAAAGCCAGGACTGGACTCCCTTGAATGAGAATTGTCTTTGTACTGCAAGCAAATCCTCTTTCTCAGGATTCCAAGTGTGGCAAGAGGAATAGGTGAACCAACTAAAGAGAAGAGCAACAGTTAGGAAAGTGGTTACTATCAGAAGGCAGGTTAAATATAACTGTGAGTGTTGGAGGAAAGGCTTACCGATTTCTCTGATGGAAGGTGCGATGATGAGCCTTTTACAAACCAGGTACCAGGTAAACACCATTAGACACCAGAGCTAATCAAGGAAACCGCTGAGAAGGAAGTACAATTTGAGGAACAAAAAAGGGTAAGAAGCATAAGATTCAAAGGGTGAGAGGACTCAGGGTCTGAGTCTAGCAGAACGGCAAAGAAAGGTATCAGAATCAATAATTAAGATAAAGCTGGAAAACTTCAGCAACAACGCAACATGTTTCCAGGCACCTGGTTTCATGCACTCTTAAGTTTGGGCTTCAGTCATAGGCATCATTGCACACATATCCACCCACACCTATAAATCCATCTACCCATACTTCCATCATCCAACTTACCCATGCATCTATGCACCTATAAACCATCAGATGTTGTTTTGGGGTCTCAGAAGCTTTGGCTCCTAAGGCAGGGAAAAGAGTAGAGGGGAGCAGCAATCTATTAATTGTTCTATTACAGGGGCATCTTGTCCAAGCTCAAGACATGATTCTTCTCCCATCATGCACATAACAGCCAAAGATTCTTTCATACTATGGCTGCAGCCATTGACACATTTTCCAGTGCACTACTGCATCCCTCCTTCATGCTTCTACACCATAGCAAGTCACATGGCATCCTTTCCACCTTCCACAAAGTTTCAAGCACTATTAGATGGTCTCAGATCAAAGACCAAACCCAGCAATTGCAGAGATTCTGAAGACTATTAGTTTGAGGCAGAGTGCTTAGCTGCTGCTTCTCATTCCACCTAAACTTCGAACTTGTGTACCTTTTGACCAGGTTAGTATCTTAACAGTAAATTTATATGCAGCTGGAGAAAATGTAATAAAAAGAGGATAGAGAAAACAAATGTATATTTCTCTATTGTAATCATCAGTCTTTATGCATCATCCTATTTCTTTTAGAGATGCATGAATTAGGTTGTGACAATTTCATAGATCCAGCACAATTATGTAGTCCAATAATTCATTGACAATAGCACACACAACTAGACAGCTGTTGGTAGTCAACATGTACAGAATGATGCTGCACACCATTTTAGCAATTGAGCTCACCTGGATTGCTAGGCAAAGTGCTACCTCTAGCCTTGCAGAAAGTAATTTTGTGTTGTGCTCTGTAGGAAGGTAGACTCTTTCTGCATAGTTACCCCCACTTTTTGTATGGTGCTGTGCTGGTTTTTGACTAGTCTGACTGGGATCCTGCTAATCAGGACCCCAGTCTATCTGCTTTCTCCCTAAAACTGTAATGCTATGTACTTAGGTGCACTCCAGATTGGGTACTGGGGTACCCTTGTCAGTCCCTAGTATATGGTACCCATGTACCCAGGGCATAGGTACCCCAGAGGCCTCCCATGGGCTGAAGCACGTATTATGCCACCCATGAGAGGTCATGCAAAATGGAACTACAGGCCTGCCATTGCAGCCTGTGTACGATGGTGCATGCACCACTTACTTTAGATATAGGTTTACTATAACTAAGTGTCACTACACTTAAAACCTATAAGTCACCCCTACAGCAGGCCTTGACAATCCTGAAGGCAGGGTGCTTGGTTCTGGCATGAGCAGGACACCCCTGCAGCCTACGGAGTCCATTCTCCCGGGTTGTTAGTGCTTCAGCCATTTACGACATATAGACTGGCATTATGCGACGCGTGATGACCAACTCTAAAACGGCTGAAAGTAACCCTATCGTGTTTGGTGTCAAACATTGTGGAATCACGCCCCCACAATGGTAACCGGTGTAGGAAGTTTGATTCCACCCCTCAGAAACGAGTTTTGTGAGGTCCCTGGTGTTCCAGGTACCAGCCTTCCAGTCCTCGGCAGCCCAAAATGTTTGCTGCCGACCAGAGACACATTTCTGCCCTCCTGCTGCTGAGCCAAGCTCGAGCAGGGGAAAGCAGAACAATAGGCATCCTGTCGCAGGGAGCTGTGATAACCTCCCAGACAGGATTTAGTGTATTTGGCCTGGGTGGGTGCGCTTGCCAGCAACCGAAAGTCTGCATTAGGGGCACATTTGGTGTCCCTGTGCATAGTCCAGTTCAAACCAGTCCTGTGAGTCATTGGCTCCTGCTCTGGTGCGAAACTGGACAAAGGACATGGGAGTAACCTCCCCACTGTCCAGACCCTCCCCTGGGAGGGTCCCCTGAATCTGTCCAACCCTCTCCTGTGGGTACAAAAGGGCTTACCTGGCTGTAGGACCCTAGATTCGACGTGGACAAGATTCTGAACCAGAAACCACTGAACTTCAACCGTCTGGACACTCTGGACTTTGTTTGGGCCCGACTTCGTCTCCCTCTCAGTCTGAAGTGTAGTCTGTGCCCGTGCACCATACAGGCTCTGTGCAGGACCTGTGGAGCATCAAGGACACCTGAAGATATCTCCCTTGGAGTGAAGGAGTTTCTCCCCTGCAACCACAGGCACCACATCCCGATTTACAGGTCTGCTGCTCCTGAGCTCCTATGGACTCCAAAGGCTCCAGCAACACAGAAGAAAGGTTTCCATGTCCCTCAAGGTTTGAGCTGTCCTCTCACCAAGATTGAGATCAGAATCCCTTGTGAGGGCTGCAATACCTGTACCCTGTGCAACGCGTTCATTTGCTAGTGCATATGCTTGTTGGTGTTTCCCAAGCAAGTGCACTGGGCTCCAAGTAGCCCCACCCTCTGGCACCATTTCCTACAAAGAACTCCAGCCTCCTCACACCGAGTGCTCTGTGGGCTGTTGCTTTGTGAAACTGCTTGAGGTCCCCTAGCGACTCCTGTGCCTCCGGCTTGTAGGTTTCCTTGAGGGTCAACTTTGATTTTCTTGGGCTCTCCTGGTTGCTCCAGGACTGCCCTGACTCCCCTGTGTTTGGTTAGTCCCCTGGACCTTGCTGGTCTGAACATTAATCTTCTTTGACCTTCTGTGTGGGTTGGCGTTGCCAAGGCTTGTTGGTGCTCCAGCCAGACACTGACCCCACAGTACTCGACATCCTTTGTGGGACAGCTCATATACAGCTCCTGGTTGTCCTCAACATCTCCTGGTCCCGGTGGCTGCAGAGTCAAGAACCCCCTCAATGCACCTGAAGCACCCGACATCGGTGGGCATTCGTCTACCGAGCCCCTGGTCACCACTGAGTGACCCAGACTCTGTCCTCTCTGCTTTCAGGTACTCTTCAACAAGAATCCACCTTTGGATTCTGACGGACACTTTTCTTCCTTCCAGAAGCGGCTCGTCTTCAAAGTCCTCCATTGAGTTCGATGGCGGTTTCCGACGCCACTTCAGACCTATGCACCCGGCTCCCCTGGGATAGGTAACTCTGGTACTACAGTATCTACGGGTGGGGTGGCTCTCCAACCTCCTAAGTTCCACGGAGTTTCTTCGAAGTCCACTGGGAAGGGTCCTTAACCTTTAAAACTTCAACCGCGACTCTCCCATAGAATTGTACAGAGCACGTGGTCGTGTTCCCACATTGCACCCATCCTCTGTGGGGTCCCTACTTACTCACCTTGGGTGGTTCCTTGGGATCCCAGCGATTCTACATCCTCTAGACACTGTCTTGACTCGAGTCATGGTTCTTATACAACTATTTTAGTATATGGTTTGGTCTCCCCCTGGAGCCCACTGTATTAGTGCTACCTACTATTGTTTCTGTGCTACAGTATTGTGTGCTTTGTGATTATCTTTGTGTAGAAGATACTTTATAGTACTAGAGAGTGTTATAATAATAAATACATATTTTTATAATGACTGTGTGGTTCTCCTTTCATTTAACCAACACTTTAAGGTTGCATTCTGGTAAACCAAGCTGCTTAACATTCCTTCAAGACTAAGCCTGAAGGCTGCTCTCCACAGCTACCACTTGGATAGCTTTCTAAGGTTATCTTTGACCTCTTAAATTACCATAAGGGTTGTTTGGACTGGTACAGGGTGTCCACTTTAATTAGTGGACAGCATATACCAGGCCAACTTCTCACATGCTCCATATCTCTGAGGGATTCCTAACAATGAAATGGACTATTGCTGAAGGTCTTGAAGACTTAGAAGACAAGTGGTGCCAGACACCATGACTTCTCTATGAAGCATGTTTGTTAGAGGGCACTAGTGCCCATCAATAGATGTGTGGTTTCACAGTGGCCCACAATGTTGTCTGGCCTTTCACTACTCAAAGGACGAACTGGGGGCAGCTGTAATACCTCAATATGAGGCCCTTGAATTACTAAATTCGAGCCTGATTCACAAACCCATTTACAGCCATAAACCTACATTTATAGTTATAAAGGACTCCATTTACCTCTTACAGCTATTTACAGATGGATTCCATGAGGTGTATAGGGTTTCACTTCTGTGAATTTCTCCGCCATGAGTGCACAGAATTATGCAGCAGAAGAAGCCTCATAAGGGGTGGAAAGTGGAAAGAACAAAATGTAGTTTGCCCTGTCAACTTATTGAGAACTCCTAGAAACTGTTGAGTAGTTTGAGAACATTCACACTGGTTATTCAAAATTTTCCCACCCTGGAAATTATTTTACAACAACAAAAGGCTGGAGTAAGTCTGTTTCCCAGGTATCATGGTGAATGGATCACATCTCTAAACTTGGTGGGAGTGTAGATGAAGATATTTCCCCACAGGCAAAAATGTTTTCCTGCTAGAGAAAAAAGAAACAAACAAAGCTAATAGATGTGGCTTTCACATGGTAAACCATGAAAATACAGGCAAGCACATATGCTGTGGTGGTGGTAATAAGTCAGAAAATGTAGAAACATTACTAATCAAGGTATCAGTCAATGAACAAAAGCCAATTAAACAATCATAGTGAGGAAATGGGCAAGACAAAGAGCCCACTAATTAGTTTTTAAAGGAGCATGTTATATTGACATTACTCAATAACAGAATAGACACAATACAAAATTGTAGTGAAAAAAGTGCTCAGTGCCCAAGTGATCACACAGTGATACAAATTATATAGTTCACAGTGTGTAAAAAAGGGGAAAAAATGACAATGGAATAAATCATTGAACTTTTCAGGAAATGCAATAATTTAATTTCAAAGGGGATCAATCCATTCCAATTGTCGGAGGCATTGACAGTGTTTCGACCCCGGAGAATGAACGGGTTACCTTCAGGACAAGGAAAATTAAATGAGCAAGGGTGAAATTCTTTTTTAAAAAAGGGGAAGCTCCTGGACAGCACTAACCGTCTGAACTGAAGGGTTGAGGCGTGCAGTGTTTTAAATAGACGTGGTTAGGAATGGCACAACACCATTCTATATGGGATGTTTAAGCCTTCAAATCCATCAGTTGACAATCTATTGGTAGCCAAGATGCCATCGAGCCAGACAGCACTTACTTTTGCTTTCTCTTGAAGAGAGGGCGGTGGAAGTGCATTACCAGAAGCAGTGATGGGCGAGGGGTTGGGACGGTCAAGCAGAGACTTGAGAGGGGCGGTGGATTCTTCTGAAAACACAAACACTCTGCAATTATAAAAAGAGTGCGCAAACTGAAAGGGGAATAGAGTAAAGCTAAAGGATACCCCTAATAAGCCAAAACTCCAGGGGAGGAGAAAGACTCGAAAGGCGGGACATATAACGTAAAGAAACCACATAGAAGCAAGCTTTCGCGAGTGACGCTCTCTTTATAACC
The DNA here is from genome assembly GCA_963921515.1 of Calotriton arnoldi. Lineage (NCBI taxonomy): Eukaryota > Metazoa > Chordata > Amphibia > Caudata > Salamandridae > Calotriton > Calotriton arnoldi. The sequence goes on from CAWUFW010016550.1 coordinate 20,210, forward strand.
AATCAGCAACGAGGGGCAGAATTAAAGCCCACATATAGAATACAGCGGGCCTGATTCACAAAACTAACTTACGTCAAAAACGTAAAGTTAGTACTTTTTGGTATTCACAGAATACACTTACTCATTTTGGTATTCACAGAATGAACTTACTCCTTTCGGTATTCACAGAAGTTAGTAGTCCTAACTTTAGGACTCCTAAATGCCGTCTGTGAATACCGAAGTCTTAAGATTAGATTTTCTCAGTTTAGGAGTAGTAATGTCCTAACTTTACTACTCCTAAACTGAGAAAAATCCTAACTTTAAGACTTTCGAGTATTCACAGAAGGCATTTAGGAGTCCTAAAGTTAGGGCTACTAACTTCTGTGAATACCGAAATGAGTAAGTTCATTCTGTGAATACCAAAATGAGTAAGTGTATTCTGTGAATACCAAAAAGTACTAACTTTACGTTTTTGACGTAAGTTAGTTCTGTGAATCAGGCCCAGCATGTCTCAAATACAGCGCATGAGCCCTGCCTAGGCTCGGCCTAAAAAAAGCATTCAGTCTTGCAGTGGTTGCCAGCTGCTTGCCTTTGCTAATGCTTGTTTTGCAATGCTTCTGTAAATCATTACTGCCAATAGATAGAGAGGCTTGCAAAGACAGATAGATAGATAGATAGATAGATAGATAGATAGATAGATAGATAGATAGACAGACAGACAGACAGACAGACAGACAGACAGACAGACAGATAGATAGATAGATAGATAGATAGAGATAGATAGATAGAGATATAGAGATAGACAGACAGACAGACAGACAGATAGATAGATAGATAGATAGATAGATAGATAGATAGATAGATAGATAGATAGATAGATAGATAGATAGATAGATAGATAGATAGATAGATAAAGTGGTAGATGGAGAAAAAGGTAGGAAGACAGGTAGATAGATAGGTCGATAGGCTGATGGCCAGACAGGTAGCTTGACAGGCAGATAGACTGAGGCACACAAGTAAATAGGTAGATAGACAGGTAGACAAGTTGACAGACTGACAGATAGAGTTTCAATTAGTAATATAAGAGTTAAATGTCTATACATGCACGACATACATGAGCACTGAAAGCAAATTGAAAAAGCCGTACAAGCAGGACATACAGACTAACATGGTTTACAAGTATTACTGTAGCCCTCTAGTAAAAATGCATACCAGCATGACATATAGGAGTGCAGTTTTAAATGCACTTAATTGCTTGCAAAATAAAAAGAGGATAACCTTATAAGAAAAGTTTCAAATGGACACAACAAGGTATGCTGTGAAATAGCAGCAGTTAGATAAACAAAGGCCAATCCAAACAGAATTTACAACAGCATTAGCAGGAGACAGGAAATGATAAAGTTGGATTGCGCCCTGTGCATGAAGAGCTGGATGAAAATGTCCAGCAATCACATCAGGCTCTAACCACAAAGGCAAGACTAAAGTAATAATAAATTAAAAACAAAAACAATGGCACTGAAGGGAACTACCTTGTGAGCAGATGCGTTCCTTGTAAAAGAGCAAAATGCAGTCAGTCACTCAAAGTGAAGTTAGCCAGTGGCTGAAGAAGGCTGGCCCATTACCCCATGATGTATGCTGTAGTGGGCGGAAGCAAAATGTGAATGGCAAAAAAATGGACTAATGGATGAACAAATTGTCTAACAGGCTAGGAACCTGGTTTCAGTGTGCACTGTTCCTACTGAACAAATGTTCTAATTTCCAACCTTTTTATAAAATTATTCAAATTTTACAATAACTCATATAAACCTCCTCTTTTATTCAGAAGATGATGTTAAATCAATAAATCATATATTTTGGTTCAATACATTTGTTTGCTATGTTTTTATCACAACATTGTGTATACAAACTGGTTTAACAGAATGAATTTTTGTTATACATTACAAGTATCTTTATACAGAAAAAAATCTTAAATTATCATTTATATTCATAAGTCATATTGCTTTCACAAAGCCCAATGCATTTCGGGATGCCGGGGTCCCTTCCTCAGGGGAAAAGTTCTGTAAACAAAAAAAGGATTAACTGTATTTTACTTAGAGGTTTAGTTATCTATGGAGATTAATTATAAAGGAAAGTCCCAAACTGTCCAACTGGGAAAAATAACCCAAAATGATGCAAGAATGGTGTTGATACAGAATCCATTCAACATGCGGTGCTCAATAGTGAAAAGACACTCTGGTACAAATAGAAAACAGTGAATTATGTTTTATAAATTGGTGAAATAGTCTTATAAGCTTTAACTGAGTCATGTACAAGCAAGAAGAAACCAAGAAAGGACCCAAGAAATGTGTGTGGTTGTCGCAAAATTGTGCGGAGACAGACCAAGACTTCCGGTTCTACTATAATCCTCCCTACCTGTTGGTGAATTGTCCCGCAGCGTGTCGTGTTGCTGAATATGACCCAAATAAACTGTGGCAAAACCTATAAAATGAGGGTGTATGTGAATATACTGCATCCACGGAAAAAATGATATATAGTATGCCATATTGCTGGCGGCGCGCCATGTTGTTCTATAAAAATTAATAAATACTAGCCCCTGGCTAGGTACTCAAGGATAAACTTCATGTCTACAATTTGAAACCCATATACTAACATCCCATGTTATAATGTGGGACGCAATGAAATTATAAACCTTATAAGTTAATGCCTTCTAAAGTGTACTGGGAATACAAAACTACACGATACTGCAAAATGCACGATACTGCAAAAACGTGCATACAAGATAAATTACACTCACCCAAACTAAGATGTCTGGCGCATGGACTCTGGTAGTATATAAACCTCACTCTGCAAGACATATAATGATATTTATAGCAGCATGGTGCCTGCGCACTTGCTATATCCTAAAGTTAAATGTAATGGCATTAAGCTTCATTCAATAACTGTGCTTACCGAAGTAAAAGCTCGAACTCTTGAAAGGTATGTCAGTCTTAGATCAAATAGCGTAAACCTAAGGTACACAAAAGCGAGAATACATGTATGCTGTTAACTAAATTACCCCTTGTAAAAAGATGAAAAAGGTAACCATGGTGTACGTGACTGCGTATTACCTTCATTCAAAGAGTTCTGTCCGTTATGCGTGTTCCCGAGGAAATAGATCAAGCTCCCTAGAAATGTGTCAGTCTGGGACTTTCCTTTATTATTAATCTCCATAGATAACTTGACCTCTAAGTAAAATACAGTTAATCCTTTTTTTGTTTACAGAACTTTGCCCCTGAGGAAGGGACCCCGGCGTCCCGAAATGCATTGGGCTTTGTGAAAGCAATATGATGACTTAAGAATATAAATGATAATTTAAGATTTTTTTCTGTATAAAGATACTTGTAATGTATAACAAAAATTCATTCTGTTAAGCCAGTTTGTATACACAATGTTGTGATAATAAAACATAGCAAACAACAAATGTATTGAACCAAAATATATGATTTATTGATAAACATTATCTTCTGGATAAAAGAGGAGGTTTATATGAGTTATTGTAAAATTTGAACAATTTTATAAAAAGGTTGGAAATTAGAACATTTGTTCAGTAGGAACAGTGCACACTGAAACCAGGTTCCTAGCCTGTTAGACAATTAGTTTTACCCGCATGTGATGTCAGCACATTGCAGCAGTGTAGTACCCTTTGATTATCATTAGTTTAATCTACAAAGAGGTATTTATTTTTAGTGCTCCTCCATCTCCCAGATTTCTAATGGATGAACAGCCAGTTGAAATAAGAGTATTGTGCATGTAATTTCAGTAAAATCAAAAGGTCTTGGCTAATGCCGGACATGAAAAATATCACGACTCACTCAGTAGTATGCCTGGAAAGCTGAGACAGACGCACTGCTGAGTTTTGTGAATAGGGATAATCGTCAATCTGCACCCCACTCCCTCGCGTGGAACAGACTTCTAGAAGTACAACGCGTTGTGAATTGAGCTATAAGTGCCTGCATTCTGAGCACTTGCACGTATACAGAGCGAAACCATCGTATGGCCAGCGATCTTCAGATATAATTGTACAACGTGGCTGGAGCACAGCTCACAACCGAGGCCATCCTTTAGTACAGCTGGAGACCAGCAAGCACAACGAGAAAACTTGCAGGGAGGAATCAGCGAAAACAGCCAGCCCTGCTGAGAATTCTCTGTTGCATTAATTTCAAAGATGACTGGCACATTTTTGCGGCACGCACCGCTGTTTCTTCTTGGAAACTAAGAAAAGCCATCATTAATCCAAATAATGGTCCCGCAGTGACTAAGCACAGAAAATTGGAGGCATTTGAAAGTGCTACTGATTTCGATTAATAATACATTTAAATTAAAAAAAATGCAACAATATTCAAATTTCTTCAATGGGTTTGACACTGGCTGTATGGCAAAAGGCAAACAAAGCTAAATGAGAGAAACGTGAACATGAACCAAGAGAAGAAACGAATGTGCGTCAGCTAAAAAATGAATGCTGCTTTTATGTCAATTATCAACACTTCATCGCTGTAAGTAGCCAAGTACCCACCTCCTGTAATTGGTTGGCAATTAGAGACCCTTTATCAAATAGAATAAACAATTTTAAAAGAATAGGCGACAGTACCTCCCAAATGCTTCACAGCACAGACTGCCTATGGACTGCAATGTTGTGGGAGCAGTCTCGCTTGCATCTCTTTCATGGCTGATGTTATGAACTGTGAATGAACAACGTAAATTAGTCTTTAAAATGAGTTAATAGCTTCCAGGATGCCTTGTTCACGTATATAGTAGTTTGCTGCCTGAAGAGAATCCCATATGATGCTCAATGGGACGCATGTAGCCGTGAGTACACGTTTGACTTCCCAGTTTTTCTCCATTTAAAAAAATCACTCAGATGTCCTGAACATCAGACAAAATATATTTCACTGAGACTTTATCTAATAAGGGCATTTGAAGTCCAAGAGACGGCCTCAAACTCCAAATAATTGCATTAGGAATCGTCATTTTTAGGTCGAGCATTCAAGACCTCTTGTATATACTTTAGTATATACTTATATACTTTAGTATATACTTATATGTGTATGTACTTTGTGGGCTCTGGAGATCAGCCCTAGGAGTTGTCTGCTTCCGCTTAGGAACTTTTTTTCTGTTCAACTGCCTCTATTTAACTGTCTTGATAGAAAACAACCAGCAGAGGTCAGTAAAATACCGGAATCAGCATTCTCTAGATTCCAGTCCATAGAAATTGTCTTCCACGAGCACCCGTAGACAATATTATTTTATTCAAATCTTGTATTTTCAGTGATATGACCACCGAAGGCCCTGATTTTATATTAAAAACAGAGCTTTGGACTATACCATTTTCCGCTGAAAGGCAATATTTCTCTCCATGTGTTCCCGTACCTGGCGTGTCACGCAGTTTGGTACTTACTTTCCCTCCATTTTAAAGAACTGTAGATGTTTCAGCACCCAAGCTAATGTGCTGCATAGCTAAATACATGTAAGGTCCCAAAGGCGAGACCGGTTGCATTGCAAATGCTTGTTTTCAAAGGAGAGAAAACAAAACACCGTAGATATTGAGTTCCCTGTATGTTCATACATTTGTCTTCACTTACCTTCAGGCACTGTCTGTTTTTTATCTGATATTTAGAAAGTTCTGTTGTTATGCAGTCATAGGCTTATAGTCATCCTATCATTATAGAGGGCAACCTCGGCTCAGTGCTTTTAACTTTCCATATAGACCTGCCTGCGCTTTTATTTCATTTCTTCTGAGTATGCTTTTTTGTTCAAAGTTTTTTTTATTCATCAAGAACATTTTCCCGAGCCACTTGAAAGTTTATTGACGATTTTTCCAAAGTGACTAACTGTTAGGGCTGCTAGGGCAGATATGTCACCAAGGATGGAGTGTGTGTGTGTGTCACTGCTCTATGTTGAGCTGCTAGAAATGTTACCTTATGCCTCTGAATGTTTTTGCCTTTGTTAACAAGAAAATCACGCCAGTGGTCTCTCATACAAAAGGATTCAGACCCTAGAGTGTGGGTTTAAGTTCAGAAAAGGCACCCAAAGTGCACCACTATTAGGGAGAGTGTCCTCTCACCAGGCTGAGATTGGCATTGGTGGCAGTATTTACTTTTAGTGGAAGGGGCAGGCCTTTTTCCTTGTCAACTTCAGGGGATTTGCCTCATAGCCTCTGTTAAAAGGTCTGCTAATCTCTCTCAACAGGGTCCACTTCTCTATCCATCTTGGACAAGGATAGCAAGGGGCTTATTTACAAGCTCTTTGCGCCGCATGTGCGTCACTTTTTGTGTCGCACCGGCAGCGCATTTTGCTGCCCCATATTTACAAGGACATGAAAAGCCACCCTGCGTGGCTTTTCCTGTCCTTGTAAATACGGCCCCTTTACATGCAGCACTTTGAGTGAAAGGGGCGTTCCATGGGTGTTGCTGTGGGTGTTCCCATGCAACACCCATGGAACCTAACACATTTCTGCAGCAAACATAGAACGAGGGAATCACCTCTTGTCATTGTTTATGTGCAGGAAGGCGTACCTTCCTGCACATAAACATCCATTTAAAAAAATGACGTTTTGCTAGCTCTATGTGTGCTAATGAAGCACACATGGAAGTTGAAAAACGCCATTTCAGATTGTTTACGTGCAGGAAAGGGCACCTTCCTGCACATAAACAATCATCCCTGTGACGTAGGCATCCTTGCACCTTGGTGCAAGGGTGCCTGCGTCGGCACATGGCTGCTAATTGTGTACCAGCGCAGGGGAGAGCAAAGGGATCCGTCATATTGTTGTAGATATGGCGCATCCCTGTGCTTCGGAAGTAACACAGCGCGGTGCAGCCAAATGGCTTGCGGTAGCGCGCTGCATTAATTCTTTGTAAATAAGGCCCCAAGTGCCTGTACAATCTGTATGCTTGAAATAGGGTCAGCGTTGACTATGCATGGGCACTTGTGAGGCTGAGAACTTTTGATTTACTTGTGTATTTACTTACTTATGCCTACTATCCCTCCGAGGGTATAGGCCATCTACCAGGGCTCTCCTGCTACCTCTATCCTGGGCTTTTCTTTCAATCTGACTCCGCGATTGACTCTAGTTCCATTTTACATCAACTAGTCCGAATGAACTCTGTGGAGTTTGATTACTGTTGAGAGATGGTGGTGGACAATTAAAAGTTATTGGTATCCTTTGACATGATCAGTAGGGCATTAAGTACACTTCTTACATGACCAACAATAATGAAGAATTCCCCAAAACACGGGTGGTTTGACCACTTTTTCACTATGGCTTATAAGCTCCTGAAATCAGCTCTACACAGTACCCTAAGGGATCACCTGGCCATTAGACTATTGCACAAGAAGTATAGCCAAGTATTAGCGGCCAGGAAAAAGGCGTCGCAAGATGAGGCCTTGTCTAAACTGCTACAGACCGCCGAGACACATGACCCTAAGTTGTTTTGGGGTACTGTTAATGCCCCCTTTCTTAAGGATGACAGTATTCCAGAGCTCAATTCTCTTGTCCCCTGCGAGGCATGGGTGGCACATTTTTTGACCATCTTTGATGCCGCTCAGGAGGTTTGCCGACCAGCTGATGGCAATCAAGGCCTGTGTTCAAACCATCTTCCACTAGATATCAGTCTTCAAGAGGTTCTTATTGCCCTTGAACAAAGTAGAGGCAGGACAGCACCAGGCACGAAAAGGGTCCAGGTAGACGCCTTTAAAGCTTAGAGGGATCTGGGGGTCCCATCCTGACAAGGGTGTTTAATGCGGCAGCAGGGTGTAAGATCCCCTCCTCCTGGGCTTTTGTAGGTAAAGGAAAAGACTTCGCGGAGCCAACGCGCTTCGCCAGTTATGAGCTTCTTCAGGGCTGCAAAATAATAAAAAGCATTAATACTTCCCTCATTCTCTTTAATGAGTGAAGTATTAATGCTTTTTATTCAAAATCTATTTAGAAAAAAAGAAAAAATGCAACAAATAGTAATAATGTGATAGACAAACTATTGTATTGTATTACTTGAATATTTTTGTACAAATTGTTGATTATCCTGTCTCACAATGTATAGGTATATGTATATAGATTTAATATCAATGTGTTAAAATTAAATAAGTAATGTAAATTATACATGTATATATATTGCAGCCCTGAAGAAGCTCATAACAGGGCGAAACACATTGGCTGCGCTAAGTCTTTTCCTTTACCTACAACATGAAATTTGAATAAAGAACAGTACTAATTAAAGGACAACACTTCTCGATTCATCCTTTTTCTAATACAAATAGTATTTGGCTGATACATATTGTTTGCTTTAAAGTTGCCTCTCAATTTGTGTCCTCTAAGAAAATGGGGGCATATTACCAAGCCCCTATCGCCACCACAACGTCACTTTTTGTGACGTTGTGGTGGCGATAGGGTCAGCGCCTATTACCAAGGCAGCGTTAAACCACATAACGTGGCTAAAAGCCACGTTAAGTGGCTTAACGCTGCCTTAGTAATAGTGCCCCTTTCACGCTAAACTTAGCGTGAAAAGGGGCGTGCAGTGGGTGTTGCGGTGGGCGTTCCACCGCAACACCCATTCACTTCGACGCTGCCACCTATTATCAAGAGAGGTGATAATAAGTGGCAGCGCCGAACTTAAGACCAGGAAAATCCTAGTTTTAAGGTGGCGATATGAGGAGAAATGCTTCATTTCTCCTCGTTTTTGCTTTTTCCATGTGTGCTGCCTTGTGCAGCACACATGGAAAAAGCAAAATGCCAAGGTTTGTTTATGTACAGGAAGGTGTCCCTTCCTGCACATAAACAAACCTTTTTTAAAAATGCCATTTTGTAACTTACATGTGTGCTGCATGAAGCAGCACACATGCATGTTACAAAATGGCATTTTAGATTTATGTACAGGAAGGGACACCTTCCTGTACATAAACAAACCTCCCTGCTAGCAGACACCCTTGCACTCTGGTGCAAGAGTGCCTGCGTTGGCGTTAAGTCGTGAGACTTAGCGCCATCGCAGGGGGGAAACGCCAGGCTGCACCATATCCTTGGTAATATGGTGCAGCCTTGTGTTTCGGAAGTGGTGATGAGAGGCGTTAAGCCAAGGAGGCTAACGCCTCTCACCGCCACTTCCTAGATAATATGCCCCTTGGCTTTGTTTATTTAAGAAGAAGGGAGTTGTGCTTCTTTCCCTTCCTCACAGGACTAGTGCACAGAGTTTTAAAATGCAGCATCAGCAACGAGGCAGCAGCATACTTCTAAACTCAATTGAGAGGCAGCAACTTGCTCCCTAGACAGGCAACGAGCTACTGGTAGTTCAGGATCGACCTGTTGGAGGCTCCTGGTAGAAGGTAAATGTTACTGTTCCCACAGCCTAGGAAAGGCACACACCATTTGGGATGAGACTTTCCCCCTTAACCCACTTCTTCGTCTGCACCCCTGAGGCCATAACCTTATATGATCTACAAATACCTTGACTTATTTTCCTATTGCCGCTAACTCCATATTAGTCCTATGGCAAACATTTGCTTCTTTGGCATTCCCCTTCACCACAAAATCCTGCGTGGTATAGAGGCCTCTTACTACACTGACATGTGTGGCCAGAAATCAGTGTAGGATAGAAGCATAATGAGGTTTTATACACTATTGATAGAGCCTTTCCTTTCTTACCTAATGGTACTGTTGTGGCACCCATCAAGAGTTATCCCAAATTATTGGCATATTGCAACTCACTGTCACTCACTTCTTGTGATCTAACCTTAACTATTTCAAGGCATGTGCTAAGGTAACTTGGTCAAGAAAAATTTATGATCTCACAAACGTCTACTACATTGTCTTTGTATGCGGGGCACCAATCTATTTGCTTCCAGACTGGTCTTCACCTGCCTGCGCCCCATTGTGAACTAAGGAACCAAACCACAGGGGAAAAAAATGCACATATGACTTTCGTCCCCGGTTAAAAACTATGGGGCATATTAGCAAGACCCCCGTTAAAATTATCGCCGTTTTAGCGGCAGGAAACTGCCGCTAAAACGGCGATAATGGGCTTGCTAATATGCGTTATAGAATTCCAATAGAAGCCCAGGTTAGATGTGCAGGACATCTAACCTGTGCTTCTATTGGAATTCCATAACGCATATTAGCAAGCCCATTATCGCCGTTTTAGCGGCAGTTTCCTGCCGCTAAAACGGCGATAATTTTAACGTGGGTCTTGCTAATATGCCCCTATCACTTTTAAGCTCACAGGGAGATGAAGGCCCTGCAAGAACATGGCTGTGTCCCCTGAAGACTCATATGGTGTGTTCTAGCACCGGGCCTTTGTCCTGGTGGCCTAAGTGAACCCAGTTTACTTTGCAACTAATTCTCTACATCATGGCATGGCCCCCTATCAAACAGGCCATCGCCGCACTGCATTGGTAGGCCAGCGTGCAGAGCAACATGAAGCACGTGATGTTATCGTAGTGATGTCTTTGCTGTGTAAAAAGTCGTGGGTATGAACACTAGCAGGACTGCGCCAGTCTTTCATTCTTCTGACATCCCTAAGGTGAGCATCACCGACTCGTGTAACAGTTAAACCTATTATATTGGCGTCAATGCAGTGTATGGTCTGGCCGCTGTAGACCGTTAATATTAAACTTTTTAGTTATAATGAAATGGTTATTGCTATTATTATGGTGCCAAATAGTGGCTACAGACAACTGGTATCTAACAAGTTGCTTAGAGTTTGACTCACTTTTCACTGGACACTCTCTTTCTTCATTTCATCTTGCTGTAGACTGCGGCCATATTGATTAGAGTTCTATATTGACTGGGTACACAGAAATGTAAAGAAGAGTGACAGAGTCAGAGAATATGGGGGCATATTAGCAAGACCCACGTTAAAATTATCGCCGTTTTAGCGGCAGGAAACTGCCGCTAAAACGGCGATAATGGGCTTGCTAATATGCGTTATGGAATTCCAATAGAAGCCCAGGTTAGATGTCCTGCACATCTAACTTGGGCTTCTATTGAATTCCATAACGCATATTAGCAAGCCCATTATCGCCGCTTTAGCGGCAGTTTCCTGCCGCTAAAACGGCGATAATTTTAACGTGGGTCTTGCTAATATGCCCCATAGTTCGCGAGAAGCCTTTGCAAGTGCCTTTGCTAGAGAGGAGGCATGTAAGGGGAGCGGAGATAGACATGATCAATACGTACAAGCAGCTAAAAGGTCCCGATATTGATCCGGTCGTTGGTCTATTAATATTGGATTTAGAAAAGTCAAACTGGAGGTCAGAGCGTGACACTAATTAAGGAGACATTTACACTTAGTGCAGTCGTAGTTCTCAGTTCTGGCTTGCAAGTCGCTGAAACACTTTGCTTTCCCGGTCTATCAGAGGCTTTCTATCACTGGGGGGCTAAATCTAGTGTTTACAGCTAAAATGATTAAGATGCCGATTTGTAGTAAAAATTCTGTTCCGCATAGACACTCACACCTGAATATTCTTGGATAATAGACACATCTGCCTCTGTTAATAATATATTGGTAAAGTTTTTTTGTTTTTTTTAAATGGACTGTGATAGATGAAAACTATATTCAAATAACCAAATGTACTACTTTTGGGATAAACTATTTTTTTTTACAGTGAACATTAGTTGGATGCAGGTAGCCGCGTTCCTCACCTGGGCCTCATCTGTTCTTACCTGCTTTCCCGTCAGCCAGTCAGTGGAGGACTGCAACGACCATCATTCTTGGGCACAGGACGCGCATAAAAGAAAGCCGCCGGCTCGCGGCGCGGTGTAGCCGCGTTCCTCACCTGGGCCTCATCTGTTCTTACCTGCTTTCCCGTCAGCCAGTCAGTGGAGGACTGCAACGACCAGCATTCTTGGGCACAGGACGCGCATAAAAGAAAGCCGCCGGCTCGCGGCGCGGTGTAGCCGGGTTCCTCACCTGGGCCTCATCTGTTCTTAAAGCAAACACAAGGAGATGATGGACGGAGTGCTGAAACTTTTCAGACACTCACCCCCAGTCACAGATCTGGGTTGAATCCATCATCGTTCTTTAGCTCACTTCGCCACCCCAGTTCAGACACAGCTATATGCAAATCAGTCTTGACCCTGTGCCTCATGGGAACAGTCCAGCCCGAACTGCCAAGCCTTGTCTTCCCTGGATGGGAAACAAGCATCCTGGGACCGGTTTCGGGCTAACAGCCCTCATCAGCCAGGCTAGCTTGAATCCAGTGGCAAAGTGAGCAAGGGACCCACGTCTGGGCATACCCTGCCAACTTAGGGCGAACAAAGCAAACACAAGGAGATGATGGACGGAGTGCTGAAACTTTTCAGACACTCACCCCCAGCCACAGATCTGGGCTGAATCCATCATCGTTCTTTAGCTCACTTCGCCACCCCAGTTCAGACACAGCTATATGCAAATCAGTCTTGACCCTGTGCCTCATGGGAACAGTCCAGCCCGAACTGCCAAGCCATGTCTTCCCTGGATCGGAAACAAGCATCCTGGGACCGGTTTCGGGCTAACAGCCCTCATCAGCCAGGCTAGCTTGAATCCAGTGGCAAAGTGAGCAAGGGACCCACGTCTGGGCATACCCTGCCAACTTAGGGCAAACAAAGCAAACACAAGGAGATGATGGATGGAGTGCTGAAACTGTTCTTACCTGCTTTCCCGTCAGCCAGTCAGTGGAGGACTGCAACCACCAGCATTCTTGGGCACAGGACGCGCATAAAAGAAAGCCGCAGGCTCGCGGCGCGGTGTAGCCGCGTTCCTCACCTGGGCCTCATCTGTTCTTACCTGCTTTCCCGTCAGCCAGTCAGTGGAGGACTGCAATGACCAGCATTCTTGGGCACAGGACGCGCATAAAAGAAAGCCACCGGCTCGCGGCGCGGGATGCGCGCGGGTACGCGCCCGGGCCAAGGTTGGGCCCGTCCACGCCCGGAGGAGGCTGGGCTGGGCCCACTCTCTAACATCCGATACAATCTGAAGGTACTGTGCTTCTTGTGTTCCCATTTTTGACTCTGGTGGGGGTGTGTCGAACAATATCCCTGCCTTTAACATGAGCAAACGGAAGGGACCAAATGAAAGACCAGGGGTTGCTGGCACGCTGGACGCTTCTCTCACAAGGGCAGAGACTGTCTTATCTCACGAAATAGAATTAAGGGAGCGACGGTTTTCTTTGGACACTTTTATGACACAAAAACGCTCCTCCCTTGGCACCATTAGCACCATTAGCACGGAACCCCCGCCTGTAAGGTCTCCAAAACAGCTCGTCCCTAACCCGGTCGTCGCTACACTTTCTACCTCCTCTTCCTCCCTTGGTGTAATATCAACCGGCAACATAGTGACCCGGGCCGAGTCAGCGCCACCCCAGCCTGACCCAAGTCACAGTGGACCACCAGTCAAGAGAAGAAGGGGGGGCGAACCCACTAAGCAAAAACCCACGAAAGGGGCTTGTGCTGGGAAACGTACCAGGACAGACGATTTGGAAGTGGGCCAACTTGAACCTGGCAGCTCTAGGGACTCAGATACTGTTACTTTACCCATATTTTCGCCTGAGGAGGACTTCTTGAAGCGGATGGAGACTATGTTTCTGTTCTACTGAACCCTCTCTTGTATAAACTATCTAGAATTGAAGAGAGGCTGTCATCATTGGAGGTTGGCTGCAGACTGCATCACACTTGTGACAATAGAACCCAGACAAATGTAACAGAGAGGTTGTCTGCCCAGACACAGGCCTTAGTTATATCATCAAGTGAGGAGACGGACAGTCACGTCTCTCACCAGTCTTCTGGGCCCGTAGTTTCGTCAGGGGGGTCAGTTCTGCCTACAACGAAGGGAGCCGCCCCGAATATTTATAACACTAATCCCCCGCAAGATGAAACTCTAGGAATTATAAGGGCCCAGCAGAACTTACCTTCTGCATCAGCTTCTACTAGATCTAGCCTTCCAACTAATCCCCAATTGGCCCCAAGGGGGGGTGGTGATAAAGTAGCCAAACCAAGACAATATACCAATAGCGAGCACCACTCTCTCCATCTCCCCCCGGCAGCAACGCCCTTAGTGATAGTACTGAGAAATGTTCCATCTTTGAGGGAGGGTCAAGTGGAATCTACTTCACAGCTGATGGATAAGTCCCTTCATTGGCTGAACCGTTATGCAGTGGGCTCTGGTTGCGGGGGGTACATCTAGCCAATCAAATCATCATGGCTAGAAGGGTAGGGTGGTTGGGGGTGTCCCCGAAAGTGACTCAGGGTGATTGCGTTGTGATTAACTCCAATAATCCCCACGTCGCAAAATTTCTTTTAGATTATTTGCGCAGAATTCCTCCCGTAGGGACGCAGATCACTGCATTTTCACTGGGCTACTTCTATAGGCCTCTCTCACCGCTGGTCTTGGGATGGCCACTTCAAGCTAGGGAGAATCCAGGGAGCTACAATGACATGAATAACCAGGGAATTCCCTTGGAGAACAGATTTGCCCCCCTTTCAGGGCTAGAAATGTGTGATTGACTACCTGAGAGTAGGCAGGCGGGGCAGGCCGTTTTGCCCACGGCAGCTCCCGCAAACAATACCGACAGAAAAGCGACTATTACCCCCAGTAATAACAAGAGGGGGTACTCAGATGTAATAAGAATAGTATCCTGGAATGTCGCAGGTATTTTAAATAAACTCGGGGACGCCCATTGGCTCAGACTGTGGCAGGATCAAGATATCTCCTGCTTGAAGGAGACCTGGGACACATAAGAGATCTTTGTAAATGGTTACTGTTCATACCAGACAAGAGCCACCCCGTCCCACTCGGGAAGAGCTAAAGGGGGCCTAATAACTCTAATCCCAAATACATTAGCAATAAAAGTAAAGATGCTTGAAGGAACCTCCCCATATTTTCATCTCATTATTCTAGAGTTCTCTAATCGAGATCAATGGCTCCTAATAAACTTTTATAATAACAACTTCGGCCCAAATATGCATAAAGTTCTGGATGAAGTGAACTGTGCCATTGATAAGGCAACCAATTTTATCAAACAAAAGGCTGTCTTAAATATCGTATGGCTGGGAGACTTTAACATACACCCGTGTAATTATAACTTAGAGCGGGTCTGTGGTGTGGAGGATATGAGGGGCAATCCTGTCCATCATTTTTCGCATAATACTTATGGAAACACCCTGAATACGTTAATTTCAATGAGAAATATGCTTATGGTCAATACTATTAGTGATACTTTGTCTCCAACGTTTCACAGGCATCATTAGGAATCGACTATTGACTTTATATTGGTCACAAACCCCTTAAACATCAGGTGCAGCAAAGTAAATATCCAATTCAACGCCTTTAGTGACCATGCGATTCTACTGTGTGAAATCCAACTTATGCAGAGGGCTGTGACAACCCCCCAGGTAATTGGTCAGCCTATATTAGCCAGGCGAAACGGATATCAACTGAAGTGGCCCAAAATTGACAAAATAAAGGTGATACCCAAAATAATTAATAATGCTCTCCACAATATTAGTAATTGCCTAGATCCTGACAACCATCCCCAATTTGTGGTGTCTTCCTTTGTAGACTTTCTTGAATGTATAAGGAAGTCACTCACTAGGAAAAATACTGGTAAATCAAAAAAGGATAAGGGCTGGTTTGACTCCATCTGTTCCAAAAAAAAGGAAGTCCTCACCAAAGCTCTAGGTTCCAAACCAAGGAATTTATCCGAAATTCCCATTCTACGCAGGGAATATAAAACGGCCAGGAAAAATAGGGAAAAAGGCGCTAAGGAAAGAAACTTGGGCCAAATTAGAACAGGCTTCAGCTTCTGGCAATTCAAAGTAGTTTTGGGGAGTAATAAATGGCCCCCACTTTAAAACTCCGAATGACCCAGCGCTTGATGTTAATGTAGGGGAGGAGGAGTGGGTGGCTCACTTTAAAGGTATTTTTGCCCCAACTGATTACCCGATACCACCTGTGTGTATTACCTCCGGGATTCATCTCTCATTTAATTACAATGAAGTTAGGAATGGGATTGAGGCATGCAGGATTGGGAAAGCCCCGGGTCCCAATGGATTTTTTCTTTGAGAACATGGATATATAGGTCCCCCTTTTAACCAATGTTTTCAACAAAATCGTTATAGTGGGCCCCCCCACGTCTTGGAAAACCAGTATAATCGTCCCAATTCACAAAAAGGGAGACAAAAGTAATCCTAAAAATTATCAACCAATCTCGCTGATCGATACGACGGCCAAACTTATGGGCCGTCTTCTTTTGACGAGACTGGAGGCATGGGTGAGGAGCAAAAACATTTTAATGGAGTCCCAATATGGTCTCCAAGAGGGAAAAGGTACGATAGACCAATGCCTGAACCTCTCACTGATCATGGACAGATATGTCAGAGCCAAATGGTGGGAAGATCTATCTTGCCTTTATGGACTTATCCGCAGCTTTTGACTGCGTGTCCCATCCTAGACTCTGGCAGATAATGGAGGAGATGGGAATAGATCAGGCATTGGTCGACTTCATCAGACAGCTGTATTCTGACGCATCCTCCTCAGTCCGTTATGGGAAGAACGGGGAGTGCACCCGATCATTTAAGATCTTAAGAGGGGTAAGGCAAGGCTGCGTCCTGGCACCATTTTTATTTTCCATCTATACTAATGGTGTGGGAAAACATCTTAATGGCGCAGCCTTGGATGTCCCTGTGCTTTCGAACCATCAGCGGTTACCGATTTTGGCGTATGCTGATGACGCTGTTCTGATGGGCCAAACTGGGATGGGGCTCCAGCACCTTATATCCGCTTATGCGGTTTTTATCAACTCATTAGATTTAAAGATCAACCAGAGCAAATCTTTTATTATCATTGCAGGGGCGGGGAAAACGTGACAGACCACCTTCTTTTTTTATGGACTCGGGTAAAATTGATGTGGTGGATTTGTTTCCTTATTTAGGAGTCCTTTTTGATAGAAATCAATCATGGTCCAAATTGCTAGAGGGAAGAGCAATGGGTATGCATAGAAGCCTAATGGCGCTTAAAACATTCTCCAAAAGGTTGGGAGCCAAACCTCTAATCCCAATGAAAAAAATGTATCATGCAAAAACAAAGGCAGCAGCGGTGTATGGGGCAGGGGTATGGGGGATGGCTCCCAGTGATTCTTTGCAAACCATCGAGAATACATTTTTTAAGTCTTTCACTTCCCTCCCACAGTCATACTCGAATTATGTCCTACACATGGAACTGGCTCTACCATATATTATTGATTCGATCAAAATGGCACCACTCCTGCTGTGGCTTTCTATTTGGCGCAGGGAGACAGTCGCCCTTACGCAAAATTTAATAACACTTATTTTAAAATCAGACAACTACAGCAGGATCAGGTGGCTAAAGTATGTGGAGTCGGAACTAACTGCAATTGGCCTAAGCCGCCTTTTTAAAGATCCATCCACCTGCAAGTCCCTAACAAAGCGGAAACTGGCCGAGATATTCATTTTGAGGGCCCAATACTTGAGAAAGGAAAAAAACTTCCATACCCAGACAGCTCGCATGTATGAACTAACTCCAGCGTTGGAGGAGGGAAGTTTTTTTTACCTGGTTGATGTCACATTGTCACACCACAAATATATTTTATTAAGATTCCGCTTAAACCTGATTCCATTGATGGTAGGATACCCAGGGAAGCAATACAAACACTCTGATCTTTCCGTGTGTCCGTGCGACAACATGTCCCCACAGAATGATCTTCATGTTTTATTCTTTTGTGGTTTTTATCGTCAAGAAAGACATAATTTTATTGCACCAATTTGCAAGCGCTACAATTTTAAATTTTGTCGTGTAGCATTGTTTTTCTTAAAATCCTTGCAGAACTCTTTTGTGTGTTTTTCGCTAGCATCATTCTCATGGGCATGTTTGAAAAAGAGAAAGCAAG
The DNA here is from genome assembly GCA_963921515.1 of Calotriton arnoldi. Classification (NCBI taxonomy): domain Eukaryota; kingdom Metazoa; phylum Chordata; class Amphibia; order Caudata; family Salamandridae; genus Calotriton; species Calotriton arnoldi. The sequence goes on from CAWUFW010016550.1 coordinate 38,087, forward strand.
TTGGCCCGTAAGATGATTTAGGACTGTCTATTACACTTTTATTGTATCTAGCTTATTTATATATAGACAAAATGGATTTTATGATAAATTGGATGATAGTACTTTTTTAATTATTGGGATTTATGATGATATTTTTTACCTATGTCTTTTTATAAATTGTGATTGTAAGTACTTTTATGATCTTATGTGTAAGATCGAATAAAGTATTTGAAATTGAATTGAATTGGATGCAGGTTTTTTCTAGGAGAGTGAGAGAGATGTGAAAGAGTTGTTGAAGCATGCAAACAAGGACAGAGGTGGAACTCACTTTTCGGAAAACATTTAGCTTGTGAACAATGACCAGAGTCGGATTCTGACCAAAAATAGGCCCATGCACCCAAACTAAAGGTGTCCGGAAATTCACGGATCAGACATTTTGCCAAATATTTCTTGGTTTGTATCGGAAGATAATTTTCTGAGACACTAAGGGTAAATTAAGTGGTTTGGAGGGCCCGCCATTTGTAGGTAATGTTCCCCTGAACAATAATAACGCAAACATTGTCATTGCCAATAGTTCTGGTTTATAAAAGAAACAGCCTCCTCAGTAACTGGTGACTTTCGACACTCAATAAGCCCTTCTCAAACATGCACTCTGTCAATCGTTCTTTCACCCATGCATTTATTCATCTAAGCACTAACTCATTCTTGCACTCACCCAATTACTATCTACAAGAAAGCATACACACAAAGTCCACTAGCATATGCAAGTTAAATCAAAAGTAGAAAAAAGAAAACATGCTGCCGCAGCATGGATGGGTTGTAATTAAAACAAGAATTTGCAATGCAATAGGTCTCGCATTGGTGAAAGCTAGAGCTCTTGGTTTTGAAAATGACAATGTTTTTTACTTTTGTTTTTCGTATGTAGTGGAGTGATATTTTCATAGCGCTATAGCCATTCGTATGGCCTTGCGGTGCTGGAGAACCAGAAAATGAGAAATAGACAAGAGTAATATGCTGGCTGGAAAAAGAAAAGGTAACAACATCCTGGATATAGCACACACATAGGGAATACAAGATTAAGTAATACAGGATTAAGTAAAGCATGTGAAATGTAAGCAGGAACAATATAGTGACCTTACCGCTGGTTGTGAATAAAACTAATCTGGACACTTTGCGACCACACTATATTGCTTTATTTAGTGTTTTTTTTTTCATATTTGTAACTTTTTTTTTCTCATGCCCGAGGCTGCCCTTTCCAATAGAAAAATGTCTGGAAAAGTCGACATTTGTAGCTAAATGTTTTGGATCCATTTCACAGGGGAACAAAGCAAGGAAAGGAGAGGAGAGGAAAGAGAGGGTAAGAGCAGTTTGTTGAAGTCATGGTTTTCAGCAAGTGAGGAGGAGCGAGACAGAGACGAAGAGGAAGAAAGAGAGAGGGAAAGGCGCAGCGGCAGAGCAGGAGAAGTGAACACTGACTTGTTGAAAGAAAGAAGAGAAAACGAAAGAGAGGGATGCCATGTTAACCCGATGAAGTCTGCTAGATATTTCAAGCGCTAAGTGAATTGCAAACTCACACAATTTTCACCATGTGAATCTAGTAAATATAAGATTCAGTGCCACACTATACAAAGCTGCACCAATGCTGTTTTAATCATAGTCAAGGGCACAGAGGCTACCAGCAGAACCTAAAAAGGGAGCTCATATGTTATGGGGATCGTCACTGGTAGACAAAATCAGAAAGGTGCACCAAGAGAATACATTACAAAAAGGTTTACCGGAGAAGTCGCATGTTTAGAATTACATATTATCAATGACATATTTGTGCATAAAGCATTTTAAAATCTAGAGAAGGAAACTTCCATCTCCTGTGGTTCCTCAATAGAGAAGCCTGAAAAAGATCAACATTTCCTGTGTTGTATATTAGTATTTAAAGGGCACTCACCCATGGAAGGAACCTAGAGAAGGGTGTAATCACCATAAGTGCTGTATGTTTTGGGTATCAAAGTCTGCAAGATATCGGTCTATCAAAGTCTTCCTATAAAGTTACAAAAGCAAAAAACAAAATGGTTTAAGAGCTGGGAAGGAGGTGCAGCTTCAAATTTCAAACCGCGATGACAGCTGAAGGATGGCAGCCTCCCTGCAAGATTAAAACTCAGATACAATACCAGGTGATGAAACATATGGAGTGGAAGTAATCAGAAATACTGTCCTGAGTTAAGGAGCCACTTACAAACTTTTATTTTGGCACCTCTGCATTTGCACTTGAGTAGTGTCAGGCGATAACGAAGAGGCGCCTTCTGGCGTTTGATCTCGGTCAGGCTAATAATAACAAGTAGCCACGGACAGTAAGCAGCAATTAAAAAAAAAGAGTTCTCCAAAAAAACACATAAGGAATGAAACGGGAAGGAGAATGTAATCGGCCGGTGCTCCTCTGGCTTGAACAGAAGTGAGCTATCGGCTGCAAGAAAAAGTCAGTATGCTGCTATTAAGAGGGGCGCTGGAGGGAACCTATGGCAAGCAGCAGGCGGGCATAAACGTGGTGTAAGTGATAGGCCCCTCCCTGCAGGCCCCTGAATGGCTGGGCCCCCAACACTGCAGGGGCATGCTGGGGAAAGGAGAGTGCTTGGTAAAGGAGAGTGTCTTTACCGAGAATGTAACTATTTCGTATTCAATGCCATTGCGCGCATTCTGCTACACTCACTTATCACCCAGTAGAAAGTTTTCAGCAGATGGGCCTGTTTCTTCTAAACCACTACTCTAAACACTAATGACTAAAGTAAGACTTCTAACGTACAGGCTAGTCTATTGCAAATCACAACAAAACCATTTGCTACCCTGGAAAGAGGTTTTAGTGCAGACGCCAGGTTTGAACAAACCACTACAACACACACCCAGTAGAGAGATCTTAGTGGATAGCCGAAAAAAACTATCGTCCCCCTTGTGCTGATTCAATCAATCTTGTGAAACACCCCTATTGTTCTTCTATTATCACATTCATGCATATATACTCAAAATACATAAAACCTGTTTTTTGCAAAAGATGCCTCCTCCTTTATTAAAAAATGTTCCTTTTATATTCATGTAACACTGAATCACAATAGTTGATATTTATATACAGAGCCACAGACTCAATGTCAATATTCCAAATAAATATTTCATAAAAAATTTCATTGATCAATCTTATACTAAGATGTAAAACAAAAACAGAAGGCCTCCTTTGTCATTCCTCCTATCTGCACTCGTTTAAAAATCACAATATTCATACACTGATTTTTATTTGTGAATCGCTGCACATGAATAACTCTTAATAAACATTTCACATATTATCAAAATCCCATACAAACAATTTTTTAAAAACAGTGAATCAAACCAATGTTCATACAAGTATAGTAAAAGCAAAAGTGTCAACGCGGCGTTTCGGTGGACTTGTCTTATTCTGCACCACCTTCTTCAGGACAAGCTTTTATTTTTAACCCCTTAACTGCTGGGCCTTTCCCCCCCCCCAGTGCTGAGCCCTTTTTTGGCTATTTGTAGTAGTTCGCGATTAGGCCTCTGTAACTTTTTGACCACATAAGGTATCCACGCCAAATTTGCGTCCTTTTCTTCCAACATCATGGGGATTCTAAAGGTACCCAGGGTTTGTGGATTCCCCTGGAGGGGTCCCAGATTTTAGCCAAAATACAGCAAAATTTTGGTTTTTTGGGGAAAAATGGGAAAAAAGTCCCGCATATGAAAGTGTCTGGGTTTTTCCCTGCAAATGGTATCAAAAAAGGGTTTGTGGGGCTGAAATCTCCATTTTCCCAGCTTTGAGGGAATGACAGACTTTTGTCAGAAAACCAAAAAAATTTACACAGTTTTGGCATTTTTCTGGGACATAGCCTATTTTTGCTATTTTTTGTGCTTTCAACCTCCTTCCAGTTAATGGTAGAAATGGGTATGAAAGCAATAATGGATCCTGAAAATCTATACATTTTAGAAAAGTAGACAAAATGCTGAATTCAGCAAGGGGTCATTTGTGTAAATCCATCAAGGTTTCTTTATAGAAACTAACAGTTAAATATAGGAAAAATGGAAAATTAGTTGAAAAAAACAGCCTTTTTTGTCAACGTTTTCACCTGTAACTTCTTCTAATTATGACTGCTCTTTGAAAGCAATATACCGTTACATCCACTGGATCTTACTGGTTGTGGGGATATATAGGACTTGTAGGTTCACCAAGAACCCGACGAACCCAGAGCCAAAAACTGAGCAGCATCTTGCAATGGTTTTTTATAATGTACCGGGTATATAGCAATTATTCTGGGAAAATGTATACATGGAATATTCGGTATGAAAGACTCCTATGTATTTCTGAAATGGGAACACAATATAGAGTTTAGAAACAGTAGATATTTGCACATTTCTGAAATTGGTAATACTCATACTAGCATGAGAATTATAGGTCATTTTTCAAAATAACTTCTTTTTACACATTGTCTTTCATTTGGAAGGCAGAAATGCATCGAAAGTCAATAGGTAATAACAGTTGCTTTACAAATCTGAATTACCGTAAGTATCCCGATAAAAATGGTACCTCACTTGTGTGGGTAGGCCTAGTGCCCACGACAGGAAACGGCTCAAAACGCAACGTGAACACACCACATTTTCACAATGAAAAATTACCCTTTTTTGCAAAGTGCCTAGCTGTATTTTTTTAACCCTTGCTCTGCCGGCACCCAGGGAAACCTAGCAAACCTATACATTTTTGAAAACTAGACACCCAGGGGAATCCAGGATGGGGTGACTTGACTGGCTTTCACCAGGTTCTGTTACCTAGAATCCCTTGCAAACCTAAAAAATTGTCCAAAAAAACACATTTTCCTCACATTTCTGTGGTGGAAAGGTCTGTAATCTGCGCGGATCCACAAATTTCTACCCACCCCACGTTCCCCAAAGTCTTCCGAGAAAAATGGTACCTCACTTGTGTGGGTAGGCCTAGTGCCCGCAACAGGAAACGGTGCAAAACGCAACGTGGACACACCACAATTTCACAGTGAAAAACGACCCTTTTTGGCAAAGTGCCTAGCTGTAGTTTTTGAATCCTAGCTCTGCCTGCATCTAGGGAAACCTAGCAAACCTATACATTTTTGAAAACTAGACACCCAGGGGAATCCAGGATGGGGTGACTTTACTGCCTCTCACCAGGTTCTGTTACCCAGAATCCCTTGCAAACCTAAAAATTGTCAAAAAAACACATTTTCCTCACATTTCTGTGGTGGAAAGTCCTGGAATCTGCGTGGATCCACAAATTTCTACCCACCCCGCGTTCCCCAAAGTCTTCCGAGAAAAATGGTACCTCACTTGTGTGGGTAGGCCTAGAGCCTGCGACAGGAAATGGCGCAAAACGCAACGTGGACACACCCCAATTTCACAGTGAAAATGACCCTTTTTTGGCAAAGTGCCTAGCTGTAGTTTTTGAATCCTAGCTCTGCCTGCATCTAGGGAAACCTAGCAAACCTATACATTTTTGAAAACTAGACACCCAGGGAATCCAAGATGGGGTGACTTTACTGCCTCTCACCAGGTTCTGTTACCCAGAATCCCTTGCAAACCTAAAAATTGTCAAAAAACACATTTTCCTCACATTTCTGTGGTGGAAAGTCCTGGAATCTGCGTGGATCCACAAATTTCTACCCACCCCGCGTTCCCCAAAGTCTTCCGAGAAAAATGGTACCTCACTTGTGTGGGTAGGCCTAGAGCCCGCGACAGGAAATCGCGCAAAACGCAACGTGGACACACCCCAATTTCACAGTGAAAAATGACCCTTTTTTGGCAAAGTGCCTAGCTGTAGTTTTTGAATCCTAGCTCTGCCTGCATCTAGGGAAACCTAGCAAACCTATATATTTTTGAAAACTAGACACCCAGGGGAATCCAGGATGGGGTGACTTTACTGCCTCTCACCAGGTTCTGTTACCCAGAATCCCTTGCAAACCTAATAAATTGTCAAAAAACACATTTTCCTCACATTTCTGTGGTGGAAAGTCCTGGAATCTGCGTGGATCCACAAATTTCTACCCACCCCGCATTCCCCAAAGTCTTCCGAGAAAAATGGCACTTCACTTGTGTGGGTAGGCCTAGAGCCCGCGACAGGAAATCGCGCAAAACGCAACGTGGACACACCCCAATTTCACAGTGAAAAATGACCCTTTTTTGGCAAAGTGCCTAGCTGTAGTTTTTGAATCCTAGCTCTGCCTGCATCTAGGGAAACCTAGCAATCCTATATATTTTTGAAAACTAGACACCCAGGGGAATCCAGGATGGGGTGACTTTACTGCCTCTCACCAGGTTCTGTTACCCAGAATCCCTTGCAAACCTAAAAAATTGTCCAAAAAAACACATTTTCCTCACATTTCTGTGGTGGAAAGTCCTGGAATCTGCGTGGATCCACAAATTTCTACCCACCCCGCGTTCCCCAAAGTCTTCCGAGAAAAATGGTACCTCACTTGTGTGGGTAGGCCTAGAGCCCGCGACAGGAAATCGCGCAAAACGCAACGTGGACACACCCCAATTTCACAGTGAAAAATGACCTTTTTTGGCAAAGTGCCTAGCTGTAGTTTTTGAATCCTAGCTCTGCCTGCATCTAGGAAACCTAGCAAACCTATATATTTTTGAAAACTAGACACCCAGGGGAATCCAGGATGGGGTGACTTTACTGCCTCTCACCAGGTTCTGTTACCCAGAATCCCTTGCAAACCTAAAAAATTGTCCAAAAAAACACATTTTCCTCACATTTCTGTGGTGGAAAGTCCTGGAATCTGCGTGGATCCACAAATTTCTACCCACCCCGCATTCCCCAAAGTCTTCCGAGAAAAATGGTACCTCACTTGTGTGGGTAGGCCTAGTGTCCGCGTCAGGAAACGGCGCAAAACGCAACGTGGACACACCTCGTTTTCACTGTGAAAAATGACCCTTATTTGGCAAAGTGCCTAGCTGTAGTTTTTGAACCCTAGCTCTGCCAGCACCTAGGGAAACCTAGCAAACCTATACATTTTTGAAAACTAGACACCCAGGGGAATCCAGGATGGTGTGATTTGACTGCCTCTCACCAGGTTCTGATACCCAGAATCCCTTGCAAACCTAAAATATTGTCCAAAAAAACAAATTTTCCTCACATTTCTGAGGTGGAAAGTTCTGGAATCTGCGTGGATCCACAAAATTCCACCCACCCCGCGTTCCCCAAAGTCTTCCGATAAAAATGGTACCTCACTTGTGTGGGAGGCCCAAGTACCCGCGACAGGAAACTGCCCAAAACGCAACGTGGACACACCACATTTTCGCAGTGAAAACGGACCCTTTTTCAACAAAGTGCCTAGCTGTAGATTTTGAACCCTAGCTCTGCCGGCACCTAGGGAAACCTAGGAAACCTATACATTTTTGAAAACTAGACACCCAGGAGACTCCAGGATGGGGTGACTTGGCTGGCTCTCACCATGTTATGCTACCCAGAATCCCTTGCAAACCTAAAATATTGTAAAAAAAAACACATTTTCCTCACATTTCTGTGGTGGAAAGTTCTGGAATCTGCGTGGATCCACAAAATTTCACCCACCCCGCGTTCCCCAAAGTCTTCCGAGAAAAATGGTACCTCACTTGTGTGGGAGGCCTAAGTACCCGCGACAGGAAACGGCCCAAAACGCAACGTGGACACACCACATTTACGCAGTGAAAACGGACCCTTTTTCAACAAAGTGACTAGCTGTAGATTTTGAACCCTAGCTCTGCCGGCACCTAGGGAAACCTAGGAAACCTATACATTTTTGAAAACTAGACACCCAGGGGAATCCAGGATGGGGTGACTTGGCAGGCTCTCACCAGGTTCTGCTACCCAGAATCCCTTGCAAACCTAAAATATTGTAAAAAAACCCACATTTTCCTCACATTTCTGTGGTGGAAAGTTCTGGAATCTGCGTGGATCCACAAAATTCCACCCACCCCGCGTTCCCCAAAGTCTTCTGATAAAAATGGTACCTCACTTGTGTGGGAAGCCTAAGTACCCGCGACAGGCTAGGGCCCAAAACATATTGAGGTGACATTAAAATTGCCTATCACAAAACAACCTGGTTTTGCAAGGGGGGTCACCTCGGTTGTTGGCCCCGTGCTCGGCGGCCAGCTAGGGAAACCTATCAAACCCACACATTTCTGAAAACTAGACATCCAGGTGGTTCCAGGGAGGTATGGCTTGCATGGATCCCCCAACGTTTTCTTACCCAGAATCCCCTGCATACCTCAAATTTAGCTGAAAAAATCACTTTTTCCACACATTTTTGTGTGGGAAAGTTGTGGCATCGCCGGGCAGACACGCATTTTCCACCACCCAGGGTTCCCCAAGGTCTCCCGATAAAAATGGTGCCTCACTCGTGTGGGAGTCCCAAGTACCCGCGACAGGCTAGGGCCCAAAACGTATTGAGGTGACATTAAAATTGCCTATCACAAAGCAACCTGGTTTTGCAAGGGGGGTCACCTCGGTTTTTGGCCCCGTGCTCGGCGGCCAGCTTGGGAAACCTATAAAACCCACACATTTCTGAAAACTAGACACCCGGGTGGTTCCAGGGAGGTATGGCTTGCGTGGATCCCCCAACGTTTTCTTACCCAGAATCCCCTGCAAACCTCAAATTTAGCTGAAAAAATCACTTTTCCACACATTTTTGTGTGGGAAAGTTGTGGCATCGCCGGGCAGACACGCATTTCCTACCACCCAGTGTTCCCCAAGGTCTCCCGATAAAAATGGTGCCTCACTCGTGTGGGAGGCCCAAGTAACCGCGACAGGCTAGGGCCCAAAACGTATTGAGGTGACATTAAAATTGCCTATCACAAAACAACCTGGTTTTGCAAGGGGGGTCACCTCGGTTTTTGGCCCCGTGCTCGGCGGCCAGCTTCGGAAACCTATCAAACCCACACATTTCTGAAAACTAGACACCCGGGTGGTTCCAAGGAGGTATGGCTTGCGTGGATCCCCCAACGTTTTCTTACCCAAAATCCCCTGCAAACCTCAAATTTAGCTGAAAAAATCACTTTTTCCACACATTTTTGTGTGGGAAAGTTGTGGCATCGCCGGGCAGACACGCATTTCCTACCACCCAGTGTTCCCCAAGGTCTCCCGATAAAAATGGTGCCTCACTCGTGTAGGAGGCCCAAGTACCCGCGACAGGCTAGGGCCCAAAACGTATTGAGGTGACATTAAAATTGCCTATCACAAAACAACCTGGTTTTGCAAGGGGGGTCACCTCGGTTTTTGGCCCTGTGCTCGGTGGCCAGCTAGGGAAACCTATCAAACCCACACATTTCTGAAAACTAGACACCCGGGTGGTTCCAGGGAGGTATGGCTTGCATGGATCCCCCAACGTTTTCTTACCCAGAATCCCCTGCAAACCTCGAATTTAGCTGAAAAAATCACTTTTTCCACACATTTTTGTGTGGGAAAGTTGTGGCATCGCCGGGCAGACACACATTTCCTACCACCCAGTGTTCCCCAAGGTCTCCCGATAAAAATGGTGCCTCACTCGTGTGGGAGGCCCAAGTACCCGCGACAGGCTAGGGCCCAAAACGTATTGAGGTGACATTAAAATTGCCTATCACAAAACAACCTGGTTTTGCAAGGGAGTCACCTCGGTTTTGGCCCCGTGCTCGGCGGCCAGCTAGGGAAACCTATCAAACCCACACATTTCTGAAAAACTAGACACCCGGGTGATTCCAGGGAGGTATGGCTTGCGTGGATCCCCCAACGTTTTCTTACTCAGAATCCCCTGCAAACCTCAAATTTAGCTGAAAAAATCACTTTTTCCACACATTTTTGTGTGGGAAAGTTGTGGCATCGCCGGGCAGACACGCATTTCCTACCACCCAGTGTTCCCCAAGGTCTCCCGATAAAAATGGTGCCTCACTCGTGTGGGAGGCCCAAGTACCGCGACAGGCTAGGGCCCAAAACGTATTGAGGTGACATTAAAATTGCCTATCACAAAACAACCTGGTTTTGCAAGGGGGTCACCTCGGTTTTGGCCCGTGCTCGGCGGCAGCTTGGGAAACCTATCAAACCCACACATTTCTGAAAACTAGACACCCGGGTGGTTCCAGGGAGGTATGGCTTGCGTGGATCCCCCAACGTTTTCTTACCCAGAATCCCTGCAAACCTCAAATTTAGCTGAAAAAATCACTTTTTCCACACATTTTTGTGTGGGAAAGTTGTGGCATCGCCGGGCAGACACGCATTTCCTACCACCCAGTGTTCCCCAAGGTCTCCTGATAAAAATGGTGCCTCACTCGTGTGGGAGGCCCAAGTACCCACGACAGGCTAGGGCCCAAAACGTATTGAGGTGACATTAAAATTGCCCATCACAAAACAACCTGGTTTTGCAAGGGTCACCTCGGTTTTGGCCTCGAGCTCGGCGGCCAGCTAGGGAAACCTATCAAACCCACACATTTCTGAAAACTAGACACCCGGGTGGTTCCAGGGAGGTATGGCTTGCGTGGATCCCCCAATGTTTTCTTACCCAGAATCCCCTGCAAACCTCAAATTTAGCTGAAAAATCACTTTTCCACACATTTTTGTGTGGGAAAGTTGTGGCATCGCTCGGGCAGACACGCATTTCCTACCACCCAGTGTTCTCCAAGGTCTCCCGATAAAAATGGTGCCTCACTCGTGTGGGAGGCCCAAGTACCCGCGACAGGCTAGGGCCCAAAACGTATTGAGGTGACATTAAAATTGCCTATCACAAAACAACCTGGTTTTGCAAGGGGGTCACCTCGGTTTTGGCCCCGTGCTCGGCGGCCAGCTAGGGAAACCTATCAAACCCACACATTTCTGAAAACTAGACACCTGGGTGGTTCCAGGAGGTATGGCTTGCGTGGATCCCCCAACGTTTTCTTACCCAGAATCCCTGCAAACCTCAAATTTAGCTGAAAAAATCACTTTTTCCACACGCCGAGCATGGGGCCAAAAACCGAGGTGACCCCCCTCGCAAAACCAGGTTGTTTTGTGATAGGCAATTTTAATGTCACCTCAATACGTTTTGGGCCCTAGCCTGACGCGGGTACTTGGGCCTCCCACACGAGTGAGGTACCATTTTTATCAGGAGACCTTGGGGAACACTGGGTGGTAGGAAATGCATGTCTGCCCGGCGATGCCACAACTTTCCCACACAAAAATGTGTGGAAAAAGTGATTTTTTCAGCTAAATTCGAGGTTTGGAGGGGATTCTGGGTAGGAAAACGTTGGGGGATCCATGCAAGCCATACCTCCCTGGAACGCCCCGGGTGTCTAGTTTTCAGAAATGTGTGGGTTTGGTAGGTTTCACTAGCTGGCCGCCGAGCACGGGGCCAAAACCAAGGTGACTCCCTCACAAAACCAGGTTGTTTTGTGATAGGCAATTTTAATGTCGCCTCAATACCTTTTGGGCCCTAGCCTGTCGCAGGTACTTGGGCCTCCCACACGAGTGAGGCACCATTTTTATCGGGAGATCTTGGGGAACGCTGGGTGGTAGGAAATGCGTGTCTGCCCGGCGATGCCACAACTTTCCCACAGAAAAATGTGTGGAAAAAGTGATTTTTTTCAGCTAAATTCGATGTTTGCAGGGGATTCTGGGTAAGAAAACGTTCGGGGATCCACGCAAACCATACCTCCCTGGAACCCCCCGGGTGTCTAGTTTTCAGAAATGTGTGGGTTTGGTAGGTTTCCCTAGCTGGCCGCCGAGCATGGGGCCAAAAACCAAGGTGACCCCCCTCGCAAAACCAGGTTGTTTTGGGATAGGCAATTTTAATGTCACCTCAATACGTTTTGGGCCCTAGCCTGTCGCGGGTACTTGGGCCTCCCACACGAGTGAGGTACCATTTTTATCGGGAGACCTTGGGAACACTGGGTGGTAGGAAATGCATGTCTGCCCGGCGATGCCACAACTTTCCCACACAAAAATGTGTGGAAAAAGTGATTTTTTTCAGCTAAATTCGAGGTTTGCAGGGATTCTGGGTAGGAAAACGTTGGGGGATCCATGCAAGCCATACCTCCCTGGAACCCCCGGGTGTCTAGTTTTCAGAAATGTGTGGGTTTGTAGGTTTCCCTAGCTGGCCGCCGAGCACGGGGCCAAAACCAAGGTGACCCCCTCACAAAACCAGGTTGTTTTGTGATAGGCAATTTTCATGTCGCCTCAATACCTTTTGGGCCCTACCCTGTGGCGGGTACTTGGGCCTCCCACACGAGTGAGGTACCATTTTTATCGGGAGAGCTTGGGGAACGCTGGGTGGTAGGAAATGCGTGTCTGCCCGGCGATGCCACAACTTTCCCACACAAAAATGTGTGGAAATAGTGATTTTTTTCAACAAAATATGAGGCTAGCAGGGCATGTTGGGTAAAAAAAAACAGTGAGAACCACGCAAGTCATTCACCCTTGTACTTCCCCCTTTGTCTACTATTCAAAAATGTAAAGGTTTGCCTAGGTGACGACTGAGCTAGGGCAAAAAGTCCCCTGCTACCCATTGTGAAAAAAAAATATCTTACAAAAGGCCATTAAACTGACACAAATATAAATCTAACACTCATTTGATAAAGCTAATCCACCACTTACACAGGTTGGTTTTAGCACCTCCAGAAACGCTGGCTTCAAAGCACAAATACTTATCAAAGTATATAAATATTGAAGCCAAGCCTTCTGAAGGGGAGCCATAAAGCCACATCACGGCACCAAACACTTTGTGGTCCATTCACACGCCATTCACACACCACACACAAGACTTCCGTACCGCCAGCCACGGGCCCAAACAACCATATCACTTGCACTCACACAAACATACTGCCGCCATGCAAGGGCCCATCACATTCATATGCCACAAGACATAATGACTTTGACTATATTCTACCACCTGTCAAGTCTCCACCTCCTTCTTCCAGAACGTTACCGAACTCATGCCCAGTGAACCTATACTAATGACTTCCATGACAGCCACATGAGGCTCAGGAAGACATGTCTTTCATGCACCTTTAGTGCACTCACTATGCTAAATCCAACTCCTTCCAGTTTGTGGATGCAAGTTGGGGGGTGCTCGAGTATGCCGCAAAAACATTTCTCGAGCTGAGCAAGCATATCTACCTTTGAAACTAAGGCAAACATGCTGGAAATTTTCAAAAGATAAAATCATAAACTATGAACGGATGAATGTGAAACAAGGGTAGTCCGTGACAACGTAGCATATGTCCAAACAACCGTTATGTGCAGTGACTGTAATGCACTTATCATACAGCAAACTGACCATCTACTAAGTTCTAACGGAGGATGAACATGGCAAGCAGCATTGACCCATAAGTACCACAGTAAATTCAGTGTGAGTGTGGCAGCAATGGATTTGAATCCATGGGTGAAGAAGAAGTCAGGACGTGTATCTATACTACCTTTACTATCTGCCTTCTACCTTTGCAATATTCCTCGGAAAGCGTCCCTACCGTAAGCTGTTCTAACCCGTTCGTGTGTCTGTCCTCAGAGTCCTGACTAACCCTGTCCAATTGTTAAGAGACCCTATACTAATGCCTTTCATCTCTAGCTACTTGAAGCTTGAGTGAACATTTCTGTCACGAGCTATCAATGCTCTCACAATGCTCTATCCAACTCCTTCCAGTTTGTGGATGCAAGTTGGGGGGGTGCCCGAGTATGCCGCAAAAACATTTCTCGAGCTGAGCAAGCATATCTACCTTTGAAACTAAGGCAAACATGCTGGAAATTTTCAAAAACTTCCTAAAGAGAACATCATAAACTATGAAGAATGGTTGAATGTGAAACACGGGTACTCCATGACAACGTGGCATATGTTCTGTCCACCAGTATGTGCAGCGTGGGGACTATAATGCACTTGTCAATTGGCGAACAGAACAACTACCACGTTCTGAAAGCAGATAAAGGTGTTGAGAAGTCCATGATTTCATGAAGTAGAGGAAGAAATATCCTGCAGCTGCTTGCGTAGTGAAGGAGTGGCCCACAGACAGTAGGTATCCATTCACACCAATTGAAAGGTTATCCTATTGGCAGCTCCACCTCAGTCAATTTCCCAGTATTTTGCTTTAGTGTGATACAACATAAAGCAAGTAGGAAAACAGAAGGCAGGCTTACTTGGGCACTGGGGACAGTAAACACGAGTCTCCTGCCTCTTTCCCTGCATCGAGCACACTTTACAACGACGACATGGTCGCTCCTTTTTGGGTGTTGCAGGAATTTTATCTGCAAAGTGTCGCTCCTGCAGCCTTGCCACGTCCTCCAGAACACATGAAGTGGAGGCTTCTGCTTCTGTAGCAGTAAGACTTTCAATCACAGACAACTGAAAGTCAAGGAAAGACATGAGTCTTCCTGTGGTGGTCTCACAATAAACAACATACGCATTGTATGTTGCCATCTGGATCAGGTGCGTAAACAGTTTCTTATACCAAGTGCGAGTTTTACGACTCGCATTGTATGGCTGAAGAACCTGGTCGTTCTTGTCCACTCCGCCCATGTACTTGTTGTAATCAAGTATACAGGTGGGCTTGTGGACTTCGGCCATCTGACCCCAAACCGTGACAGGGGAAGTGCTCTCAGCATGAATTGTAGTGAGCATGTACACATCACGCCTATCTGAGAACTTAACTGCGAGCAGTTCGTTGGAACGCAACGCAGTGCTCTGGGATTTCTGGAGCTTCTTGCAAACAAGCTCCTGCGGAATCCTTTGCGGCGACAACGAATTGTACCGCAAGCCACGGTGCCAGCTTTGTAGAGCTCACTGAACAGCTCTACTCCTGTATAGAAATTGTCCACATAAAGGTTATAACCTTTGTGAAGAAGTGGCTGGACAAGCTCCCATACGATCTTTCCTGTGACCCCTAGCATGGGAGGGCAACCTACAGGGTTAAGAGTTGTGTCCTTCCCTGTATACACTCTCAAGCTGTACACATAGCCAGTCGAGCTCTCACACAGCATGTACAGCTTGATGCCATAGCGAGCGCGTTTGCTCGGAATGTACTGCCTAAACAGCAGCCGCCCTTTATACAAGATCAAGGACTCATCAATGGCTATATTCTTTCCAGGAGTATAAACCTCTGGAAACCTGGCAGACAAATGTTCCACGACAGGCCGAATTTTGAACAACCTGTCATAGTCTGGATGGTCCCGGGGCAATGCAGCAGAATTGTCATTGAAATGCAGCATGCGCTGCAATAGCAAAAACGATCTCTGCTCATGTATGGTGCAAAGATGGGGGTTAACCAAACCGTGCGAGTAGACCAGTAGGATAGCAAGGTTGGTTTATGCACTACCCCCATTTTAAGTGTGAGGCCCAAAAATATCTTCAACTCCCCTAGTGAAGTGGGAGTCCACTTGCGCGCCCTAGAATGAGGCCCAAGAGTGCCTCCTTGCTCCCTCAGAAATTGTTCGGCACGCAAATTTGTTTGCTGCACAATTTCGTCTAGAAAGTTAACACCAAAAAAGAGATGGAAGTAGTCAATTGGCAAAAAATTTGCCATATCTACTTTACATCCAGCGTCACCAGTGAAAGGCGGAATTTGGGGCTGAACTAAATTGGGAGGCTGCCAAGACAGCACTCCGTCTGTGCTTGCGGCCGCACGTGCCTGCACTCTGGGTTGCTCTAACCTGTTACGGGTGTCCTGCTGCACAGACTGTGCTGGCAAAGGGACAGCACGACTGACATCGTCTCCTTCAGAATCGCTGGACGATGAGTCATCGGATGGAACTGCGCCGACTGAAAAGTCACTCCCAGATTCGGCTCCATTGTCCTCTCCCTCAGATGCTGTCTCAGTATCTGCTGTCTCAGTCTCTGATCCTGCCTCAGAGCTGGACTCCAGAACCAGATTTAGGGCCTGGGCAGCATTAATCCAACGATATGCCATCTCTGCTAGTGCCTAAACTATCCTTTTAAAACACTATCCTACGTAGAAGGCAGATAGGTTGTTGGTTTTAAAGTGTAGGTGGGTGTGTGCGTAAGTGAAGTGTTTAAGTCAATAATGACGAAGTCACCTTACCTTTGCGAAATCCGTACGCTCTCCAAAAAGACTAAGAAAGAGAGAAAAAGACACAGTATTACTTTACCTTGCCACATACCCATAATCGCAGCCTTTTAGCGCTGGTGGGAGCCAGTGCTACCATCATTTTAGCGCCAAGATGCCTATGGGTGAACGTGTGCTTTACAATTGCACACTATGACCTCCTTTGATGCGCCCACTACCATCCTTGCAAACGTGCCCCTCATCTCTCCATAGCCCCTCTCTCACATACATTTAGTCTGTTACAAAGTGTTTCTACTGCGTGGCTTTACTAATCCACTTAGCTGTCTACATAATACCGATCTGTTCGTTTCAGCATACCCTTTATGGCGTCAAAACTGCCACTACACAAAAGTCAGATATCTCTATCTAGCAGAAATGTTGTACTCTGCAGCAGTACCACACTTTACTGCCTTTCAGGTAACTTCAAAGAGACTCATTATAGTTCTTTCACAGTCTCATAATTTCAGCACTGAGAAATATCTCTGTAAATAAATATTTATATATATATAACAATTAATTCCCAATGTCAGCGCGCTCAATACCTGGTGCAGGCAGCAACGGGTAGAATCCTTACACGATATTTAAATTCAGAAACACAAAGGATGCCGCACTCCAGAGACAGGTTTCAGAGTTGCTTTATTTTCACCACCACTACCACCAGTCGTGGTGAAAATAAAGCAACTCTGAAACCAATCTCTGGAGTGCGGCATCCTTTGCTGTTTCTGAATATATATATATATATCCATATGAATCATGACGAGAAAAGGCGCCCTTCCAGGTGGGCCAGGGCTTCGTAGCGACATTGCCGCTTTACTATTCCAAATGAAAATCATGCCGTATTATAGCACAAAGGAAGCCCTCCAGTCGAGAAAGCAGGTAACAGCAGTCAAAGAGTACATGTATCTATATATATATATATATATATATATATATATATATATATATATATATATATATATAGATATGTATATAGATACATATATATCATTCACTCCAGGGCCGGCATTAGCGCTGGTGGCGCCCTGTGCGACAATGTCTGCTGGTGCCCTACCAATGACCACCTCTGCCATGGATTCCCTCACTAGCACCATACAGTGCCCCTCAAGTCTCAAAAACCACTCACACCAGTGTACGGTGTCAGAGCACTTTACACCACACACACACACATTTCACAGAGACAACAGTACATAGGATATGCTACATCAGACAGGACAAGGTGTAGTGTAGCAGTAACATGCCATCTATACTGGCAGGCAATATAGTTTGAGCCCTTATTCTGGGAAAGCACAAATCCAGAATTTAAAACGTACCATCGTTGGGGGTTCTCTTTCATAATAAGAATTATTTTCTACCCAAATGAACCCTTTTCACAAGATTAGATGATGAAAGACTGGGCAAAAAAACCATAAAGCTGGCACAGAAGCAGTAACCCACTAACCTCTTTACATTATATCAGACATGCCAACCCTCCCGATTCAGGCGGGAGACTACCGATTTCAAGGCTAGCCTCCCGCCTCCCGATTCCTGCAAGCAAAAACCCGATTCCTCGGGGGTTTCAGCTGACAGGGCTTGGTATTGTGTAACGTGCTAATTCTTCCAGCAATAGTCAGAGTGGCAATGCAGGGGCTCTAGAAGGGGTGAAAAACCAACAAAGCCTGTGTGTGCCCGGGAAGCTGTTTCAGCCCGGGCTGCCACACAGGGGGGTGGGGGGTGTATGCACTGCCAGCAACCTGCCATGCTTCTGAAAGGTAAGAAAAATGTCCGATCCTGCAGCAGCACACTTCCAAAGCCCATACATGACAGTAACCCGATTCAAGACCCCATTCTCCCGATTTTTTTTTTAAAATCTCCCACTTTGCTCTTCTGAAATGTTGGCATGTATGTTATATGCACTTTATGTGCATGCCTATGGCTCCCCTGGGAGCAGATTGTGGCCCCCATAATTATATACATAATTATTGCCCCCACAGGGGGTCGGCCACTGAGCAGAAGGACCGACCCCCTGCCAATATCGCCGCCATTTAAAAAAAAAAAAACGTCTTTTTTTTTATTTTTAAGGGGCGATCGCGCCCCAAGGAAAGCCAGGTAAATTAATTTTAAAATGTGCCCCGGGGGGGCGACCCATCACCACGAGGGCCGACCCCCCAAAGACATCCCTGGTGTCTAGTGGGTTTCCTGGTCGTGATCGCAGCAGCGCTGCGATCCACGGCCAGGAAACCCTTTCAGGAAGGCCTCGCTTGAAAGGGAGACTCTCCCTTTCAAACGAGGCCTCCCTGAAAGCTAGGGAGGCCGTTTCCAGCCAGATTTCCCCATCGGAGTCGAGCGCGGCCTTACCTGCTGCTGTCCTCGGCTCCGGTGGGGAAATCAGTGACGCTGCAGGCGCTCGCGGCGCGCTGACGTCACAGATGGGCGGGAGGGGGGCGGAAGACGCGGAAAGCCTTCCGCGTCTCCCCAGTAAGAATAAAATAAAAAATTAATCCGGTGCGATGCACCGGACGATTTTTTAGTGCCCTCCCTGGTGACGTCCAATGGACGTGCGCAGCACCAGGGAGGTAGTGCTTGCGTCGGCCATTGGCCGACGCAAGCACCAAAAGGGTTAAAAGACAGTTGGGTTCTCTCTATGGGCAGAAGTTTAAAATACAACAGAAAATACTGTTAGAGGACCACCTATTAATGCAAAAAACAGGACTATTTTATAAAAAACCAACAGTCAAGTCAACACTCAAACCTCTAAAAGGATCCCCTTGTAGTATTCGAAAAATGAGTCATTGAACAACTATGAATTCAAATACACTTGTAAAAGTGATACATATTCAATTACTATCCTGGGTTTTTTATTATCACATTTTCTCATTCAACCCGTTTGGCCACTATATTATCAATCAAAACACTCACTTGAGGTATGTTGTCTTATTCACAAATAATAAATCTCATTGTGGTAGGAAAACTCCAGGAGATAGATGTACCGGTAGTTACTTCCGATTATAATCTGAATTAAAGAGAATGCATGTCGAGGTTACTGACATTTATTTAAAGAAAATCATACCTATTTTGATAAAAGGGAAACAATTCTAACAATTTGCTTACCCTTATTAGTTCCAATTTTCACTGGTTTCCACACTTTCCTTTCATCAATGAGGAAGCGTGCGTTTATTTTAAAATTTCTGGTCACCGTATTTCAGTAATTTCCTAGAGTATTCAGTGACATATCATAGATTCGGCAGCCGTCTCTGTAACATATAAATTACAGATAAGTATAGATGCGTGATATATTGCATTTTTCTCGGCGTGTAACATTTCTAGCTAGTATATTATTAGAGGGTTATCATGTTATTTACTCTGCTTCAAAGACTTGCTATTTTAAAGACATGTCCCGCTCATATGTCCCTGGTTAAGAAGACAACTCAACTTTTACTCCATGTAAAAAATATGTATACTAAAAATATATACAAAAACTTTTTTTATAATAATAAAAGTTCCTATGGGGACCAGCCCTCCCAAAGATCAGTTGTGGTCTGAGCTTCCTAGTTATATACGCTCCATTTCCCGCCAAATGATCGAGTTAATTGCTGCCGGGCTCATACCAGAGGGCGTGAAATCCATCATCAAAAATCTGGCGGCCATCTTAGACTGTGTTTACTTATGATCAGGTCTATTGCCTCATATATTTACCAGTGTTGGTTTCAAATCCAAATTAGGCTCAGCTTGTTTATATCAACACTAGAAATGATGAGGCATGTTTGATCATGAAATTTTAACCGAACCTCAACTCGTGTGTTGCTTAGAGTGGTTCAGTCCCCAAACTACCCCTCAGGAATCCCGCTGTATATCACTGATATCAACGGTGGCCATCTTAGAAGGTCTAGTTTGATGACCACAGATACATGTACCTAGTCTCTACTGCTCATTCACTAATGTTAGGAGTCATATCTTCATTAATCTGACACTTAAATTAAACTTATAAATTGTATTAGAATCTATTCTATCTAGGTGGTGACAATCAGTTAGTGTATGAACCTATTCATTTAAAATATTGGCGCTCAGGCGGAATGGGGTAAGCAAACGGGATGAAACTTTATTTTAAAATTCTCTCCCATTCCTCCCTATTATTCAACCCGTAAAGGTATGTTTTAAATTTACTCATGTAGTATTGTTCCCTACATTTACTCTTTTTATCAATGTTTCCGCTTCTTTGGCACCAGATATTCTCTCCAGTATGCACCATTTTATATCTTCTAACCTATGGTTATGTTCTAGCCAATGTTCTGTTAGTGGTGCATTTTCAGTGAGAAAATTGGTATGCTCATTTGCACATTGTAATGATAATTTGTTTGTAAAGACAGTATGCAAATGTTGCTTTAGTTGATATATTGTTGCACTGTCACTTTAATATTGTATTTAAAACTTTATTGATAATGATGCACTGTCACTTTAAGATTTGCACTGAGATAAAAAGAGAAAAAAATGGCGGCGACCTCAGGTTTGAGAAAGACGGCTGGTGCAGTCGAAACGCGTTACCTGAAAGTATGTGGCTGAAATAATAAACTCTTAAAAACAAGCGACCCGAGCATGTTGGAGTCTGCTTCAAATTGTGCGAGCAGGCGTTGGGACAAAAAATATATATATATATATATATATATCTATATATATATATATATATATATTCACTGAAAAAAACCATAGGTTTTAGGGACAGTTTTAGTTACTTGGACATTGCACTCGTACAAAACCCGTGAAATTCCCCCGTTATAGTTAGTTCAGCTAACTATAACTCGCGCCCCGCAATGCACTGCTGATGACGTCACATATTACATCACTCATGACATGGTCAGTGACATCACTGATGACATCACTGATGACATCTCAAATGACATCACTGATGACATCATCCAGTGACTGTGTGTTTCTGTAAAGTTTAAATATTTTTAATATATATAGGAAAAGACGTATTGAAGAATGAGTGGGTGTGTAAGTGTCTGTATGGATGATTTAGTAGGTGCGTGACTGACTCTATAAGTGAGTGATTTAACGTATCTTACTGAATGCATGGGTTAGTGACTAAACTGGGTGAATGTCTGTATCCGTCTGTCTGTTGCTGTGTAAGTGGCTGCATGTGTTTGTGAATAGCTAAATGAGTGTCTATATGAGTTATTGAATGCTTGTCTGAGTATCTGTATGGGTGCCTGAGTGTTTGTGTGGGAGGGGTGTGTGCAACTCTGTGCATAGATGTGTGAGTGGGTGATTCACTGGGTGGATGGTTTCAAGAGTGCATCTGTGATAGACTGTATGGGTGGGTAAGTGTGTGTAAGAGTGTGTTAGTGAGTGAATGTATGTCCCAGTGGTACATGTGTGAGTAACTACATATGTGAAAGGCAGTATATATGTGTGTTGGAGTATATAAATAGCTATAAGCAAGAGTGAGTGATTGTGATAGTGGCTGTATGGATGAGTGTGTGCTTGTATCTGTGATTGTATAAGAGCGTAACAATGTGCTACTATTTGTATGAGTAAGTGAGCTGGTGTGTGTATAACTGTATAGGTGAGTAAATGGCAGTGTGTTTAATTATTTGCATGACTGACTAGGTGTGTGAGTATCTCTATGGATGAGTGGCGTTGTTTGAGTGTCTATATAGGAGTAAGAGTGCATATGATAGTCCTGTACTGAGTGACCGTAAGTATGAGTGACTGTACGGGTGAGTGAGTGGATGTGTGTGTGTAGACCTAAGAATCAGTGAGTGGGTATGTAGTTATTGGTGTTGGAGTGTCTATGGTTTTGCGAATGGCAGTCTGTAATTTAGAGTGGGTGTATCAAAGGTTATATTAGGGTGTGAGGAGGTGCATCAGATTATCACGTGGATGATGTCATCAGTGATGTCATTTGAGATGTCATCAGTGATGTCATCAGTGATGTCACTGACCATGTCATGAGTGATGTAATATGTGACGTCATCAGCAGTGCATTATGGGCGCGAGTTATAGTTAGCTGAACTAACTATAACGGGGAATTTCACGGGTTTTGTACGAGTGCAATGTCCAAGTAACTAAAACTGTCCCTAAAACCTATGGTTTTTTCAGTGAATTTCAAAGGTTTTTTAAATGCTAATTTGTAACTATAACGTGTCTGAAACCTATGGTTTTTTCAGTGAATTTCAAAGGTTTTTTAAATGCTAATTTGTAACTATAACGTGTCTGAAACCTATGGTTTTTTCAGTGAATTTCAAAGGTTTTTTAAATGCTAATTTCTAACTATAACGTGCCTGAAACCTACGGTTTTTTCAGTGAATTTCAAAGGTTTTGTAAATGACAATTTTTAAATGTATTAATTGTTATATTAATTTTTTTCATACTGATTTACTACATTTTTAGAAACAATTTTTTTTTACATATTTTATTTTTTAAATTACATTGTAATTACATTATACATTACATTACAAAAAATACTTTCTCAGAATGAATTACTTTAGTTTAAATACTTTGCAGATAGGCAATAGACTTTTAAGTACAGTAGTTACAGTTGTTGCAATGGGCAACACATTTTCAAACACAATGCAACATTCAGCTCAATGTGAATTTCTAGTTAAATGCAATTAGTTACTTTATGGATTACTTTTGTAACCACAGGACTGGATCCTAGATTCAGTCCTGGTACATCTCCTGTAAACAGTTGAGTAAAAGCGTTTTGGTTACAGTCGTGATTTTTAAGGAATATTATTGTATTTTAAAAGTTGACACTTAGAAACTTTTTCTCATAGAATCACCAATGTTATCCTATGGAAGGAAATTCACTTAGCAGGTAAAAACTGTTATCGTTACTTTTTCTTACTCAGTGTTGGATCCTGGATCCAGCACTGGTGCATCTCCTGTAAACAGTTGAAAAATGCGTTTAAGTCATACAGGCGATTTTTAAGGAATATTTGTAGTTTGTGAAAATCAACACTTTGAAACTTTTTGCTGAAAACCAGTCAATCTTAGCCTATGAAGGAAATTCAAGTTACCGGTAAGTACGGTTAAAATTACTTTTGAGGATCAGTACTGGGCTGAAAGATGCAGCACTGAGGTCTCTCCTGATAACAGGTGAGTAAATCGGAATTCGTATTTCGGCTGATTTTAGAGGAATATTTTAAAGTTCCAAAACTCCACACTTAGAAGAATTTCCAAGTGAAACCAGTCAATGTTAGCCTATGGAAGGAAATTCAAGTTACTGGTAAGTACGGTTAAAATTACTTTTGAGGATCAGTACTGGGCTGAAAGATGCAGCACTGAGGTCTCTCCTGATAACAGGTGAGTAAATCAGAATTTGGATTTCGGCTGATTTTAGAGGAATATTTGTATGTTTCAAAATCAACACTTAGAAACTTTTTCAGCAAAAAGCAGGCAATGATATCCTATGGAAGGAAATTCAAGTTACTGGTAAGTACGGTTAAAATTACTTTTGAGGATCAGTACTGGGCTGAAAGATGCAGCACTGAGGTCTCTCCTGATAACAGGTGAGTAAATCGGAATTCGTATTTCGGCTGATTTTAGAGGAATATTTTAAAGTTCCAAAACTCCACACTTAGAAGAATTTCCAAGTGAAACCAGTCAATGTTAGCCTATGAAGGAAATTCAAGTTACCGGTAAGTATGGTTAAAATTACTTTTCAGGATCAGTACTGGGCTGAAAGATGCAGCACTGAGGTCTCTCCTGATAACAGGTGAGTAAATCGGAATTCGTATTTCGGCTGATTTTAGAGGAATATTTTAAAGTTCCAAAACTCCACACTTAGAAAGAATTTCCAAGTGAAACCAGTCAATGTTAGCCTATGAAGGAAATTCAAGTTACCGGTAAGTACGGTTAAAATTACTTTTCAGGACCAGTACTGGGCTGAAAGATGCAGCACTGAGGTCTCTCCTGATAACAGGTGAGTAAATCGGAATTCGTATTTCGGCTGATTTTAGAGGAATATTTTAAAGTTCCAAAACTCCACACTTAGAAGAATTTCCAAGTGAAACCAGTCAATGTTAGCCTATGAAGGAAATTCAAGTTACTGGTAAGTACGGCTAAAATTACTTTTCAGGACCAGTACTGGGCTGAAAGATGCAGCACTGAGGTCTCTCCTGATAACAGGTGAGTAAATCGGAATTCGTATTTCGGCTGATTTTAGAGGAATATTTGCACAATGGTGAAGGGAGGGGCGGGGCCTGAGGTTACATCTGTGCAAACGCGCCCGTGGCGCGTTTTAAGTTGGGGGATTAAGTCCCCTTGAATCCTGAGGGTCCCTAGGGGCCAACTAGCCCACCAGGAACCTCCAATATGCGCCAGGGGCTGCGTTGCAGAGACGTGTAGAGAGGCCACACCCCTTTACACCTCTCTGCAACGCAGCTCTGTGGCGCTTTCTGGATGTACCTGTTGGGCTAGTTGGCCCCAGGGACCCTCAGGATTGAAGGGATTTAATTCCCCATCTTAAAACGCGCCACGGGGCCTGTTTGCACACATGTCACCTGAAGCCCCGCCCCTCCCTTCACCACTGTGCAAACGCGCCCGTGGCGCGTTTTAAGTTGGGGGATTAAGTCCCCTTGAATCCTGAGGGTCCCCGGAGTCCAACTAGCCCACCATATACTCCAAAGCGCCACAGAGCTGCGTTGCAGAGAGGTGTAAAAGGGGCGTGGCCTCTGTACACCTCTCTGCAAGGCAGCTCCCTGGCGCATACTGGAGGTTCCTGGTGGGCTAGTTGGCCCCCAGGGACCCCCAGTATTCAAGGGGAATTGTCTTCCTCTGCAAACGCGCCAGGGGGCGCGTTTGCAGAGTGGTGAAGGAAGGGGCGGGGCCTGTGGGCCCGATCGTTTTTTTTTGTTTTTTTTATCTCTGAAGGGGGCTGTGTGGCCCCCTTCCTTTTTTTCTGTTTTTGGGCCCTGGGGACCCCATCCCCCAGGGCCTTACCCCTTTTTTAAATTTCAAAATAAAAAAACGGGAAGGGGGCCGCGTGGCCCCCTTCCCCGGGCCTGTATTGGCCCCGGGGACCCCATCTCCCGGGCATGGCCTCTATTTTTATTTTTAATATTTTGAGGGGGCTGCGTGGCCCCCTCCTCTGGCCATTTTAAGGCCCGGGGACCCCATCCCCGGGCCGGCCCCCTCCCGGGCCACTACTTGCCCCGGGGACCCCATCCCCGGGCCTGGCCTCTCGCTGGGGACTGTGGGGGTCCCCAAACCCCTCACAGTCCTGCCGGCTCCCCACGTCCCTTGGGAGCCGGCATTGCTAGCCCACATGGGGAGCAGCTGACATGCTGCTCCCCATGTGGAAAGGTACGGCTTTGGATATTGGAAGAGAGAGCAGGCTTCCTGCTCTCTCTTCCAATATCCAGCAAGTTTGCAATGACAGGACGGGAGCCGCGAGGCTCCCGTCCTGTCATTGCAAACAGCAGTGTCCCGGGGTAGGCACCCCGGGACACTGCAGGAGCTGGCCCTGGGGGTGGCGGTCCCCAGGGCCATCAAGGGCTCCAGGAGGGGGCCGCGCGCCCCCTCCCATCGTGGTGCACAGCCCCGGGAGGTGGTGGTCCCTGGGCTCTGGGGTCCGTAACGGACCCCATATTTAATCAGTTTAGTGCCCCGGGAGGTGGCGGTCTCGGGCGTGTGGGGGCTGGAGCCCCCACACAGGTTTTTCATTTAAAAAAGAAGCCCCGGGAGGTGGTGGTCTCGGGCTGCGGGAGGGCTCAGAGCCCTCCCGCAACCATTATGCATAAAGCCCCGGGGGTGGTGGTCCTCGGGCTTGTGGGGCCCTTAGAGGCCCCCACACATAAAATTAACCCCCCAGCATGCCCCTGGGACTTGGCCCACCCGGGGCCAATTAACATCGAAGCGCGGAGACCCGCTTCGATTTTTTTTCCGGCAGGATTCGGCATCCTGCCGATTTAAAAAAAAATAAAATGCTTTTTTGCCCAGGGGGTCCTTGTGGGACCCCTGAGCAGGCCTAGGGGTTAGGGTGTTTCTACCCTGCCCCTTTGTGCGTTTTGCGCACTTGTTTCTTTTTTTCTCGGCGGGATACGCGCACCCTAAGCGCATCCCGCCGATTTTAAAAAAAAAATCTTTTTCTGCCCAGGGGTCCTTGTGGGACCCCATGAGCAGACCTAGGGGTCAGGGTGTTTCTACCCTGCTCCCTTTTGCGCTTTGCGCACTTGTTTCTGTCCCTCGGTTCTACCGAGGATAAAATGGCTGCCAACACTTCTTGATTTGGAGTGTTGACAGCCAATTAGCATGCAGCTCGTGATCGGGAGGGTACGCGGATCCGACGCGCCCATAGATATATATGTGATTTTAATTGTGAATTTCTCAGGAACTACTGAACGGATTTACACCATTTTAGCAAAAGGCACCAGTCTGAACCAAGGGCTACCTCTTTGCCAAATTTGGGGTAATTCCGTTCAGCAGTTCGGGCTGTAGCTGCGACTAAAGGTTCCTATGGAAAAATGAATGGGGAAAACGCGTTTTGGGACCCCTTTTTCTCGGCCCCCGCTTGACGTATCACCCCGAGACTTTCAGGGTAGGAGCGGACCGGAGCGCCCCAACAAGTTGGAAGCTTTCGCAAGATTCGTCAACCGACGCCAACGTTATTGCAAATAGAATGTCGCGGATTTCCTATGGATAATAGGTTGTAACTATAACTATCTACTGGCGACCGCCAGTAGATAATATAAATATATATATATATATATATGAGATCTGCTAGTTTATTATTCAGTGCTCCCAGCTAGGAGAGCCCCATAATGCCCTAAGGCTTTTTTAAAGTACGTATTTTCTTGCTGTTGGTGCCCCTAGAAAAGGAAGGGGCACCACCTAAATTTTCATGTTGTAGGGAGCTGCAGGGAGTGCTGCAGCTCCCCAGCAACATAAAAAAAAAACTGTAAGTCTCCTGGGTCATTAAATCCATGACCTGAGGAGAGCTTACCATATTTTTTAAAAGAACTCCGCGCTGGAGCTGTATGCCATTCACTTGGAGTGCAGGGACCTCTAGTGGGCTGTTCTATGGTTGCACTTTGTGCCTTGAAAAATGTTTAAAGAAAGACTCAAGACATGTTATTTTTTTTTAATGCTTTATTTAAAATATTTTATGACAATCACTTTTATTGAACATTGTAATGTATGAATATATGAAATATTAATTTGTTAATAGTTATTAGTTAAGTTTTGACAAAGCCACTTTGTCCGCCTCACTTAAAATGACACCCTTTATAATGTTCCACATATTTAGCTGTGCACACCAGCGGGCTGTGGCCAGGCCCTGCACCCAACTCCTTGCTGCACATGTCTCAAGGCAAGGCCTTGCGCAGCATGGGTTGGGTGTCACCAGAGGGTTGGTCACAGGACATGACAGTGAGGTCAGACTATATTTACTGTATTTCAGTGCTTTTTAGCGTTATTTCTTTCCTTGTCTATTTTCAACATCTAACTGCCCTTTGGCTTTTATATATAGTTATAGTAAGGACCAAAGATATAGGCAAGTAAAAAAATCGCTTTTCCATAGGAAAAGCGTTTTTTTGACTTGCCTATATCTTTGGTGCCGTTTGACAAACCTTCACGACATTCTCCCAAGAAAGTGTGCCGGTGATTTGTGTTGGGCATGGAAAGTTTCGAGTTGATTCGTCAAGCGATAGCAAAGAAAAATGGGGGTCAAAAAAAGTGTGTTTCCCAAGTTAATTCTCATAGGACCTTTGAAGACAACAGCCCTAACCGCTGGACAGAATGTCACTGCATTTGGCAGAAAAGGAGATTTGGTTATGCAGATCACAGTTTCAGTTATTTGATGTAAATCCAATTAGTAGTTTGTGAGAAATTAAAGGAAGTCCAAATTTATATATCTACAATCGCTGCTAATTTGCGAAAATTAACGAGCGTGTGCACAGATCTGCAGAGCTCTTATTGGCTGCCAACACTTCACCCAGGAAGTGTTGGCAGCCATCTTGGGGCTCGGCTTATGCTCCCCCAAAAATTGGAAAAAGGGGGCAGGGTAGGAATACCCTGACTCTCAAGCCTTGGTCTTGGGGTCTCAAAGGGACCCCAGCAGGGCAAAAGCGGATTTTTTTTTTTAATGATTCAACGAATTCACAAATTTGTCAGAAAAAAAATGAAAGAAGCAAGAGCGGCCCCCTCCTTTTTTTAATAAAACGCCCGCGGGTGGGCAATATTCCGGGGGCTTTTAATTAAAAAAAGGAGGGGGGTGCACGGGACTCCCTCCTAAGGCTCTTTGAGCCTTGGGGACCACTACCTCCCCAGGGCTTTGTTTTCATAATGGAGGGGGGCAGCGTTGACCCCCCTCCTGGGCTTCCTCCAAGCCCTGGGGACCATCATCACCCAGAGGCTTTCATTTTAATTATGGAGGGGGGCCGCATGGACCCCCTCCTGACCTTACTACAAATCCCGGTGTCCACCTCCTCCCCGGGGCAATACATTCATCAAATTGTAGGGGGCAGCACGGACCCCCCGGGCCCAGGAGACTACCAACTCCCCGGGGCCTAAACAATAAAATATATTGGGAGGGGGCCACGAGTCCCTCCTGCCGAGCCATATATGACCAGGGGACCACAACCTCCCCTGGGCTAACCCGTGCCAACAGAAGGAGGGGATCTGCGTGGCCCCCCCTTAAGGAGCCATATATGGCCCTGAGAACCGCCGCCACCCCAGGGCCGGCTCCTGCTATTACTCGGGGTGCCCACCACTGGGACATAGCTGTTTGCTCTGACTTGGCAGGAACTTTGACAGCTCCCGCCAAATCATTGCAAACACGAACTCCACTCTCAGCAAGAAAGGGCTTTGAAACAGCTTCCGCTTGCTGAGAGTGGGGTTTTCTTCTGTTTCCCTGTCAAACGGGCAGAGAAACAGATTAAACAATTGCTCTCACAGACAGGAAGCTACATGTTTAGCAGCTCCCTGTCTATGAGAGCAATGCCAGCTCCTGCACAAGGCGGAGAGTGACTGGGACTGCGGTGACCTTGAGGCTCCACACATGGCCCCACACATAATTTTTAAGTTAGCCCTGGGGAGGTGGTGGTCCCAGAGGCATATGAAAGCCCCAGGAGGGAGGGTCTGTGAGACCCCCTCCTTTGTTAAAATAAAGCCCAGTGGAGGTGGCGGTCCCGGGGGCTCTTGGAGCTCAATGGAGGGGGTCTCCATGACCCCTTGCTTAGGATCAGTAAAGCCCTGGGGAGGTGGTGGTCCCTGGGGCTCATAACAGGGAAAACATAGTACAGAACAACAAGCAGGAAAGACAAA
The DNA here is from genome assembly GCA_963921515.1 of Calotriton arnoldi. Lineage (NCBI taxonomy): Eukaryota > Metazoa > Chordata > Amphibia > Caudata > Salamandridae > Calotriton > Calotriton arnoldi. Next base: position 67,355 of record CAWUFW010016550.1, read on the forward strand.
ACAGAGGGTAGAAAAACAAGCAGGAAAGGCAAAACAGAGCAGAAGAGGGAAAAACAGAGGGGAGAAAAACAAGCAGGAAAGGCAAAACAGAGGGCAGGAAAACAAGCAGAAAAGGCAAAACAGAGCATAAGAGGGCAAATCATAGACCACTTAGACACTCACACACCCACTCACAGACCCACTCAGAAACTCACGTACCCACTCACAGACCCAATGAGACAATCACACACCCACTCACAAACCCACTCAGAGACTCATGTACCCACTCACAGACCCACTCAGACACTCACATACCCACTCCCAGACCCACTCAGAGACTAAAGCACACAGTCACAGCCCCACTCAAAGACTCATGCACCCATTAACAGACCCACTCAGAGACGCACACACTTACTCACAGACCCATTCAGAGACTCATGCACTCAGTCATAGACCCACTCAGACGCATGCACTTACTCACAGACCCACTCAGAGACTTATTTACTCACTCACAGACCCGCTCAGAGACTCACACACCCACTCACAGACTAATTAAGAAGTTCATGCACCCATTTACAAACCCACTCAGACTTTCATGCACTCAATCACAGACTGACTCACACACTTATAGAGGCAGATGTGAACCGACTCAGACACTCTGACACCCACTCACAGACTAACACAGACACTCATGCACCCACTCAGACACCCCATCAGACACTCACACACCCACTCAGACAGCCACTCAGGTGCTCATGCAGCCATTCACAGACCTGCTCAGAGACTCTGACACCCACTCACAGACTCATGCACTCATTAACAGACTGATTCACACACTTATGGAGGCACTCGCAAACCCACTCAAATACTCATACTTATTCACAGACCTACTCAGACACTCAATCAGACACTCATGCACCCACTCAGGCCCCCACTCAGAGACTCACACACCCACTCACAGACTCACTCAGACAATCATGCACTCACTTACAGACTGACTCATACACATATGGAAGCACACACAAACCCACGCATACACTTTAACACCTACTCACAGACCCACTTAAACACTCATTCAGACACTCATGCACCCACTCAGACACCTACTCAGACACGCACTGACAGACCCAATGAGACACTCACACACCCACTCACAAGCCACTCAGTGACTTGAGCACCCACTCACATTCCCACTCAGAAACTCACATACCCACTCACAGTCCCACTTAGATACTCATGCCCACTCAGACACTCATGCACCCACTCATAGACCCACTCAGACTCAGACACTCACTCACAAACCCACCCAGAGACTCATGCATTCACTCACAGACCCTCTGAGAAAGTCATGCACTCACTCATATACCCACTCAGTGACTCATGCACCCTCTCACAGACCCAATGAGATACTCACACATCTACTCACTGACCCACTTAGATACCCACACATCTCCCCACAGACCCACTGAGAGACACAGGCACCCAGTCTGAGACCCACTGAGAGACTCACATACCCACTAACAAATCCACTCTGAGACTCATGTGCTTACTCACAGACCCACTCAGAGACTCATGCACTCAGTCACTCAATCACAGAACTACTCAGAGACTCATGCACTCAGTCAGAGACCCAGTTAGAGACTTATGCACTCACTCACAGATCCACTAAGAGACTCATGGGCTCACTCACAGACCAACCCATATACTCACACACCCACTCAAAGACTCACTAAGAAACTCATGCACCCACTTACAGGCCCACTTATGCACACACTCACAGACTGATTCACATGTGTATGGAGGCAGTTGCGAACCAATTCAGACACTCTGACACCCACTCATAGACCCACTCAGAAACTCACAAATCCACTCAGAAATGTATACACCCACTCAGACAGTCACTCACATACCCACTCACAGGCCCACTCAGAGACTCACTCAACCAATCATAGACCCACTCAGACAATCATGCACTCACTCACAGACTGACACACATACATGAGACACTCACAAACCCACTCAGACACTCTCATACCCACTTACAGACCCACTCAGACACTCTCTCAGATACTCATGCGCCCACTCACACACCCAGTGAGACACTTATGCAGCCACTCCAAGGCCCACTCAGGTACTCACACACCTATTGAGACACTCACACACTCCCTCACATGCCGACTGAAACACTCATACATTCACACCTCTCTGTACATTATACTAAAATGAAGTATACTATGTAGAGAGTGCAAGAGATTCCCCAAAAGGCAGGTAGAGGTAAAATTGATAATTCTAACTCTCTTTTTGTGGTAGTGTGGGTGAGCAGTTAGGCTTATCAGAGGGTAGTGTTAAGCATTTGTTGTACTCACAGAGGCATTAAATGAGACACACACTCTATAATAATAATAATTCCAAGACCAAATTATAAAAATAACATAGATTTTTACATAATTTTAAGACCATAAACACAGTTCCAGGGTAAGTACTTTCAGAGTTACGATTTTTAAAAGTTCGGAAAATATATAACTTCTAGGCGCAATTACACACCATAGGAAACAATGTGGAAAAAGCTGAAAAATGCATAGAAATTCAGGCAATGCTTTCATGAATGCCACCTTCTCGTTTAGGATTGATGTCGGGACCAGGTCCAAAGTTCCAGCAGGAGAAGTTCGGGCGCATCTTGGATTGGCTGGGAGCAGAGGTGCTCAGGTCTTGGAAGCTGGTACACAAAGACAAAGGGGGCCACCTGAAAATGCACAGCACAGAGGCACTTACAGTTAAGTCTGGTTGGCCACCTTTGAGAGAGGAGGTTGCTGGGGCCTGGGGACCATGGGAGCAGGGCTAGTTGGTCGGTACTGGGGTCAGTGGGGCCAGGTGCAGAGCAAACATGTCAGCCGGGCGTCGTGCGCCTTAAGGTCCTCGCGGTCAGCAGCAGGCAACTTGGAGAGGTGATCTCGCGACAGCTGAGCTATTCAAGAAGTGGGTCTCAAGTGTCTCGATGTCCCTTGATGGGTGCTTGATTCTGGAGCCTCAGGAGTCTGGTGTGGACTCTTCTTCTTGTTTTTTACTGTTGGGGGTCTGGGACCCTGGGTATTGATACGATGTGGCTCCGGTAGGCCTGGTGCCTCCAACCTTGGTGGGGAGGCAGATCTGGCCCTCCAGAGCTGTTGCACCTCTTCTTGCTTCGGTGCTGCATCAAGGTCGTCAGAGAGCAGCAAGTCGACAAACCAGACTTCACGGGATTGGTGCCTGTGGTGTGCAAGGGAGTGATACCTTCACTCCAAGGGAGCTTCAAAATAATTTCTTGAAGGCTTGAGGTGCTCCTTGGCTCTTGGAGTCCTTTCAAGTTTCAGGACAACACAGGAGCAGCGATTGTCGAGTCCTAGGAGCAACAGGCAAGGTTTGGATCCTTTTTCTTCTGCAGCAGGGCTTCAGTTCTAGAGCAGCGGATCTTTTGTGTACTGGTCTTCTCTTGTCCATCGAATCTGATTTTCAGATCTCGGGGTGCTCCTAAATGCTGAATTTATGGGAATTACACAAGGGGAGGCAGGTAGTAGCCAATGGGCTATTTACCTTTAGGGTGTCTACACCCTCTAGTGACCGTTTCATGTGGAAAGATTCACTCCCCTAGACCTAATTGGAGGGTTTCCCATCAATCCAAGATGGTGGCATTTCAGGAGAGGGGTTCACATCGCCTGCCCTGCCCTGGGGGTGGTGTAGGCTAAGTGTGGACCCTCCTCATTATCTAACTCATTTTTCCACCTTTCCTCCCACCAAAATTGGAGAAGGAAAGGGGGCTTGGCCTCCCCCACTATCTGATGGTTCCTGGGTTAGACTTCAAAGGCGGCATTGCCTGCAAAGCTTTCTGCCCTGGAAGGCCATTCTGTCCTGGAAGAGGTATGAAGCACCTCCGTCCAGAGCAGGCTTTGTCTCTGTCCTCTGAGAATGCTGGCTCTCACTCCATGAGGTCAGAAACATGTCTGGTAGTGTCAGGCTGGCAAAAACAAGTCAGGAACCATAACAGAGCTCAGTAGGTTTTCAGGGGACCTTCTAAAAGGGTCTCCTGTGTGAATGTATTAATAAATCCATCACTGGCATCAGTGAGAATTTATTAAGACAAGGTGTTTGGTACTAAACATCTGAGAAATCAGTGAAGCCTTCATGTAGATAAGGAACTCGTGTTGACAAGCATCCAGCCCGTGTACTCGTTATGGCTTCCCTGTGCACTTACAGCCTCCCAGAATGGACTGGACATTGTAGGGGCAAATCTGCTCATGCTGATATGCCTGCACAGTGCACCCTGCCTTAGCACTAATGACCTGCAGTAGGGGTGACTTAGCTATATCCCATGCGGTGTATGGGAGGCTTGGCACACATGGCTGTGTAGCATGTTGAATCTTCAGGTTTCTCTGCATCAAGACATGCAGCCTGCAATGGCAGAGTGCATAACCTTGGTGAGGGGTCCCTGGGGTGGCACAACCAGCACTGCAGCCTCAGAGGACCCTCCTCAGTACCCCTGCACTGGGTACCAGGGATACCATTTATTAGTGACTTACAGGGGCCACTGAAGTTGTACTAATCGTGGTACAGTTTTGGGGAACAAAATCTGGCCCTGGGGACCTGGTTAACAGGGACCCAGTGCACTTACAGTTTGAAATTACATCAGACATTAGGCAAAATGTGATAGCTAATCATGTCAAAAGTGGCACTTCCCCACATACCCCCCAAATGAAAGAGGATGAACCTAACCTTCCCCTAGTGAGTCTTCTTCGTCTATGTGAAAAAACCTGGAAAGCCAATCTGCATTTGCATGGGCAGTCCCAGGTCTGTGTTCCACTTTAAAGTACATTCCCTGTAGGGATATAGACCACCTGAGCAGTTTGGGATTTTCACCTTTCATCTGCATTAACCATCTGAGAGGCCTGTGATTGGTTTGAACAATTAAATGAGAGCCAAACAGGTATGGCCTCAGCTTCTTCAGGGACCAGACCACAGCAAAGGCTTCCCTCTCAATGGCACTCCAACGTTGTTCCCTGGGGAGTAGCCTTATACTGGTGAAAGTCACAGGCTGGTCTTGACCTTGGTCCTTTATTTGGGATAGGACCACTTCTATCCCATGTTCAGAGACATCAGTCTGCACAATGAATTTCTTGGCATAATCTGGAGCTTTCAGAACTGGCACAGAGTGTATTGCTTGCTTCAGAGTGTCAAAAGCCTTTTGAAAGCTCACTGTCCAGTTCAACTTTTTGTGCATTCATTTTGAAGTCAGTTCTGTGAGGGGTGGCACAATGGTGCCATAATCCTTCACAAACCTCCAATAGTACCCAGTCAAGCCAAGGAAGGCCCTGACTTAAGTCTGGGTAGTTGGAGCCACCCAGTCCAGAATGGTCTGGATCTTCAGTTGAACCTGGCCTCCACCTACAAGGTGGCCCAGGTTAACAACCTTCCCCTGCCCTATCTGTCACTTGCTTGCCTTGATAGTGAGGCCTGCACTTCTCAGAGCTTCTAAAACTTTTCCAAGGTGGATCAGGCGATCCTGCCAGATGGAGCTAAATACAGCAATATCATCTAGATAAGGTGCACTGTATGATTCCAAACCAGCAAGGACTTTGTTCACCAACCTTTGAAAAGTGGCAGGTGCATTTTTCAGCCCAAAACCCCTCTGAGGTTGAAAATGCAGATCTTTCTTTTGCTCCAGGAGTCATATCTATCTGCCAGTGCCCAAAAGTATGATCAGTAAGATCAAAAGCACTCAGATATTTGACTGCTCCCAATCTGTCAATTAATTCATCTGCCCGTGGAATTGGGTGTGCATCAGTTTTGGTCAATGCATTGAGGCCCCTATAGTCCACACAGAACCTTTTCTCTCTTTTTCCGCCGTGGATATGAGACTTGGGGACAAATACCACTGGCCTGGCCCAGGGGCTCTCAGATGGGTCCATGACTCCCAATTCCAGCATCTTGCTTACTTCAGCATTGATGCTCTCTTTCACATGATCAGACTGCCTGTAGGTTTTGTTTTTGACAGGTAGGCTTTCACCAGTGTCCACATCATGGGTACACCAGCTAGTCTGACCAGGGGTCAAAGAGAAGAGCTCAGCAAACTGATTTAGGACTTTCCTGTAATCAGTCTGCTGTTGGGTAGAGAGGGTATCTGACAAGACCACACCTTCCACTGATCCATCTTTTGGGTTGTTGGACAGGAGGTCAAGGAGAGGTTTACTCTCTGCTTTCTAATCCTGATCTGTAACCATGAGCATGGTTACATCGACCCTGTCATAATAGGGTTTAAGGCGGCTCACTTGGATGACCCTCTTGGGGTTCCTGCAAGAGCCACGATCTACCAGGTAGGTGACCTTCCATTTTCTTTCTAGGATAGGGCAGAGCTCACTCCACATATCTTGGAGGGCCATAGGGGCCACAAGCTCCAAAACCCATACCTTCTGCCCTGGCTAGCACTCCACCATAGCAGCCTTTTGGTCATACCATTGCTTCTTGAGCTCTTGGCTGGCCTCAAAACTTTGGTTTTCTTTCTCCTTGTATTCAGCCATCCTGGAGCGGAGGCTAAGTACATAGTCCACTATGTCCTGTTTAGGTTTAACGAGAGGTCTCTCCCATCCCTCCTTTACAAGGCAAAATGGTCCCCTAACAGAATGACCAAACATAGTTCAAATGGGGAGAACCCCACTCCCTTTTGTGGCACTTCCTTGTAGGCAAAAAGCAGGCATGGCAGTAAGACATCCCATCTTCTTCTGAGTTTTTCAGGGAGTCCACCAATCATACCTTTCATGGTCTTATTGAATCTTTCAACAAGGCCATTACACTGTGGATGGCAGGGGGTAGTGAACCTGTAGGTCACTCCACACTCCTTCCACATGTGTTTCAGGTAACCAGACATGCATTTTGTTACTTGACTTGATACCACCTCCTTAGGGAAGCCCACTCTGGTAAAGATACAAATGAGGGCACTAACCACTGCAGGGGCAGAGGGGCAGTGGTAGTCCTAAGGAGAATAGCTTCAGGATACCTGATGGGATGATCCACTACCACAAGAATATATCTGTTCCTTGAGGCTGTGGGAGGGTCAAGGGGGGCAACAATGTCAATCCATACCCTTTTTAAGGAAACCCCAATCACTGGAAGTGGAATTAAGGGGGCCTTTTGGTGCCCACCTGTCTTGCCACTGGCTTGACAGGTGGGGCAGGAGTTGCAAAACTCCTTTACTTTCTGGTGCATCCCTGGCCAATAGAAGTAGCTGCCAAGCCTGCTCCAAGTTTTGGTCGAGCCAAGATGTCCAGCTAGGGGGATGTCATGAGCTAAAGTGAGGTGGAATTCTCTAAACACCTGAAGCACTGCCACTCTCCTAGTGGCACCAGGTTTGGGGTCTCTGGCCTCAGTGTAAAGGATTACTTCCTCTCAATAGGTCATGTGGGAACCACTCACATCACCACCTTCCTGTGCAGCAGCTTGCTGTCGCAGGCTTTCAAGAGTGGGGCAGATCTTCTCCCCCTAGCACAGCTCTTCCCTAGAGGGACCCCTGTGGCAAAAACCTCAGCCTGGTAAGGCTCCAGCTCTTGAAGCTCAGTTCCCTCTGGGGCTGACTCTTCTCCCCCCTGAGGAGAAGGGTCTGGTGTCTGATTTGCAGCTGGTTCCCCAGTCTGCTTGCCCTTTCTCTTGGAGGGCTGGGCCATTCTTCCAGACTCCAGTACCTCTTTATCACAGGGCTCTACTCTGTGCTCTGGGTTTCACACATACCCAGTGTGGGATTCTGAGCATTCCTGCATGAATTCTCAGTTCTACCTCAGCCCAGGCTGAGGCTCCAAATCACTGCCAAGTAAACAACCAACTTATATTGATGAAGAGACTGCTACTTCCTTTTTTTCCAGCAACTCCTCCCTGTCAAAGGACACCATCGCCATGGGGGTGGGTTTTTGTCACATTGTCAGCATTGGTGACCGGATAGGTCTTTCCAGGCAAATACTGATCTGAGGACACCAGCTGCTCAGTCACCATGTGTGTGCTGGCACCAGTGTCTTTCGGGGCTTCTACCCTAACCCCATTAATAATAGGATGCTGACTGCATTTTGCATATTAGTGGGCCAGACAGCTAAGGTGGCTAAGTCAACATCCCCTACAAGAGTCACCTCAGTGAGTTCCCTGACATGGTCAGGGCTCACCTGAGATCCCATCTGGAGATTGGCCACTGCATTTACTGCCGGTGGACTAGAGGCATTTGATTTGTTGTTACAGCCAAAGTCTCCAGTTCGGTGTCCAAGTGTGTTACAGTCATGACACAAGCCTTTTTGGGATCTCAGTTCTTACCCTGGTACCCTCCCTTGGGCTGTGATGAGTCTCTGGGCCCACCCTCCTCAGCAGGTTTTTGGGGGCCTGAAGAAGACTAATGTTTATTTTTCTCTTTTTGATCACCATCTTTCCCTTTGGGGGACTTTTTGGCCTCTTTAGTTGGTCTCCCCCACCAGTGGTAGTTTTGATCCCCATTGCCTTGACTCAGTGGTCTGCCTTCTTCCCCAACTCTAGAGGAGAAAGTGGACCTAGGTCTACCAGATGCTGATGTAACTCTTCATTGTAATACTCGCTCAAAAGAAGCTCTTTCATGATTAAATTGTAAAGCCCTTCATAGTCATTCCCTTTGTTACCTGTTAACCAACCATCCAGGTGTTTTTACTGAAAAGTCTATGAATTCTACCCAGGAGTGACTCTGGGTATTCGAATCTCCCTGAATCTTATTCTATACTCTTCAGTGTGCGGTCCAACGCCCTCAATCAGGGCACCCTTTATGAGGTCATAAGACTCAGCATATTTTTCAGGTAATATCAGGAGTCTATCCCTGCATTTGCCTGAGAATTGTTCACACAAGAGAGGAGCCCAATTTGGTCTAGCTACTTTCCTTCCTATACAGACTCTCTCAAATGCAGTAAACAATTTGGTGATGTCATCACCTTCTGATTAGTGAGGAATAATCCCTTTGGGGAGTTTTGAGTCATAGGAACGGCTATTCCCCCTAATTACTTGTATGGTGCCACCTCACCTGAGGGGGTCTCAGCTGTGCTTGAGGGAATTGACTCATGTCCTTCCTCAACAATGTTGTGTTTCCTAACCTAGGCCTAAGTAGCAAAACAACCTTTTACCTACATTTATTCTACCTTGCTCTGCATAGTGGTTCTAGCACTGACCTTTTACTCAGTTATGTGCTGAATAAATGTTGATTGGTTTCCTTGAAACTAGCCTCATTTTTTATGCATGAGGTTTCTTAGCATCATATCTTAATCCCCTGCACATGACGTACATAACAGGATTAACATACTCTGTGCAAAAGTCATTGCTATCTTCATGCTAGGGCGACAGAGCTACTTTGCATAGTTGCAATTGTTGATTTAGGTTCATCTACATAATCGTACTCACAACATATCGATTGTGGTAGAACCCCCGAGGCTACCTTTTTGGCATAAAAGGACCGCACCTTCACTAGGTAACTAGAGGAGATGCTTCTACGCTGACACTGACACGGAGGTCCTTGCATGCTGAGGCTTCAACACGCATCGGTCTGACATCCCTTGCGGGTTGTCCAACTCATGACCAAGATGGGGTCCTTCATTCTCTCCCATCAGTTAATTGGGTTGGCTCTTTCCTAGGGAATTCTTGGCTACACACCCACATACATGCTAGGTACACTTAGGTAGGGTCCGCATCATAGGAGTACACTAAGATTACTGTTTTTATATATGCCTGCATATATTCGTTGCTTAGCACCATGGTAGAAATGTATCTACTGTTTACTCTGTTGGTGCTTGTAATCTCTTACATTTGCTTCTGTGTATTGATTGTCGCAGCAAACATGTTTTATACTAGAATGACGCTGGTTCAATAAATACTTATTGAAAACGCCCCGACGTTTAATCTGTGCATCTCTCTGAGACTAAGTGAGCACGATTAACTGAGCAAAAAGTACTGTACTGTTTCCACGATTCCTGAAGAGTCAAGGGTTGTCATGTTTAATGGTTGCCAGAAACTATTCGCTCCTTGGTAGGGTTCAGGGGCTTATAGTGGCACTGTGAGCTAGCTGGTCTATAGGTTGACATATCCTGTGGGGGTTTCCGGAATCAGTCTAGACACCAAGGCCTTAGTTTATTTTGTCCAACAAACGCGCAGATCCTATGTATTTTTAGGAACTACATGAAGACACCATATTCATTGGTATTATCTTCATCCTCAGACTGGCTGACCATTTCTGGGTGATCTCTCTCAAACTGAGCTATCACTTCACTGAGATATTCCTTTTTAGGACATTCGCCTGGTTTGAATCCATAGCTCTTACAAAGGCCTCTCAGGTGAGCATGGCTCAGGTCCAGGTCCTGGCTAGCGGAATCAGGCCTTATTTTACTAAATTTGGGACCTTTTTAGGACGTCATAATTTTTTTTACATTTCCAACCACTTGCTTTCAGGGACTTAACCAAGGCCCTAGCAGTTAATTTTAGAAATTTAGAAAAAATTAGACCAATCAAAAATTAGACTGTCAAGAGACAATTTTTGGATTTATTCATGTGGTCACTTATTGTCACGGTGGTCCAGCAAATGCAAAGTCCTGTACCCCACTGCTGATCTACCAATGTAGGAAACTGCTTCTCTGTACAGTGTACTAAACTAAGGGCCAGATGTACGACCGTTTTTTGCAGGCGCAAAGGGGATTTCAGCCATTTTGCGACTGCAAAATATGTTAGCCCAATGTATCAACCCTATTTTGTGAGTCGCTAATCAATTATCGACTCGCAAAATAGGGTTAGCGACTCGCTATTAGGAAGGGGCGTGCCAAGGGCGTCCCTTCCTAATAGCGACTCCAAAACCTTTGTATGAATGTTTTGCGACCGCAATTGTGGTTGCAAACCACTTGCAGTTTACCACCCTTCTCAGAAGGGTGGTAAACCACTCGCAAATGGGAAGGGGTCCCCAGGGGACCCCTTCCCCTTTGGGAATGTATGCGCAAATATTTTTTAAATGCATCTCATTTTCCTTTAAGGAAAACGGGCTGCATTTTTTTAAAAAGAACTGCTTTATTGACAAAGCAGTCCCAGGCATGGTGGTCTGCTGACCCCAGGAGGCCACCATCCCTGGGAGTGCCAGCCATTTCCAATGGGGTGGCAAATTGCGACAGCCTCATTAATATTCATGAGGCATGCAATTTGCAGCCCGATTGGGAATCGAAAACAGTGTCTGAGACACTGATGTACATTGGATTTTGCAACTCGCAAATTGCGACACGCAATTTGTCGCAATTTGCGAGTCGCAAATTCCAATGGTCGTACATCTGGCCCTATGTACACTATGTAGAGAGTGCAAGAGATCCTCAAATGAAAGGTAGAGGTAAATGTAGACAATACTAACCCCCCTCTTTGTGGTAGTGTGGGTGAGCAGTTAGGCTTATTATAGGGTAGTGTTAAGCATTTGCTGTACTCATAGAGGCATTAAAGGAGACACACATTCAAGATTATATCTGAGATCAATTTGTAAAAATAACATCGATTTTTCCATAATTATTAAGAACATAAACACAGTTCAAAGGTAAGTACTTTTCAGAGTTACGATTTTTCAAAGTTTGGAAAAGATATCACTTCTATGCGCAATTATGTACCATAGGAAACAATGGGGGGAAAAGCAGAAAAATGCATAGAAATTCAGGCAATGCTTTTACGAAACTCACCTTCTCATTTTAGGTGGATGTCAGAACCAGGTCCAAAGTTCCAGCAGGGGAAGTTCGGGAGTGTCCTGGATCAGCCGAGAGCAGAGATGCTGAGGTCTTGGAAGCTGGTGCGCAAGACGAAGGGGGTCACTTGAAAAAGTACTGCGCACAGGGACTTAAAGGTAAGTCCGGTGAGTCTCCTTAGAGGGAGTAGGTTGCAAGGGCTGGGGGAATTTCAGGAGAGGGGTTTACAGAGCATACCCCACCCAAGGAGTCATGTAGGCTAAGTGGGACCCTCCTCCTCATGTAACTAATTTCCCCACCTTTCCACCCGCCAAAGGTGGAGCAGGAAAGGGAGTTTGCGCATGCTAAATCTCGTCATACATCTGGCCCTTTATGGCTTACCGGGTACTTACAATATCCCAGAATGGACTGGACATTGCAGGGGCATATCTGCTCATGCTGAAATGCCCACAAATAGGATATAGTGAACTCTGCCTTAGGGAGATGACACTGACCATGTCATGAGTGAAGTAATATGTGAGGTCATAAGCAATGCACTGCAGGGGCATAAATCATAGTGAGCTCAGGTAACTATAACTGCTGAATTTCAATAGTTTTGTACAAGTGAAATCTGAGCCTGACTAAAAAGATCCTTGTAACCTTTGTTTTTTTCAGTGCATTTCTAAGGTTTTTTTAATTCTAATTCCTAACTTTAACATCTCTGTAGCCTTTGGCTTTTTCAGTGAATTTCATTTTTTGAAATGTTATTTCCTAACTATAGCTATAACCTCAGGAATTTTTTGTGAATTCTGAAGGTGTTTTTTAAATTTCATTTCCTAACTAGCCTTTGAGAGTAGGTGTGAAAACGGCTGTATGGGTCTGTGAGTGGGTGTGTGAGGGGCTGTGTGTGACTGTGAGTGGGTGTCTGAGTGGTTGTATGGATCTATGAGTGGGTGTGAGTGCTTTTATGGGTGTGTGATTGGGTGTGTGAGTGGCTCTATGGGTCTCTGAGTAGATGTGTGAGTGGCTGTATGGGTCTGTTATTGGGTATGTGAGTGGTATTTTGGGTGTGTGAGTGACTGCTTAGGGCAGTGGCTGGGTGTATGAGTGGCTGTATGGGTCTGTGAATGACTGTGTAAATATATGTATGAGTGGGTGTGTGAGTAGTTTTGAGGGTATATGAGTGCATTTTTGAGTCGGTGAGTGGGTGTGTGAGTGGCTGTCTGGATCTGTAAGTGAGTGTGTGAGTAGCTGTGTAGGTGTGTGATTTGTTTTGTGCGTGCCTGTGTGGGTGTGTTAGTGGGCTTGCGAGTGTATGTAAGGGTCTATGAAAGGGTGTGTGAGTGGCTGTATGGGTCTGTGAGTGGGTGTTATTGTTATTGAGATTTGTAATGCGTGGTGAATCATCCCCAAGGGGATCTCTTGGCGCCTTTGGCAGCACAGTGCTGGTAGCTTATGACAATATTGCAATTAAAACAACCAGGTTTTTAGCTGCTTCTTAAACTGCACCAGGGTAGTGCAGGCTCGTATCTTATCCGGTAGTCTGTTCCAATGGAAGGGGGCAAGATGAGAAAATGCACGCCCACCCATTTTGGTTTTACTGATTTTGCAAGGACAGAGCAGCTTACGATTGCTCGATCTGAGTTGGTGTACAGGCACATAAGGAATTAACTTCTTCGTTAGGTACGCCGGGCCAGTCCCCTGCAATGTTTTAAACTCTATCGTCAGAAGTTTAAACACTGCTCTTTTCCTGATGGGCAGACAGTGCAGTAGTTGTAAAAGAGGTAGTGACGGGGTGCGAACTGGTTTGTTAAGGGCTAACCGCGCCGCTGTGTTTTGCACAACTTGTAGCCTAGATGCAAGATCCTCCCTGATTCCTACTAGTAGTAAATTACCGTAATCTAGTCTACTAACTAGTAGTGCCTGAATTAAGGTCTTTCTGGCCTCCAGGGGGATCCATGGAAAAATCTTCCTCAACATCCTCATTATTCCAAAGCATGTGCCCGAGACCACTTTCACATGATCTTCCATAGAGAGCTTATTATCGATCATGATTCCCAGGTTCCTTGCCTGTTTTTTTGGACTGGGTGCCTCACCAAGTTCCACAGGCCACCAGTCCGCCGACCATAGCTCCACAGCCCTCCCGAACAGAAGAATCTCCGTTTTATTGGAGTGTAGTTAGTTATGTGTGCGTGTGACTGAGTGTGTGAGTGGCTGTATGGGGCTGTGAGTGGGTGCATCAGGGGTTTTGTAGATATATGAGTGGGTGTGTGAGTGAATGTATGGGTGTGTGCGTGAGTATGTGTGTGGCTGTGTGGGTCTGTGAGTAGATAAAAGAGTGGCAGAAATGGTGTGTGAGTGGGTATCTGAGTATCCGTGTGTTTGTGAGTAGATATGAATCATTCTGTGAGTGTCTGAGTGGATGTATCAGTGACTGTATGGCTATGTGAGTGGCCATATGGGTCTGTGAATTGACTGTATGGGTGTGTGAGTGGGTGTGTAAGTGGCTGTGTGGGTCTGTGAGCATTTGTGAGTGGCTGAATGGGTGTGTGTGTCAGTGTCTGAGTGTCTGTGTAAGTGTCAGTAGCTGTGTGAGTGAATGGGCCAGAACCTCACCTGCCCCTTTAGCCAACAAGAGTCCACAGTTTTGCACAGAATGTCTACCGAATTGGAGTACTTTGTATTGGCTTATTAGTGCAACCTCGTTAGGTAAATGCCTAGTGCCCAATCTACACTAGAGCTGCGTAATGGACCTCAAGGAAATATCGACAGTGCCCTTGTGTGCATTTAGTTTCAGAAATGTGATTGTTCCTCGAGGTCTTGATCCACAAATCTGTGATAACATGAATCCTTGCTAGAGAAGATATTAAGACTACAAAGAGGGGGATCTTCACCAAACAAGGATACATCCTCTTAACTTTATGAAGTAAGTGCCTCTTTTGTTTGGTGGAGATGTCCTTGTATTCTTCTGCATCAAGTACGAATCACCAAAATCATCTGAAAATGTACTGGGGGCCTTTTGGTAAGCTGCCCACCAACATGGGAAAAGGCAGAAATACCTTTGCATGCTACAAATGAAAATGAGGTGGGGCCAAACGTCCAGACTGTGCAGATGATTTTGGGCATTTTCATACTCAGGGTAATTAAAAGGGAGAACCATGGACACTGCTCTCACCAGGAGATGACAAGGAAGAAACCACTTGTCACAGTCACTACAGACCAGATTGCCCTCCAATAGATCAATGATGCATTCATCTCCATTAAAGATTTCAGTTTGTTTATCAAAGTGGAATTGTAGAGGAAACAAACGTACTTTGCCTTCACCTAGCCAAGAAGTTAGGATCATTTGTGCTTTACAGAAGTGGAGCTTTAACTGGGGTACATGCTATGTTTATATTTGTAAGTGCTTCCTGTAGAGGTTTAATTTCTATGAAATGAGCATCAGTGCCAGAATGGAACCTCATTTTTTCCAAGAAAAGTCCACAGTTTTCCCGAAAACGTCTACTCAACCAGAGTACTTTCTACTGGTTAATTAGTAAGTGCTATCAAACAACGGAAAAAGACCCTTTCTGAGAGATAAAGTGATGGGCAAAGTGAGTATTTCTGCACACCACAATGCGGATCATATGTTATAGGCACTAGAGATCAGAAAATATAATAAAGGTAAGTTACCATCATTTATACTTGAAGAATACTTCTCCTTTATAATTGCTGTACTGTGTTACAAAGAAACCCAAAAACCCAAACATATAAAAAATGGTATCTTTTTATTAAAAATATTTTTGTATTCAGTTAAAAACAATTGATGTTAAGGTGTGAAATGACACCAACAGTCTATTTGTCACAAAACATTAATCACATTAATACTTTTAACATAATTTTCTTTATCCACTTCAAAAAAGACAGATAGCAAATACAGATTTAAAAACCACATGAATCTAAACGAATATTGAAAATACAAAGAGAAGCTGTCGACGCGGCGCTTCGGTGAATGTATAATAAATCTTCAACTTCTTCAGGACAAAAGTTTTTTCAGTTTATCTAAGTAACAATAAAAACATTCAATACACAGCTGTTAAAAATAAGAAACATAATACATTTGTAACACATTAATTGAAACAGCACATTCCAAGTTGGCCATAGTATCTTGGAAACCACTAACTATACATTCATTATTTTATAAAAAAAGGCCAATATAGTGGCTATTGTAACAATAGTGCAAATCTCACATGATCCGATTGTACTGGTGTCTACAATTCACTTATTAACCTCATATGAACACAAAGCAACCTACCTAAACATCTTATACTGAGACCCTGGAAAAGTCGTCTCCTGTTTTCAATGGCTAGATAACCAAAATGGAGGAACCGTAAGTATTCTGTCAAACAAACAAAAAAATTGTCAATTAATATTCCATTTATATTAGGTTGAGGCAAGCATTATTTTGTTGCAGAATAAATCTAAGCCCACCTATTATGGTCGCTGATGATTGTCAAGCGGCATACAGCAATATATCTTAAAAGTCACCCGTATTGTTGTTGAAATTGTCAGTAAGGAATTTTTTGTACAAAAGAAAGGAATCGTCAGCCTTGTTTCTTCAGTACTAAATAATCCTTTCAAATTAATCAAATGGAAATTCTCACCTGACAAAACGAAAAACACGGGTACAGCTTGATTATTAATCTGCTGCGCCCAAACACCTGGTGGTATCTTTCTTTCTTTCTTCTGAATTAGCTTTCCCTATTGGTTGAAATTAAATATATAATCAGACTAAACTTCGGGTTCATAGGGAAACGAGAAATCATTTATCTTCAATGTCTGCGTCTTACCCGGCAAACCGATCGGTATTGCCGTATTCTCGCTATGCCTTGTATTGTTATCTCGGGAGGTTGCGGGAAGCAGATTCGAGTGATTGCCAGGCTATTAAGTAATGAAAAGCAGGTTTTTGTAAACTGTTAGTAGAAAAAGGGGGGCAGTAGATAAACGTCAACCAAATATTGTCGTTAATCTTGTGTTAAGGTCTATGTTTGTTTATTTCTGAGAATGTCCACACATCTTAAAACCATTGCTCAGATATCTGTCTGACTATTCCCCGGCATAAACGGTATATACCGAATTTGTTTTTTTAAATTGAAAACACGGTAACCAGAGAGTTAACGTTGTTAACCTCAATAAATATTGAGTCTCGGTAAGAGTGAAAAGCCATAAGAGTTCTATTTATTTTGAAACCATAAGCATCGAACTACTTTAGGTTATCGACTCACCGTAGTAAAAAGGCGACCTCGCGGCTCTATCGTCCAGTACCGGGTGCATGAAACAGGACACAGTGGTGTGCAGAAATACTCACTTTGCCCATCACTTTATCTCTCAGAAAGGGTCTTTTTCCGTTGTTTGATACTACATACACCCGTCCCTTCTCTAAGTATTAGGGTATCTCCCTTATATTTTGGCGTTTTGCAAGCACAGCTCATTAGCTGGGGAGCATTTTCTGCTTCGTAGTGATTCATCACTTTATATTACAGGTGTGCCTAATTCAAAAATGGACGCCTTGAAAACATATGGTTTTTCAGAAGACCAAGTTAATAAAATCATTAATGGTACTTCTAAAAATATCAACACCATCACAATGAGCAATTGTGATGAGGAACAGTGGAGAAACATATGAAATTTAAAAAAGAAGGTCATTAGGACAGAATTACACGCAGATATTTTTAATAGAATACTGCAAAAAGGGTATTATTCCGAAAGGCCTACAAGTAAAAAATTAACCAGGTCTCTTCATCAAAAATGAGAAATTCAAAGAAAACTGGGCCTTTATAGCAAATAGGTGCAGCCGCGGCTGGATGCTGTTAATGATAGAAACAGCACATGAGGTACTAGTAATAGAGAAAAGAGAAATAGAAGATATGGAAGTTAAACTAAGAGAGAGTACCTCATTAGAGGAAGCGAAGAAAAACTAGATGAAATACAAGGAGATTTGAATGGCTATAAGGAATATCTCCTAAATAAAAAATCAAATAAATTCAGAAAGATGTTAATAAGTATAGCATTGAATATGTCTATCCATATTAACAAAAAGATTACTACGACAAGCCTAGGGAAGAATACTCAAATAGGAATAGTTGGTAACATAACAGGAGAACTTTTCCCAAGAAGAGGGTGATTTTTTTCGACACTTCCGATACCAGCTCAGACAATGACACATCTCGGGACATACGCCAAAATAAAGATAGAGAAACAGCTCCTGGCTCTAGTAGAGACAACTTTACTTTTTTAGAACAGCGCCAGATGAACTATGGTCAAAACAACAGGGGCAGAGGACGAGGGAGAGGGGGATTTTATCCCCAGAACCAGACACAAAAACGAACATATATGAAAACGAGGAGCCAAAAGAATTGGGACTAGACAATAAAGCTCCAATCATTAATCTATCTGGGAGAGTGTTAACAAGGGGTGAAATAGAGATTTTAGAGAAGGGATTGGGATTTGCCATTTCCTCCCCTATAGATCGGTACAATTTGGAAGGAGACTTGAGAAGTTTTTTTCGCAAAGTCAGATTGAATAGATTTTTTGAGGGAAAAGACAGAACACATACTGAAAATAAATCCGGTCTTAAACCAAAATCCACCTGGACACCATCCATTCAGAAGGTTAATAAAGAAATAGAGACCTTTGAAAGAGTAGTGGAAAAGGGAGTAGAAGACCTCTTAGATAAAAAATATGGGTCAACAATAATCTTACTCGGGATCAACGTAGTGCATTAAGAGACTTAGAACAATGTAAAGAAATTACCATAAAACCTGGTGATAAAGGGGGCAGCATTCTAATCCTAGATTCTGTAGATTACAATAGCAGGATGAATTCTCTGTTAAGTAATGTATCTCACTATAAAAAATCCAATAGAGAGGAGTGGAATACTCTAAATGGACAAGTAAGTAATCTATTAAGATTAGCTAAGGAAGATAACATAATTTGTCAGGATGAATATCATTTTTTATTTAATCAAAACCCCACCATACCAGCCCTTTATGGGCTGCCAAAAGTCCACAAAGATATCCATAATCCACCCATGCGGCCGATAGTTTCGAGCATTGACTCTTTAACTGAGCCTTTGAGCAAATTTGTAGATATATTTTTACAGCCTTTGATAACAACAAAAAAGGCCTACATAAAAGATACAACAGCAATGATACGGAAAGTGGAAAATATTCCATATGGTGTGGATAAACCATTGCTTGTCACATTAGATATAGAGGCCCTTTATACGAATATACCGCAGGATGATACCATCCAGGTGGTAAAGGGCCTCTTTTTAAATGAAAATGAAGATTTATCTCTGCACTCAACATTTATAGAAGAGTGCGTTGAGATTATACTGAAGAACAATATATTCCTCTTTAATGGGGAATTTTTCTGACAAATCAAAGGTACCAGTATGGGGGCTACGTGTGCTGCAAGTCTAGCATGCCTCTACGTTTCTTCATTTGAAGACAAACACACCTTTAACGAATTAGCCCCTTTTTATGAAAATGTCACCAACTGGTCCCGGTACATCGATGATGTTTTCTTTGTGTGGCAAGGCTCTAGAGAATCTTTAGAAGCATTTATCCGGTGGCTCAATCTAGGGGATGACAATCTTCGCTTCACTTCGTTTATTGACAAAAATAGCTGTGATTTCTTAGACATCAGGATTAAAAACAACAACGGTATTTTAAAGGTGGAGCTATACACGAAACCAACTGATCGTAATACGATGCTTCACTATGAGAGCAATCATCCTATGAGCCAAAAGGACAACATTCTCTCTAAAAAGAAATTTTAAAAAATCTGGAAACTTAAATTAATGGTTCTAGGAAGAAGGGCCAATATTATTGTTTTATCATATCCATTTACAACAGAGTTCTGGTAGACCATTTGCTTGGAACCTTTACCATTAAAAGATGGCCGCCACATTCTTTCGGGACTTATGGTGTTTCTCCTTTTGATATGATGACAGCACCTTATATCTACTCTCTCTTTTGAGCATCTGTATGTTAGTCTTGAATACAACATACAATATTAATTGATGTGATGACAAATAGCTCTGCAGATCTTTGATTAAAAAAGTTTCGAAGAATCTTTCTTAAAATTACTAACATGGTTGCATAATACTCTCAACATGGCGGCCACGTTAGAAATGTTGGTTTTTGCTCTCTAGTATAGCGCTGCCCCGATGATGCAAACATCCGGGAGACCAAAATAAAAGGAAGGACCTCAGTGGTCGGTCCTGTTTCATGCACCCGGAACTGGACGATAGAGCCGCGAGGCCGCCTTTGTACTATGGTGAGTCGATAACCTAAAGTAGTTCGATGCTTATGGTTTCAAAATAAATAGAACTCTCATGGCTTTTCACTCGTACAGAGACTCAATATTTATTAAGGTTAACAACGTTAACTCTCTGGTTACCGTGTTTTCAATTTAAAAAAACAAGTTTGGTATATACCGTTTATGACGGGGAATAGTCAGACAGATATCTGAGCAATGGTTTTAAGATGTGTGGACATTCTCAGAAATAAACAAACATAGACCTTAACAGAAGATTAACGGCAATATTTGGTTGACGTTTATCTACTGCCCCCCTTTTTCTACTAACAGTTTACAAAAACCTGCTTTTCATTACTTAATAGCCTGGCAATCACTCGAATCTGCTTCCCGCAACCTCCCGAGATAACAATACAAGGCATAGAGAGAATACGGCAATACCGATCGTATTGCCGGGTAAGACGCAGACATTGAAGATAAATGATTTCTCGTTTCCCTACGAACCTGAAGTTTAGTCTGATTATATATTTAATTGCAACCAATAGGGAAAGATAATTCAGAAGAAAGAAAGAAAGATACCGCCAGGTGTTTGGCGCAGCAGATTAATAATCAAGCTGTACCCGTGTTTTTCGTTTTGTCAGGTGAGAATTTCCATTTGAATAATTTGAAAGGATTATTTAGTACTGAAGAAACAAGGCTGACGATTCCTTTCTTTTGTAGAAAAAATTCCTTACTGACAATTTCAACAACCATACAGGTGACTTTTAATATATATTGCCGTATGCCGCTTGACAATCATCAGCGACCATAATAGGTGGGCTTAGATTTATTCTGCAACAAAATAATGCTTGCCTCAACCTAATATAAATGGAATAATAATTGACAAAAACTTTTTTGTTTGACAGAATACTTACGGTTCCTCCATTTTGGTTATCTAGCCATTGAAAACAGGAGGCGACTTTTCCAGGGTCTCACTATAAGATGTTTAGGTAGGTTGCTTTGTGTTCATATGAGGTTAATAAGTGAATTGTAGACACCAATACAATTGGATCATGTGAGATTTGCACTATTGTTACAATAGCCACTATATGGGCCTTTTTTTATAAAATAATGAATGTATAGTTAGTGGTTACCAAGATACTATGGCCAACTTGGAATGTGCTGTATCAACTAATGTGTTACGAATGTAGTATGTTTCTTATTTTTAACAGCTGTGTAATTAATGTTTTTAGTGTTACATAGATAAACTAAAAAAACTTTTGTCCTGAAGAAGGTGAAGATTTATTATATATTCACCGAAACGCCGCGTCAACAGTTTCTCTTTGTATTTTCAATATTCGTTTGGATTCATGTGGTTTTTAAATCTGTATTTGCTATCTGTCTTTTTTGGAGTGGATAAAGAAAATTATGTTAAAAGTATTAATGTGATTAATGTTTTGTGACAAATAGACTATTGGTGTCATTTCGCACCTTAACATCAATTGTTTTTTACTGAATACAAAAATATTTTTAATAAAAAGAAACAATTTTTTATATATTTTTTTTTGTAACACAGTACAGCAATTAATAAAGGAGAAGTATTCTTCAAGTATAAATGATGGTAACTTACCTTTATTATATTTTCTGATCTCTAGTGCCTATAACATATGATCCGCATTGTGGTGTGCAGAAATACTCACTTTGCCCATCACTTTATCTCTCAGAAAGGGTCTTTTTCCGTTGTTTGATACTACATACACCCGTCCTTTCTCTAAGTATTAGGGTATCTCCCTTATATTTTGGCGTTAATTAGTAAGTGCTACCTCGTTGGGTAAATGTCTAGTTCATATTCTATACTACAGCAGCCTAAAAGACCGCAAGGTAATGTCTCCAGTAACTTTGTGTGTATGTAATTTTGGCAATTTAATTGTTCCTCTAGTGTCTTCATTCACAAATCACTGATAACATCAATCCCTGTCTAGAGAAAAAGATGAGACTACAAAGAGGTGAATCTCCTCTAAACAAGGGTTTTCCCCCTTACCTATAAGAAGGAAGTGATTCTTTGTATGGTGGAGATGTCCTCGTAGTCCTCTGCATGAAGAATGCATCAACAAAATCTGCGGGAAATGCACTTGCAGACTTTTTGGTAAGCTGTCCATCAGCATGGGAAAACGCGGGAAGACCTTTGCATACTACTAAGGAAAATGGAGCGGGCCAAACATCCGGACCTTGCAGAGGATTTTGAGCATTTGCGTACTCAGGGTAATTAAAAGGGAGAACCATGGACTCTGCTGTCACGAGGAGACGACAAGGAAAAAACCACTCATTTCAATCACCCCAGATTAGATTGCGCTTCAATAGACCAACGATCCATTTACATTCTTTAAGATGTGCATGGGGAGGCGCCCCCCCTCCTCAGGCCGAGTCTGGCCTTGGGACCTCATCTCCCAGGGCCCAGCCTCTTAATCCTGGGTGCCCTGGAGCCCACCCAGGGAACTCAGTCTGCATTGTTGGGAACCGCGGGGGAAGCCTGAAGGGCCCCGCGGTCCCTGAGAGCTCCCCACCTCCAGCAGGAGCCAGCACTGGTCCCACACATTAGGGAGCAGCAGAAAATGCTGCTCCCTGCATGTGGGAGCATTGTTTTGATCACCAAATTTAGCAGTCAGGGCAAAACTTCAGAAGAATTCTCAAACGTAGCTGGGACATCTTGAAACAAGACCCTATCCTAAAAGACAAGATAGGACAGACATTCCAAAAGAATGTATTGCTTGAAGACATGCTGGTTCACAGCCATCTGACATCCAGTAAATCTAACTGGTTGAAACCAGGCAAGGGCTTCCATAAATGTGGATGGTTTAAAGCCTAAAAACATAGTGAGAATATTAAGGAGGTGACTCTAGAACGCATCAACAAAAAATTGCGGATTCCTAAGTTAATTAATTGCAGTACGGAATTTGTGGTATACGCCACTAAATGCTCATGTAGGAAGTGGTATGTGGGCTGAACCTTATTTCCGGTGATAAAATGCAACCTAGAACACTGGAGGGCCATTACTAACAATGACCGCACCTATAGCACTGCTAAACACTTTCAGGAAGCACACCAGAGTGACTGGACAAAGGCAAAACATTTTGGCCTGGACTCTGTACAAAAATACCCTAGAGGCGGTGATCGCCTCTCCATTTTACGTAGACTAGAATCTCGATTCATCTTGCAAGCAGGCTCCACTTTCCCGCGAGGGATGAATAATGACGAGGAATTACATTCACATGTATAGGAATTTGAAGCCTCCAGCCCGTTTCTCTGCATAAGTCTTTTATTATATTCTTTAACCATTCTGTGATCTTTGAGTTGTCAACTGAGCAAATATTGCATTAGTAAAGTAAAGATACTGGTGAACGAATTGGTTAATATGAAGATTTGATTAACGGTTCTACATTTTCTCTAACTGCAGGTAATTGTTAGGAACAATGAATGCTGAATGTTCCTGATTTTGCCACTATTAACTTGTAGAGCACTGGAGCACAGGGATGTTCTGTGCAACGATCACCTCTCCTTTGATTTTTCATCAGTTGTTTAACCATAATACTAGAATTGCAACAGTCATGAAATATGGGACTGGAAAACTAGGAAGTTAGCATTGCTACTAAAGCTTAACTTTAGATGTTAGTGGATGAATAATTGGGAGGGTCAGTGAAGCAGAAATCCAAAGTTGCATTAAATATTGCTTGGGCCGGGCAATTTAAAATTGTTCTGGGGTACTATATCATTATCTTCATTTTGAAATTAATTGTTAACATTCCTACTTGAATATCATGTTAAAAAACATATTCAGGATATTGTGGAAGATCATGGCCGCGAAGACGTGACTTCGCTCGGCTCTGTGAAAGAGCCCTGTAAGAGAGTGACTTTCGGCGTCCAGTCCCGGGCAGATGGCGAAGGATGAGCCGGGACTGGACTTTTAAACATTAGAGATCACCCCTGGACAGCTATTGAGGGTGAGCGGGGTCCGAAATGAGACTTTGAAAGAATATCGGGATCGTGGCCGCCTAGCCAAAATGGCGGACGGATCCTGTTGCAGCTAAGGCTCCTCAATACTCGGTGGCCAGCGAGGGCGCGGAAGAGGAGGCAGCATACCCGGTACGCCAAGGACCCTATGAGTGGAGAGGGGACTCCAGTATGGCAGCTGCGGTCTATATGAGGCACTGAGCCGCGATGTGGAACCCCTGAAATGGCGGCCTCGCGTGGCAGAATCGACCGGCAGCAATAGAGTTCCCCCGGAGGCGCGAACCACATTGGAACCCAGGACGGGGCCGCTGGTTGAGGATTCGCCCCCAGTGAATGCGGCCGGTGCAGGGAGACCCCGAGGTGGCGAACGGGCCCCCAGGCCAGGAATACACAAGGAGGTGAGAGTGGCCCCTCCCCCGCAGCGCGATTGACCGCTAAAGTTGCAGGCAAAGGGCTGAATAGGCTGAGGACAGGCAGAGAAGAGGACGGTCTACCCAGGCCGGTCCCGCTGGCCCATACTGCACGCCAGGGGAGGTGAGAACCCCCGGAAGAGATGCCTGGCCTTGTGCCTGACCCTAAGATGGCACCCATTGTCCTCCAAGTCAGACTACGGTGACTCCAGCACGGAGAGCGACAAAAGAACCCATGCACCATGTGAGCTGGGGGAAACCATACTCTAGCAGGCTCCAAAGAAAAGCGCGGCCCACCTGGAGGTGGGGGGTGTGCCTGGGCCCTGGTGTGACTGAGAACAAAGCAACGCCACCACAGATTCCTCACAATGGCGTCGCTCTCCCCCCTCTGACCCTGTGGCTCTAGAGTGGAGGGCTGCGGGGTGCGACACAGAGCTGCCCCTATGCCACTAAAAAAAGGGCATCCCAACAAGGTCTCCAGCTACGTCGGGGTGCCCAAAGCAGGAGAGGTGCAGGAGGAGGAGGGCATCCAGGGACGGGAGGAATGGCGCTCACCCAGGAGGACCTCCTTGCAACCTTGAAGGACTTCAAAAGGGAGCTCAGAGAAGACATAAAGGCGGACATAGGAGCCTCCTTTGACTCCTTCAAGTCGGAAGTGGGCACAAAAATTATTGCGCTCTAGGCGGACGTAGACTCAATTGGGGCGCACACCCTCGGCCTAGAAGCGAAATGCCAGGATCTGGAAGGTCGAATCCAACCGTTAGAGGAGGGTGCAGAATCCCTTACTGCCCAGTTGAACTCTGCGCTTCTCAAGTGTGAGGACCTGGAGAACCGCTCCCGATGGGATAACACAAGGGTGTGGAGCCTAGAGGAAGGGAAAGAAGGAACAGACCTAGATGCGTACATGGTGGACCTGTTCACTAGCATTATAGGCGAGGGGGCACGCAACATACTTCTGGAACGTGTCCACAGAGTGGGCCCGGCTTTGCAAGGGAGAAATCAACGCCTGAGAGACATCCTGGCCAAATTTGCCTCCTTTAAGGTCAAGGAACTTGTGCTCCGTAAAGCTCGAGACAGAGAACTGGTGGACTATCAAGGAGCAACCTGTGCGCTCTTCCAGGATGTCGCCCAGGCCACGCTGATGAGACGCCAACAATTTCGGCTGATCACATCTGTCTTGAGGGAGCGCCGCATTAAATATAGGTGGACCTACCCATTCGGTCTGGCCTTTTCCCTCAATAACAAACAGCAGCATTTCACGGAGGTGGAGGGGCGGCGGCCCTACTCGGTCTGGGGAGAGCATTGCCACAAAAGGAGACATCACCAAAAGAAGCTCTCAACAAAAGGCCCACGGGCCGGGGAACTCCTGGGGCCTGGCAGATACCTAAAAAAGCAAACAAGAAGTTATCGTGATGAGAACACATAAGCATCTGACAATCTGCTCAAACCGCGGGAGCGGCTGCCTACTCGAGCAGGCTGAGGACACTGTGGAGCCCTCTCCGAGGAGTTTGGACGCCCCTTAGAAAGAGGAGAGGTCGGCCGAGGGGTCTCCTCCCTTTTGTTTTTTCTATTGTCGCAAACCATGACACACTAGCTGACAATCGCCGCATAGATGTCCGGAACCGAGATGGGACTATGCCAGGGATAAGGTCTTCATGAGATCTCTCACGGGGCTCTGGGTGCGGGAGTGGTCGTGCCCCAGTAGCCTTCCGAGGATACAGTCCAACAGGACTCTGCAGAATCTTGAACAGTTCATGTTTTTTGTTCATTTAATTGTGTTGTCGCATGTTTTACCCAGGGATCACAATTCAAAAGTAATGGGGGGTTCGGGGGGACGGGGGATCCCTGCTACTGTATACATCAGGACGAAGGGGCAGCTGGGGGTTAAACTAATGTCATGGAAT
Organism: Calotriton arnoldi; assembly: GCA_963921515.1. Classification (NCBI taxonomy): domain Eukaryota; kingdom Metazoa; phylum Chordata; class Amphibia; order Caudata; family Salamandridae; genus Calotriton; species Calotriton arnoldi. The sequence goes on from CAWUFW010016550.1 coordinate 93,632, forward strand.
GTTATGGGCCTTAACTCCCCTAACAAAAGGCAACGCTTCTGGAAGTTTCTAGGGGATCAGGGTCCACAAGTGGTGGCCGTGCAGGAGACTCATCTTAAAAAGGGAGAGGATTTAAGGCTGAAGCATAGACACTACCCCATGATATTTCGAGCAGCCAGTCCCAAAAAACAAAATGGAGTTGCCCTGTTGTTCCACTCCTCCGCTCATTTTCACCTGGTGCCTCGAAAAGCGACAGGGAGGGGAGATTTATCATGGTTAGGGTATTGTTATTAGGCAGGCCCTGCACAATAGCCACAGTGTACGCACCTAATATAGGACAGGCAGATTTTCTCTCTGCTTTTCTTACCTCCCTGGCGGGATTTGCTTCAGGGGAAATTATTCTCATGGGAGTTTTTAATCTCATCTGGGACTCACAGATGGACACTACACAACCACAGAGAGCCGGGAGGGGGGGTGTTCAGCAGGGCACTGAAACTATCCTTACAACAACTGGGTCTATTAGACATCTGGAGGACCCTTAATCCCAGCATGCGGGACTATTTTTTCTTGTCACACGCCCACAGGACGTACTCGAGGATAGGCCACATTTTTGTTAGTCAATCACTCTTACATGCGTGCACAGCCTCCCTCTTCCTCCCCATAGCTATCTCGGACCATGCTCCCCTGACTTGCGTATTAAACTGGTCAGCCCCACGCTCTAAATTGACCACATGGTATTTCCCAGAGGTGCTGTGCAGGGACAGATTACACAGACATGACCTCCGCAAAGCTATTAGGGATTTCTTCATAACTAACGACCCCGCGGACACATCCCCAGCAAACAACTGGGACGCCTTCAAGGCATATATAAGGGGACACTGCATTGCCCTTGTTACCTCCCTAAGGAAAATCCAGACGAAGGAAAGGTTAGAGTTGGAACAAGAGTTACTCAAGGTAGAAAAAACGCATAAGGACACACCCTCGGCACCAGCCCTTAGAAAAGTAACAGCTCTCGGGGAAGTTGAACGCCATCTACACTAATAGAGCAGAACAGACGATACTGATACTCCAGGCCCACAGGTACGAGGGAAAGGATAAGGTAGGCTCTCTCTTAGCAAGGCAACTAAGGGTTAAACAGGAGAAAGACTATGTGAAGCAAATCACTGACAGGAATGGGGTCGCACACACTAGCGAGAGGGGAAGGCAGGAGCGTTCCACGATTTCTACAGCACGCTATACCAGGCCGAACCACCCCTGGTGGCAGACCAGACGCAATACTTAGATGCTCTGGAACTTCCTCAGGTACCAGCGCCACCAATGAGGAGTTGGGCCGCGCCATATCCCAGGAGGAAGTGCAGGCAGCCATTGATTCCCTCAAACAACATAAAGCCCCAGGCCCAGATGGGTTTACGGTGCAGTTCTATCGAACCTTTGCCGCCGAACTAACTCCTCAGCTTACTACTCTATTTATTGATATTGCAACAAGCCAAGCAGTGTCCCCCTCTATGGGAGAAGCCCTGATCTCGATAATCCCGAAAGCTGGCAAAGACCCTCAAAAATGTACCTCCTACAGACCTATCGCTCTGTTAAACCTAGATGCAAAACTTTACTCAAAGATTTTGGCCACAAGACTAGAGAAAATCCTACCCACTCTTAAACACCACGACCAATTAGGGTTTATTAAAGGGCGCCAGACTCACGACAATGTCCGAAGGGTATTTCACCTTATAGACGAGGCCCAGAAGAAACAGATCCCGGCGGCCCTTTTATCGCTCGAGGCAGAGAAGGCCTTTGATCGAGTCAATTGGGCTTTCCTACAGCTTTCTCTGCGTCGATTTGGGTTCTGTGAGTCCTTCCTGGGGATGGTAAGAGCTAACTATAGTACCCCAAGATCTAGGGTTTTAGTGAACGGGGTGGCCTCTGATTTTTTTAACTTGGCTAGGGGTACTAGACAGGGCTGCCCCCTCTCCCCGATGCTCTTCGCTCTTAGCATCGAGCCTTTCGCAGTGAGGGTGAGAGCAAATCCGAGGATTAGTGGGATTCGGTTTGGCTCAGATGACCACAAAATTTCATTGTTTGCTGACGATGCTCTCTTGCCTACAACCAACCCAGTTGCTTCCCTGACCGAAATACACCGGGAACTAGGGCAGTTCGAAAAGATTTCAGGCTTCAAGGTTAACCTCTCTAAATCTTTTATACTAAACTTAACTTTGCCCCCAGAGGTGCAAAGAACGGTAGAGGGGATGTCTTCCTTTCGATGGGCACGTAAGGCAATTACATACTTAGGTGTACAAATTGCCCCCAAGCTGAGCGATTTATATAGGGCCAATTTCCCCCCGTTGCTTAGACAGCTTATAAATGACTTAAAAAATGGAGCACAGCCTACATCTACTGGTTCTCTCAAATTAACACAGTAAAGAGGAACGTGATCCCCCGCCTCCTCTATCTCTTCCAGGGGCTACCTATCCTGCCTGAGAAGGGGTTATTTAAAGAACTGAGATCCATGATTATCAATTTCATATGGCAGGGGCAAAGAGCGCGTCTTTCTCACCGCCTCTTGACGAGGCCACGACTCAGGGGGGCCTTGCTCTCCCAGATTTCTTCTTATATTACAGAGCGGCTCAACTGCGGGTCCTGGGTGAATGGTCACTGAGGGAATCGGAGAAACTGTGGCTCCACATAGATAGGCAGGTGACGGGTAGAATCATCTGGGACTTGCCATGGAGACAGAAAGCGGACAGGTCAGCCAACGCCTATCTGAGCACACCCACAGCAACAACCCTCCAGGTTTGAGACACAGTGACCAAAACCCTACCATTGACCACATTTCCATCCCCCTATACCCCCATTCATTTTAGCACTGCCTTCCCCCCAGCGCTTCGAGAAGGGCCCTTTGATCATTGGAGGGAGGGAGGATGCCTCATGATTTCAGACCTCTTCACCAGAGGGAAGATACGCTCCTTCGCAGACTGCGTAACCCATTTCCAGCTTCCACAAACTGAAGGCTTCCATTATGCACAGTTAGTACACTGGGTCCAGCAGCTGCAGGTGCGGCAGGCAGCCACCAGGGAACTGCTCCCGTTGGAAAAATTTGTCCAAACTGGCAACACAGGGAGGGGGTGCATCTCCTTCCTCTATACACTCTTGCTTAAACTGGGCCCACAGCGACCACTGCGCCACAAAACATTTTGGGAGGGCATTCTACCGACCCCACCTTCAGAAAAGCAATGGGAATCCTTATACAAATATATTGCGAAATACAATTGCTCCATGTTCCTGAGAGAGGCCCACTATAAAACTTTATACAACTGGTACCTCTACCCACAAAAACTACTTGCAATTTTTCCCGGCACGACCGATCGATGTTGGCGAGGTTGCGGCCTCCTGGGGGACTTTAAACATATATGGTGGGATTGCCCTGCTATACAGCCTTTCTGGAAGGAAATATTGTCCCAGATCAGGCTAATACTGGGGTACCCAATTGGGGACTCCATGGAACATATACTCCTGGGAGTTTGCAACCCAATTCTCAATTATCAGACCCAAGGGGACCGGTCCATCATGTGGCTGTGTCTAGGTGCGACCAAGATGGCTCTGGCGGCAGCCTGGAAGAATCCGGAGGCTCCCTCACTTACACAATGGCACGACCGCTTATGGTGCGCATTGGCCCTGGAACGATTGGCAGACATTGTTGAGGACTCCCGTAAGGGCTTCGACTATGTTTGGAGCCCGCTAGTAAGCTATCTATCGGAGGGGCTTCCTCTATTCGCATGCAGTCCAAGACTGAGGGCACAACATCTCTTCCTGATTTAACAGGGGACTCCTTTCCCCCGAGGTTGGGGCCCCGGGTTTCTCCCCCCACACGTGAGCACTCCCGCGCAGGTCGTGGGGGGCTTACTTCTCGACCCCTCTCCACATATCAGAATATAAGCTTATGTGTCTTCCTGGGTATGGTTGGTTTTTAACTATTTCTTTTCACTTAACCATTGGTTTTTGTTCTTCTACCTATGGTGGCGTTCAAATATTTCAGAGTTCAGCTTTAGGGACCTGCGCTTCTCCGGTACGGAGGTTAATATGATCGCATTCGGAATCTGCGCATGGTTCTCCTCTCAGATTTTGCTCACAGGGGTAGTCCGAAACTTGTCACCAAACTGTGCTTATACTATAGCTATCTAATGCATGGATTATGCTCCTGTGAAGAAGGATTGAACGCAATATGGTTTCTATAAAATGTTTGTAACCTTTGCATAAAAGTCACTAAACAGATTTTGACGAAAAAAACATATTAAGAAAACATGAGAGTTCTTGATATAGGTAATACTCAATGTATAAGTTCTCTAGAGTAAAATGCAATCTCTGTAGAATAAAAGGGGGAGTATCAGTTGACAAGAACACAAAAAAAATAAAAAATCATGATTAATAACTATGCCAAACTCACACCAACCTATTTGCTTGTAAAAAAATTTAAGAATGACAAAAATTGCGTAAAGTTTTACATTTTGAATCTTCCTTTTCGCTTTATACACTATTTTGCACTGTTTTCTATGTCTATCTTGTAACACGTTGTGTGTGACGTGCTTAAAGGACTTCAGCATTTGTTGATGGTTATGTGACCAATACCCTGTGTGAGGTCAAAATACGTCTTTTCCTTTCTCTGCCAAAATAAACAATAGTGAGCAGACCCAACTGGCGTGGCTCTTTCCTTACCGCCAAGTGATCAAGTGATATGAGGTTCGCTGTTTTATATATATATATATATATATATATATATATATATATATATATATATATATATATATATGAACAAATAGCTGCAAAACACAAATCACTTTATAGACACTGCCTTCCTGGTGAGTGTGAGTGCACAGACTGTTGCCAAACAAAAACCACTTTATAGACACTGCTTTCCTGGAGAGTGTGAATGCACGGACTGTGTTGCCTAATTATAGACTAATATAGAAATACAAAGGGAAAAATATGATGGAGCTGTGCTGTAGAGACTGTCTACAGAGAGATGTGAAACTGAAATACCTGATTTAGGGTATGGTTTTCAATGTGAATGGGGGCAGATTTGTGGTGGCATTGCAGATTTGTGGTGGATCTGCGGATCCATAAAATGAATTGAAAACAGAGAAATACTTTGTGTTTTACATTTGTAGTCATAGTCTGGATTGTCGGCCTTAGTTTTGTGTTTTGGACCAGAGAGAGTGATAGAAAAAGTGGCATTGACATGGAACTAGGTTTACCTAATGTAGACATTACTTGAGTTATCCAGAGAGGGTTAAAGTGTCATCAAATGTTGCCTTTGATGAAAGCATTGCAGACATCATGATTGTGCACTGTGGTGGCAATGACCTATGTACAATTACTGGGGTAGGACTGGAAATCCTAATGAAGGATACCTTTGATAAATTAAAGTTACTTTTCCCACATACTGCCTTGGTGTTCTCCAACATTTGCCAAAGACCGAATTGGCAGTGGTCAACTCAATTTTCTCCACAGTTAGAGAAAACCAGGAAACATGTCAATAATGTTGTTGCTGCATTTCTCTGAGACCACAACATGGGCTCCATTTACCATAACAACTTACGCTTTGATAATGATGCAATATATCAAAAAGACGGAGTCTATTTCACAGCCACAGGCAACAGGGTGTGAGAGGGCGAATAAGTGGCTGTATGGATGTGTGACTGGGTGTGTAAGTGTCTATATGGGTGTATGAGTGGGTGTCTGAGGGGTTTTCTGGGTCTCTGAGTGGGTGTGTGAGTGGCTGTATGGGTGTGTGAGTGGCTTTGTCAGTGGTTGTGTGGATGCATAAGTGGGCATGTGAGTGTGGGATGGGTGAGTGTATGACTGGGTATGTAAATGGCTGTGTGGGTCTCTGAGTGGTGTGTGAGTGACAGTATGGGTCTGTGAGTGGCTGTGTCGATGGTTTTGCTGTATGGTTGTATGTAAGTGGCTGTGTGGGTTTATGAGTGGGTGTGTAAGTGGCTGTATGGGTGTATGCATCAGTGATGTCACTGACCATGTCATGAGTGATGTAATATGTGAGAACATAAGCAGTGCATTGCGTGGGCACGAATTATAGTTAGCTCAGCTAACTATAACAGCTGAATTTCACTGGTTTTGTACAAGTGGAAACTGAGCCAAACTATAACATCCCTATAACCTTTAGTTTTTTCAGTGAATTTCTAAGGTTTTTTTAATGCTAATTCCTAACTTCCTGGGTATGGTTGGTTTTTAACTATTTCTTTTCACTTAACCATTGGTTTTTGTTCTTCTACCTATGGTGGCGTTCAAATATTTAAGAGTTCAGCTTTAGGGACCTGCGCTTCTCCGGTACGGAGGTTAATATGATCGCATTCGGAATCTGCGCAAGGTTCTCCTCTCAGATTTTGCTCACAGGGGCAACCTTTGGTTTTTTCAGTGAATTTCTTTGGTTCTTTGGTTTCTTAACTACTAGTTTCTTAACTACTAGTCGTGTTTGCAGAGTGGTGGAGAAAGGGGGCTGGGCCTCTAACCAGCTCCTAGGAATCCCACTCTGTAGGACTTATAGGTAGTAGAAGGAGGGTTTCTTCTAGGGTGACCAACTGGCATGGGTGCAAATTCAGGACAGTGAGTGTAAAAATTCAGGACAAAAGGTCAAAATTCAGGACAAAAATTCAGGAAAGAAGGTCAAAATTCAGGACAAAACTTTCAGACAAAAGGTAAGTTTTAAAGACACATCAGAGGAGATCGCACAATAATATATAAGTAAATAGACAACCAACATAAGTGCAAGTCAAAATAAGTTGATATTAGGTATTGGGTAAACAAAAGCTCTAACTTGTACAAATGCGTGGCTGAATGCATACGCTTGTTTTTTAAAAGTAACTGGACAATGTTACTTCCTTGCCTTCAGGCCCACCACATGCCTTAATTGCCCAGACTGGCCCATTGTCATTCTGTATGTCACAATCAGACGGCAGAAAGAAGGACAATGGGTTCATCACAGTCTGGAGAGAGGCTGGGGAGGGGCTGCTCTTGAGCACAGAGGAGTGCGCGGCGGCCCCAGCAGGGAGTTCTCAGAAAACTGAGGCATTTCAAAGGTGAGCAGTGCAGGTCACTGTAACCCCCAAAATTACGGACAAAAGGCATCCGTAAGGGGGATCATCACGGACAACGGACGTGACTTCCAATTAACGGACGCTCTGTGAAATTTACGGACGGTTGGTCACCCTAGTTTCTTCGCCCCCAAGGTCCCTCAGGAATCAAGTGGACTTCTTGCCCCAACCAGTAGTGCACCACAAGCTGCATTTGCAGGGTGGTGGAGAAAGGGGGCGTGGCCTCCGAAGACCTCCTAGGAATCCCACTGTGTGGAACTTATTGGAGATAACATGAGGGGTAGTTGGCCCCACGGATGTCCTTGGTGGTCAACTACCCCTCCTGCTACCTCCAGTAAGTCCCACACAGTGGGATTGCTGAGATCTTGTAGGAGGCCACGCCCCCTTTCTCTACCACTCCCAAAGGTGCCTCCTGGCACACTACTAGCAGGGGGTGAACTCCCCTTGGCTATTGAGGGTACTTTGGGGCCAACTACCCCTCCTGTTACCTTCAGCAAGTCCCACACAGTGGGTTTGCTAAGCGGTTTTCAGTGGCCACGCCCCCTTTCTCCACCACTCTGCAAATGCCCCTCCTGGCACTCTACTAGTTGGTGGTTGAAGTCCCCTTGACTGTTGAGGGTCCTTGGGGGCCAACTAGCCCTCCTGTTACCTCCAGTGAGACCAACACAGCTGGATTGCTGAGAGGTGGTCAGAGGCCACGCCCCCTTTTGCCACCACTCTGCAAATGCACCACCTGGTGCACTCCTGGTTGGGGGAAGAAGTCCACTTTAGTCCTGAGGCCCTCAGGAGGCAAGGGAATCTCATTCCCCAACCAGCAGTGTGCTGAGCAACAAGTTTGCAGAGTGGTGGAGAAAGGGGGCATGGCCCACTGTGTGGGGCTTACTGGAGCTAACAGGAGGCTATTGGTCCTTAAGGACCCTCAGCAGCGAAGGGGACTTCATCCCCCAACCAGCAGTGCACGAGAAGGTGCATTTGCAGAGTGGTGGAGAAAGGGGGCGGGGCCTCCCGTAAGGTGCCAGCATTTTTTCATATATTTTTTTCTGTTTTATAGGAAGAGGGGCCTCATGACGCCCCTTCCCTGGGCTGTTTTGGGCCCCTGGGACCCCATCCCCGGGTATCAGCCCTTCGTTATATATTATTTGTTTTTTTTTAAAGGATGGGGCCACTTGGCCCCCCTTCCCTGGGCCATTTTCGGCCCTGGGGATCCCATCTCCCGGGGCCTGGCCTTTTCTTTTTTTTTTTATATTTATTTAAAGGGAGGGGGTCAAATGGCCCCTTTACAGAGCCATTTTCAGCCCCTTGGGACCCCATCCCCATTGCCTGCCCCATTTTTTTACTTATTTTTAAAAAAACAGAGGAGGGGGGCCTCGCTGCCCCCCTCCCTGGCCAATTTTGGCCCCAGGGACCCCATCGCCCAGGGCCCGACCTATAGTGTGGGTGCCCTGTTGGCTCCCTGCCTCCTGCTAACATGCAGTTCCCTAAGTGTCGAAGCAATATCTGTTTCACAGCGAGCAGGGAAACAGACCTGCTTTGCTTTCAACAAGTGAGAGTATTTGCAGCTCTCGCTTGCTGAAAGCAGAGCAGGTTTGCTATGGCTTGGCTGGAGCGTTGCTCCTGCTAAGCCATAGGAAACTGCAATGTACCGTGGGTGGCCAGCCCGGACATTGCTAGAGCCAGCCCTGGGGGGAGGTGGTCCCCAGGTCCACACAGGGATCCAGGAGGGGTGCTGCATGGCCCCCTCATTTGTGAATTATGCTCCGGGGCTGGGGTCCACAACGGACTCCCTTAATTATTGTATGTGTGCCACGGGGAGGTGATGGTCCCCAGGGCTGCATGGGGTGCTGGAGCCCCCCACGCATTCTTATTTATTTTAGCCCCCATCACTTTTGTCTTCAGCCCCAGGGAGGTGGCAGTCCCTGGGGCTGTGGGGGTCCTGCATAGGCCCCCCATCATTATATCCAAATGCCCCCAGGACCTGGGCCACCCTGGGGCCCAGGTCAAATGAAGCACAGGAGTCTGCACTTCATTTTGTCTTTCATTTACAGACGTGAATTAGGGGCGTGACATTGTTTAAATGAGGGAGTGTTTTGCCCGCCCAAGCATGAACTTTCCAAGCCTCTGCCTCTGATGAAGAGAATCACTCGAAACGCGTCAGGCGAGGGGAAAGCTGCGGATTTTGCTGGCTCTGGGTGAGAGGCCATACCTCTAATAAAGGCCGGTAACCTGTTCGTTGGTCTCGAGTGCGGCTTATTGGGCTACCGATGTTTTTGAATATATATTTATATATATATATATCACTTTACTTCCGTACCAGGACAATAAATTTCCCCAACAGACAGACACGGACCCAAGGTAAGTGCTCAAGTTTTTAGTTTACTCCATAGTCGCCATAACGCATATATATATGGGGTGTGGCCAAGATGGCGACGGGAGCGGACGCTGCTTAGTGGAGCTCCGCGCCCACCCGCAACAAAATTCTTCATAATCCTGTGCATCCAGACCCCCACAGTTGAAATAAACATCACCTTGTTGCGGTGGAAGAGGCGGACGTCTGCCGAGTGGTATTGGGAAGCCGGAACCAGCTCCGGAAGTAAATCGGCTGGTGACCGGAGTGACGCGGCGTGAGAGGCTGCAGACCAGGCGGTGGATTGCAGTGACCAAGATGGCAGGCCTGGGTGGCGTTCGCTCACTGAGGGGACTGGTGAGCTGGAGTGGCGAGATAACCCTTGGCGGTGGCACCGGAGCCCCCCCATGCTCAATGTATCCCCGGACCCGCAGTCGGTGGGTCTAGCGCAGGTCCGGACTCTGGAGGTGAGGTGGAGGTGGGGGTGTGGCCCGCCGGAGTCTCCCGCGATCTGGGGGACCGGGGCAGGGGCTGCAGTTGTGGACCGGCTGGCTCGGTGGTGAACGGGCGGCAGCCCTGTCCCGGCCAAGGGGTGGCCTTTACATGTGAGGGAGCAGGCCATCTGGAGTGCGAGTGACCGGGGGACCTGCCGGTCTTTCTACTGGGGGCCAGTCAGCGAGGGCTGTGACGGACAGACGGGTAGCCCTCCGCTGCCATTGACACCACGTGCGGAGAGGCAGAGTGGCGCCTGCCGTGATTGGGGTTGCGTCCTGGAGGCCGGGCAAATCGGCAGTGATCCCTTGAGGACACCGGCTCGGTGAGTGGGGGGCTGCCTAGCACAGAGCCCCCCCTCCCTCCCTCTGGGATCGATGGGAGACGTGCCATTGGGTGCATTGGGGGAACAGAGGTCGGATCTGTGCTCCTGAACTGCGGTGAGGTGGTGCCTCTGAGAGTGGGACAGTGACGCCTCCTGTACTGGGCTTATCTGCTGGAGCACAGAACAGGACCCCCATGCTGGACCTCTCATAGTGGGTGATGAAAAGTTGGGGGAGGCCTGCAGGAGCCACGGGTACACCCCCCTGCTGATTGGCAAGAGGTGCTTGATTAGTGCCACTCGGAGGGATTGTCTGCAACATCTGACACACCTGGGAGAGGGCCCATTCTTTGGGTGAACGGCCATCCTAGGCAGCCGTCAGGGCCCCCGCAAGAGTGAAATACCTGACCCACAAGCTGTGTGCTGGCGGGGGTGGCGCACTGGGGCGGAGGATGGGAGGACACGCCGAGTGAAGCAACTAGCAATGGGCAAGGATCGACTGCCGAGGGCTGTCCAACAAACTAAGATGGATCAGTACACAGCCCCGAATGTGGCCCCAAGGACTGCTGAGACGTCCGGCACTGTGTCAGGGGGAGCGGTGGTGCAACGCGAACCCAAGGGATCCCAGATTTTGGCTGCCATCGAGGCTTCAAGTGTGAAGGTGCAGGCGAAGATTGATGCGGTTTACCAGGATGTTGGGCTGCTCAGAGCGGACCTGCGTACTGTGGCGGAGCGATCCCTGGCCATGGAACAAACAGTCAGTGAGCTACGGGAGGAGGTCTCGGCCCTGAAGGTGACCCTCACAGAGCTTTCACATATAACGGCGACCCTGGAATGCTGTGTGGAGGATGCAGAGGGGAAGTCCTGCAGATGTAACCTGCGTTTCGTAGGTTGCCCGGAGAAAGTGGAAGGGAAGGATCCGGAACTCTTCCTCAAAAAATGGATAAGGGAGGTGCTACCAACTGCCGAACTTTCATCTGTTTTCATTATAGAACGGGTGCATCGGGTGCTTACCGCGCCTCCACCGCCGGGGGCCCCACCCAGGACACTCATTGCCCGGATTCTCAATTATAGGGACAGTATCCTTAGGGCAGCAAGGCGAGAGGGGGATCTGGCGTTCGAAAACCAGAAAATTCGTATCTTTCCAGATTGCACTCGCCTGGTCCAACAGCAGAGGGCATCCTTCCTTGGAGTCAAGCAAAAATTGCGGGCCATGGGATTGCAATACATGCTTCTCTATCCAGCTAAACTGAAAGTCCTACATGTGGACCGTGCGCACTTTTTCACAACATCAGAGGAGGCGTGGGACTGGTTGGAGGTACATGGGGAAGGAAGGGTGTTGAGGGGAAGACGAGTGGTGGCAAGATCCGGGCCACATGTCTCGGGTGCGACTGGTAGTGGCCACTCAAGACGATGAGGGAAGAGCTCCAGATCAACCCAGAGAGTGGTGGTACAGCAAGATGGGGGCGAGGGCAGGAGATCTCCCAGAATTGACCTGGAGACACAACGGGCTGAGCAGGATGTGGCCAGGGCCCTGCGTCGAGGTGGTGACAGCTCAAGTCTCGGACACAAGCATGGGCGACGGGTGGAGGACACCCGCAGCAGTCAGACCCAGCATGAACAGTCCACTCGAGGATGCAGTGATTTGCAGACTAAACCAGTTAAGAGGACTGCTGGGACATAACTACATGCCTCTATCCCTGTGAGGGTGTGTGAGTTGGAACCCTGGTGGGGATGTCTGCTTCTCTTTTGCTCCCTCCTCCTCCCCCCTCTTCGCTTCATAATCGCATCCTGATCATGTGGGGTAACTGGATGGCTTAGGCACACAATACGGGTGGGCACCATCTTTGGACCTCCCCCCCCTATACCCTTTTTCTCTTGCTTTCCTCCCATCTCTTTTCACTCATATTCTTTACCGTCCCCTGGACATGTTATATCTCCTTTCTATTTCTCTCCCCTCAGGGGGTAGATTTTCGTTTGACTGAGGGAGTGATTGTTGAGGTGTGAGTCTATGTATGGTGGCGGTATGCGTGGGAGTGATTGTTGATTGGGCTGGGGTCGGTTTTAGCTGACAGCCGCTTCGGTGGCCTCGGCAGGGCACAACCTTTGGTCCTGATCGTGGAAAATCGGTATGTTCATGGGCAGTGAGCGTGATTATGTGCGTGGTGAGGTGTCTGAGTGGAAGAGCGAGGGGTTTTGTTATTGTTGATATTGAGTATTGTACAGATAGAGATTATGTCAGGGCTACAACGATGTACAGTTGTAGTGGAGGGTGCTTGTTTGGGGGGTTATGTGGGGATGCACGCCAGTTTAATACAGTGTCTACCCGGGGGGATGGGGGTTTCAGTTGTTTTAGGGGGGAGGGTGTTGTAAGGACAGTGGTGGCAAGCAGGCTAGATGCGCAAAAAGGGACTCTGGTGGTAGCTGTTGCCATGGGGCACTATAGGACTATAACATGGAACGTGAGAGGGCTAAACTCATTTACAAAGCGCTATAGAGTGCAAACGTATTTGCGATGGCTGGGTGCGCATGTGGCTATGTTACAAGAGACTCATCTACTGGACACGGAAGTACAGAAACTTCATAAAAAATGGAGAGGGCAACTGTTTGCATCTACCTTCTCCTCCTATGCGAGGGGGGTGGCCATCTGGATAGCTCCACAGGTCCCGTTTAAGCTGCGTAGTTACGAAGCACACGTAGTGGGTAGATATGTAATAGTACACGGAGACATGGATGGCATGGAGGTGTGTTTGGTGAACGTTTACGCTCCAAACTTGGATGATGCAGACTTTTTTGGGGAGCTGGAGGACAGGTTGCTGCCATTCATTGGAATTCCCGTGATATGGGCGGGCGACTTCAACTGTGTCCTCGATGGGGCACTGGATAGGCATCCCCCCAGGCACCACATGAAACCATATATGACAGAAGCCCTGAGTAAGGTGATGGATAGGCTGCAGTGTGTAGATGTATGGCGTGATATGCACCCTGGAGACTGTCAGTACACATGTTACACCCCGGCTTGTGCGGTGTATAGCAGACTTGATAGGTTTTTGATATCGCGGAAGCTGTGGGTGATGTCAAATTGTTGAACCATTTCCTATCAGATCACGCCCTGGTGCTGCTGGAATGGGGACTCGAGAGGGTTAGACCGAGAGTCCTGATATGGAGGTTGCAAGCACAGACCCTAAAAGATCGAATCTTTAGAGAGGAACTCAGGAGAACCGTGACTAATTACTTTGGTGAGAATTGGTCTACTACCAATTCCAGGAGCGCTGAATGGGACACTTTTAAAGTGGTCACTAGGGGGGACTGCCTGGCTAAAGTGGGAGGCACAAGAAAACGGTTAGAGGTGGAACTAAGCGAGGCAGAAGACACACTGGCCCGGTTGCAACGCGAAGCGCATGCGACCGATCATTCCTCAGAGGCCCTCTTACAGGCGCAGCGCACGGTGGGGGAGGCCTGGGACAGGCTGGACTGCATGACCCGCAGGGAATTTCAGCAGTTATTGCATAGGGAAGGGGATAGATCAGGTAGACTACTTGCGTGGTTGTTAAAACGTGAACGCCCCCCCATTGATTCTTACGTTACGTCGCCCTGAGGGAGGTTCAGCGAACACGCAGGCCGGGGTTAATACAATTTTATTTGATCATCTAGTGACCACGTACAGCGAAAGTACAGGAGACGGTGACCCAGACAAGTGTGATTTTCTCCGGGGGGTTCCGCTCCCGAGGCTCTCAGGCGACCAGCGGAAGGACCTAGAGGCAGAGCTACAGTTGGAGGACCTTCAGGAAGCCCTGAGGGGGATGGCCAGATGCAAAGCACCCAGCCCAGATGGACTACCTGTTAAATTTTATCAGGCATTTGCTGATATTATTCTTCCACAACTTCTGGATACCCTACGGGAGGCCAGACAGGCGGGAATTCTCCCTCACTCCATGCGTGAGGCGCAGATCGTCATGCTCCCCAAGCCCGACAGAGACCCTGAGGACCCTGCTGCGTACAGACCCTTGTCCATGTTGGGTGTAGACGCGAAGTTATTAGCCAAAGTCTTGGCCCTCAGGCTACGGAAGGTGGTGAACTCCCTGGTTCACGAGGACCAATGTGGGTTTATGCCCGGGAGGGGAACACACATGAATCTGTGCAGACAGTAGCAATGTCCTCCACTCGGTCGCAGACATGGATCTCAGGGCGGAGGTAGTCGCCCTGGATATTGAAAAAGCCTTTAATACCCTTGATGGGACTACCTCTGGGAAGTAATGCGGAGAATGGGGTTTAGAGATGAGTACATAGCCTGGGTTAAGCTCTTGCACCAGGCACCGATGGCCAGAGTGTGGACTGGGAGACACGTGTCGGAGGCCATTAAGATCGGGAGGGGCACACGGCAGGGGTGCCCGCTGTCCCCGTTGCTGTTCGCCCTGGCCATGGAGCCCTTGCCGATACGCTTGCGAAGAGACATGGAACCCTGGGGTGTGAACGTGGATGGCCGTACGCATGTGGTTTCCCTATATGCTGACGATGCTCTCCTCTATATATGTGAGCCGGAAAGAGCGATTCCCACGGTTCGGGAAATATTAAATTTATTTGGGACCTCTTCGGGCCTCCGTATCAACAGTCAGAAAACCATCCTGTTCCCGCTCGCGGCCTTGGCGTGGGGGGAAGCTAATGATCTCCCAGCGGTTGGCATGGATTGGAAGTGCGATCGCTTCCGGTATCTTGGACTGCAGATTGCACATAGGCCAGAGGCCCAATATGACTTGAACATGGGACGGGTCCTGGATGGCCTGCAGGCATCGATAGCGTTCTGGAATAGGTTACCTCTGTCGGTTATGGGGAGAGTAGCGTTAGCAAAAATGGTGCTGTTACCTCGTTGTCTCTATGTGCTCCAGAACTCCTTTTGCAAGATCCCTAAGTTGACATTAGATACGCTGAACAGCCTCCTGATATCCCCGGTCTGGGCTGGAAAGGGGAGCAAAGCCAAATTGGATATACTAAAACTTGACATGGAGCGGGGCGGCCTAGGGTTGCCGGACCTACGACTATACTATGTGGTGGGCCTGCTGCAATATGCAGCTCAGTGGTGCATGGGGGAGCGCACAGTTGAGACGGACTTACTGGAGAGCTGGAGTGAGGGGATGCAACTGCAGAAATACCTAATGATGGGCTCTAGGGTCCCGAAAACGTGCCCGCATATAATCCGCCGGGTTACTGAGGTCTGGGAGCAGGCAGTGACTTGGGTGGTTAGAAAGGCCCCATATGCTTGTTCACTACCGCTGCGATGGTTGCAGGGTTTCCAGAGGGTACAGGGTGTCATGGACCTCTCAAAATGGTATGAGGGAGTTTGTGAGATGGCAGGGGATTTATACCAGAACGGCACGTTCATGACCTTTCAAAATGCACAGACCTGGTTTTCAGGTGCCACCAGGACATTTTTTACAGTACGCCAAGATATCGCGTACTGTCCGGGAGATGTGGACATCATTTCCTGATGAACCAGAAGAGACCAGTACACTGGTAACTCTGCTGGACCCGGGTTCCACTGAAGGGCTGATCTCTTGCATATATAAGGCGTTGAAGGCGGACCGGGGGTCGAACTTAGACAGGGTCAGGGCGTGCTGGGATGATGACCTCCCAACCCCTTTGACAGATGGTGAGTGGAGGAGAGCGCTGGCACAGGTAGCCGAAGCTACCAGTAATGCACGGTTTAAGCTAATCCATTTTTATTATCTTCATCACACATACCTGACCCCCCAGCGACGAGCTCGGTTCACACCAGGGTTGTCCTCCGCCTGCCAGAGATGTAGCACAGATCCATCTACATTTCTACACATGGTCTGGAACTGTCCCCGTCTGCAGCGGTACTGGCACCAAGTGGTACTGTCTCTTGGCACAGCGACCGCAGTGCGAACAGATGTCTCCATAAAGCACTGCCTTCTAGGGGTACTCCCGATACCTAAGAAAGGGACGAAGATGCGCCATAGGTTCGCACTACTGGTACTGGTCCTGGCAAAACGACGAATAGCAATCCACTGGGTACAACCAAGTCCATGAATGGGGGGTAGCGGAGGAATGTCGCCTTAAGATAGTGCGGACAGACAACAATACGGAGAGCGATCTCCTGGAATGGGGGCAAATGTTAACCGAAATATCCACAACAACAATTGAGAGTGAGACGGACAGCGCGCATAGAACACAGAGCACCATGTCCATTCCAATACGTCCTGAAGAGCCACTGTTCCATACGCCCTCTCACACCATGGACGCATGATTCACGTACAAGTTATGAGTGCACCACCAGCTTTCTACTAATGTTAACCAGGTTGGGCCACCTGTCTGCCGCTGTCATGAGGGTGGGGGAGGGGGGGTAGGAATTGGATTGGGGAGGGAACTTAGTTCCCTAGTTGTGACGATTATTGTTGTTTATTTGTTATGTAGGGTATTGGTCCTACAAATATGAAAACATAAACTGCATTAGCACTGTTATAATGGACGAGCAGTACGCTCACGTGATAGTGAGACTGTATGTGAACAGGATATGATATGTGGACAGCACAGACTGTATATTGCTTATAAGATCCTAAATTGTATATGCATGTCCTTTGTACCTGATGCAGTGGAAGCGGTTTTAATGAAAACAAGTTTAAAGTATATATATATATATATAAAAAAGCGAACCTCATACCACTTGATCACTTGGCGGTAAGGAAAGAGCCACGCCAGTTGGGTCTGCTCACTATTGTTTATTTCGGCAGAGAAAGGAAAAGACGTATTTTGACCTCACACAGGGTCTTGGTCACATAACCATCAACAAATGCTGAAGTCCTTTAAGCATGTCACACACAACGTGCTACAAGAGAGACATAGAAAACAGTGCAAAATAGTGTATAAAGTGAAAAGGAAGATTCAAAATGTAAAACTTTACGCAATTTTTGTCATTCTTAAATTTTTTTACAAGCAAATTGATTGGTGCGAGTTTGGCATAGTTATTAACCATGATTTTTTGTTTTTGTGTTATTGTCAACTGATACTCCCCTTTTATTCTACAGAGATTACATTTTACTCTAGAGAACTTATACATTGAGTATTACCTATATCAAGGCCTCTCATGTTTTCTGAATATGTTTTTTAACATGTTATTCAAGTAGAAATGTTAACAATTAATTTCAAAACGAAGATAATGATATTATACCCCCAGAACAATTTCAAATTGCCCAGCCCAAGCAATATTTAATGCAACTTTGGATTTCTGCTTCACTGACCCTCCCAATTATTCATCCACTAACATCTAAAGTTAAGCTTTAATAGCATTGCTAACTTCCTAGTTTTCCAGTCAAATATTTCATGACTGTCGCAATTCTAGTATTATGGTTGCCAGTAGGTAGTTATAGTTAGGACCTTGTTTCTATTCAAAAAGCGTTTTTTCTTTTGCCAATATCTTTGGCGCCGTTTGATGAATCTTTGCGAAATTTTCAAAACGAATGGTTCACTCACGTCAGCTCCTGTCTTGAATGTTTCGGGGTGATTCGTCAAGTGGGGGCCGAGAAAGAACGGGGGTACCAAAACGCGTTTTCCCCATGTTCATTTCCATAGGAACTTTAGACACAGCTACAGCCCAAACTGCTGAACGGAATTACACTAATTTTGTCAAAAAGGTAGCTCTTGGTTCAGAAAGCGACCTTTTTTTAAATGGTGTAAATCTGTTCAGTAGTTGCTGAGAAATTCAAAAAATAAAAATATCAATATCTGAGCACCGAGGAGGATTCGTGACTCCTCCCGAGCATGAGCTTCATTCTGATTGGCTGCCAACACTCCAAACTAAGAAGTGTTGGCAGCCATCTTGTGACTCGGTAGAGTCACAAGAAAACAGTAAAAAAAAGATTAAAAACAAGAAAATGGGGCAGGGTAGAAACACCCTGACCCCCTAGCCCTGCTCAGGTGGTCTCACAAGGACCCCCAGGGCCAAAAAAAGCATTTTTTTTCAAAACAAATTGGCAGAATTCGCACTGGGTGCGCAAATCTGGCCGAAAAAGATTAAAAAAACAAAGCGCCGGCTCCTGCGCTTCATTTTTTATAAGCCCCCGGGTGGGCCAGGTCCAAAGGGCAATACCTAATTATGTAGCAGGGGCCCGCGGGGGCCCCCGCAGACTGCCACCTCCCCGGGGCTTAGATAATCATATGCGGGGGGCACGGGCCCCCCCTGCTGCCCCGGGGACCGCCACCTCCCCAGGGCTTATTTATAAAACCAATGCGTGGGGGGCTCCTTCCCCCCATGCTGCCCTGGGGACCGCCACCTCTCCGGGGCTTTAATTTAATAGTGGTGGGGGGCCTCGCTGGCCTCCCAAGCCCCGGGGACCGCCACCTCCCCGGGGCTCCAAATAAATTTTAGAAGTGTGGAGGGGACTCCTGCCCCTCCCCACACTGCCCCGGAGACCACCACCTGGGGGATGGGGTCCCCGGGGCAGAAACTGGCCTCGGGAGGGGGGCCGCGTGGCCCGCTTCCCATTTTTTTTCAAAGTAAAAAAAAGGGTCAGGCCCTGGGGATGGGGTCCCCAGGGGCCAAAAAATACTAAAAGAAGGGGGGCCACACAGCCCCCCTTCTAAAAATACAAAAAGAAAAGAAAAGCTGGTATCTCGTCGGAGGCCCTGCTCCCTCCCTGCACCACTCTGCAAACAGGCCTCCTGGCACATTCTGGGTTGGGGTATTAAGTCCCCTTGAATGCTAAGGGTCCTTAGGGGCCAACTAGCCCACCAGGTACCTCCAGTAAGCCCCACACAGTGGGTTTGCTGAGAGGTGGTCTGAGGCCACGCCCCTTTTTACACCACTCTGCAAATGCGCCTGTTGGCACATTGCTGGTGGGGTGATGAGGTCCTCTTGTGTCCTGAAGACCTCAGGACTGAAGTGGACTTTATCCCTTGAGCAGCAGTGCACCAGGCGGCGCGTTTGCAGAGTGGTGTAAAAAGGGGGTGTGGCCTCGGACCACTCTCAGCAATCGAGCTGCGTGGGGCTTACTGGAGGTAACAGGAGGGCTAGTTGGCCCCCAGGGACCCTCAGGAGGCAAGGGGACTTCATCCCCCAACCAAGAGTGCACCAGGAGGTGTGTTTGCAGAGTGGTGGACAAAGGGGGAGTGGCCTGTGTCCACCTCTCATCAATCCCACTGTGTGGGGCTTACTGGAGGTAACAGGTAGGCTAGTTGGCCCCTAACCACCCCCAGCAGCGAAGGGGACTTTAATCCCCATGGAAGAGCACGCCAGGGAGCGCGTTTGCAGACTGGTGGGCAAAGGGGGTGTGTCCTGCTATGAAAACTTACTAATGCTGCTGTGTGGGACTTACTGAAAGTAATAGGAGGGGTAGATGGCCTCCAAGGTTGTCTTTGGGGGCAAACTACCCCTCCTGTTACCTCCAGTAAGTCCCACACAGTGGGTTTGCTAAGAGGTCTTCGGAGGGCATGCCCCCCTTTCTCCACCACTCTGCAAACGTGCCTCCTGGCACACTATGGGTTGGGGGATAAAGTTCACTTCTCTCCCGAGGGACTTTGGGGGCCAAGAAGCCCTCCTGGTACCTCCTGTAAGTCCTATGCAGTAGAATTCCTGAGCTGTGGTCGGAGGCCCAGCCCCCTTTCTCCACCTCTCTGCAAACGTGACTACTAGTTAAAGAAGCATTTGCAATGTAATAGGTTCCGCATTTGTGAGAGTTAGAGCTATTGGCGTTGTAAATGTAAAAGTGTTTTATTAATGTTTCTTGGAGTGGAGTGGATGTAGGTTGTGTGTAGTGGAATTATGTGGTATGTTGTTCAGTGAAATTATGTGGATAGAAAGTATGTGGTATTTAGTGTATAGGAATTATGTAGAGTGGGATTATGTGTTATGGAGAGTAATTGCGTGGTATGATAGTCTGTTTTGTGGAGTGGTAACCTCAGGTTTAGTCTTCCTCGCTTCCATTGAATCTAAACTATTAACTCAATGAGACAAAAAAAAGAAGGAACCACTGAGGAGCACTTCTGGACCTAGTCAGAGGTATGAGCAGGGCCACTGGAATTATGCGACTGCTTGGCTGCACCGACTTTTGCACAATTATACATTTTCCGCATTTGCCACATATTCTATCATCTGCTGCATAATCTGCAGATTTGAAAAAAAAACCTTGTTTCAAGCTCAAATGGCTCAAACGTTACCAAAAATGCAGCGACAAGTGTTACAGCATGGTGGAAGGCCCTTTGCAAACCTAGAATGGTTACCTGTTAATTATTGCTAAATTTGGGTGTTAAATTGGTACTAATGGTGTGCAAACCACTCCTGCTTTCTGTGCCTCTCTTGCCTCTTTCTGTATTTCTGTTGCTTCTTTCTGCACCTTTCTTTCTTTTTATGCACTACTTTTGCCTCGTTCTGCTCATCTCTTCCACTTTCTGCACCTCTCTTGCCTCTTTCTGTACCTCTGTTGCCTCTTTCTGCACCTCACTTGCTTCTTTCTGTACCCCTCTTGCCTCTTTCTGCACCCTTCTTCCCTCTTTCTGCAGTTTTCTTGCCATTTTCTGCACCTCTCTTGCCTCTTTCTGCACCTCACTTGCCTCTTTATGCACTTCTCTTGCTTCTTTCTACACCACTGTTGCTTCTTTCAGTAATTCTCTTGCCTCTTTCTGCATTCTCTTGCTTGTTTCTGTACCTCTCTTGCGTCTTTCTGCACCTCTCTTGCCTCTTTCTGCACCTCACTTGCTTCTTTCTGCACCCCTCTTGCCTCTTTCTGCACCCCTCTTCCCTCTTCCTGCACCTCTCTTGCTTCTTTCTGCACCCCTGTTCCCTCTTTCTGCACCTTTACTGCCTGTTTCTGCACCTCTTTCGCCTCTTTCTGTACCTCTGTTGCTTCTTTCTGCACTTTTCTTGCCTCTTTCTGCACCCTTCGTGTCTCTTTCAGCACCTCTGTTGCTTCTTTCTGCACTTCTCTTCCTTCTTTCTGCACCCCTCCTGCCTCTTTCTGTACCCCTCTTGCCTCTTTGTGCACCTCTCCTACCTCTTTCTGCACCCCTCTTGCCTCTTTTTGCACCTCTGTTGGCTCTTTCTGCACTGCCCTTGCTTCTTTCTGTACCTCTTTTGCAAATTTTTGCATCCCTCTTGCCTCTTTCTGCACCCCTGTTCCCTATTTCTCCACCTCTCTTGCTTCTTTCTATACTTCTCCTGCTTCTTTCTGCACTGCTCTTGCTTCTTTCTGCACCTCTCTTGCACATTTCTGTATCCCTCTTACCTCTTTCTGTACCCCTGTTCCCTCTTTCTGCACCTTTCTTGCCTGTTTCTGCACCTCTCTTGCCTCTTTAGGCACCTCTGTTGCTTCTTTCTGCACTTCTCTTGCCTCTATCTGCACCCCTCTTGCCTCTTTCAGCACCTCTGTTGCTTCTTTCTGCACTTCTCTTGCTTCTTTCTGTACCCCTCTTGCCTCTTTCTGTACCCCTTTTGCCTCTTTCTGCACCTCTACTGCCTCTTTCTGCACCTCTCTTGCCTTTTTCTGCACCTCTGTTGGTTCTTTCTGCACTGCTCTTGCTTCTTTCTGCACCTCTTTTCAAATTTCTGTATCCCTCTTGCCTCTTTATACACCCCTCCTCCCTATTTCTCCACCTCTCTTACTTCTTTCTGCACTTCTGTTGCTTCTTTCTGCACTGCTCTTGTTTCTTTCTGTACCTCTCTTGCAAATTTCTGTATCCCTCTTACCTCTTTCTGCACCCCTGTTCCCTCTTTCTGCACCTTTCTTGCCTGTTTCTGCACCTCTCTTGCCTCTTTCGGCACTTCTGTTGCTTCTTTCTGCACTTCTCTTACCTCTTTCTGCACCCCTCTTGCCTCTTTGAGCACCTCCGTTGCCTCTTTCTGCACTTCTGTTGCTTCTTTCTGCACCTCTCTTGCCTTTTTCTGCACCTCTGTTTGTTCATTCTGAACTGCTTTTGCTTCTTTCTGCACTTCTGTTGCAATTTCTGCATCCCTCTTGCCTCTTTCTGTACCCCTCTTCCCTCTTTCTGCAACTCTCTTGCCTCTGTCTGCACAACTGTTCCCTCTTTCTGCACCCCTTTTGCCTGTTTCTGCAACTCTCCTGCCTCTTTCTGCAGTTCTCTTGCCTCTTTCTGCACCTCACTTGCCTCTTTCTGCACATCTCTTGGTTCTTTCTGCACTGCTCTTGCCTCTTTCTGCACCCCTCTTGCCTCTTTCTGCACCTCTTTTGCTTCTTACTGCAATTCTCTAACCTCTTTCTGCACCCCTCTTGCCTCTTTCTGCACATCTGTTGCTTCTTTCTGCACTGCTCTTGCTTCTCTCTGCACCTCTCTTGCCTCTTTCTGCACCCCTCTTCCCTCTTTCTACAATTCTCTTGCCTCTGTCTGCACCCCTGTACCCTCTTTCTGCACCTCTTTTGTCTGTTTCTACAACTCTCTTGCCTCTTTGTGCAGTTCTCTTGCCTCCTTCTGCACCTCTGTTGCATCTTTCTGCACCCCTCTTTCCTCTTTCTGGACCCCTCTTGGCTCTTTCTGCACCCCTGTTGCTTCATTCTGTACTTCTCTTATTTCTTTCTGCACCCCTCTTGCCTCTTTCTGCACCCTTCTTCCCTCTTTGTGCACCCCTCTTTCCTCTTTCTGCACCTCTCTTGCCTCTTTCTGCACACACAGGGCTACTTTTAAACTGACCTCAGGCTCAGCAGTGCACACATGCAAGTGCAAAAAGGGCTGCTTGCCTCTAAACTGCCATGCCCTATTATATGCTGGGGACTTAGAGGTAGTTTTAATCCCCCTGCCCTATTATGTACTAGGGCCTTACAGGGGAGGTCATGCCAATCACAGGGGTACCCCAACCCATAGTGTACCCTAGTGTATGTAGGTGTTATCACTGTATTCTAAGTGTTTTTCAGCATAGCACTGGCTACCGGCCTGGTTAGGCAGAGCCCAGGGTCAGTCAGAGTCAGTTACCACCAGTACCAGTCAGCACAAGGTTCAGGGGTGCCCAGGATGACTTTGCAACAAGGCCTCTTTCTGCACCTCTGTTGGTTCTTTCTGCATATCTCTTGCTTCTTTATGCACCTTTCTTCCTCTTTCTGGACTTCTGTTGCATCTTTCTGCATTTCTCTTGCTTCTTTCTGCGCCTTTCTTCCTCTTTCTGCACATGTCCTACCTCTGTAGGGATAGTTAGAAATTAGCATTTAAAAAAACCTTAGAAATTCACTGAAAAAACCATAGGTTTCAGGGACGTTATAGTTAGAAATTAGCATTTATAAAACCTTAGAAATTTACTGAAAAAACCACAGGTTTAAGGGACGTTATAGTTAGTTGGACATTTCACTCGTACAAAACCAGAGAAATTCGGACGTTATAGTTAGTTGAGCTAACTATAACTCGCGCCCCTGCAATGCACTGCTGATGACGTCACATATTACATCATTCATGACATGGTCAGTGTGGAGGCGCAAATGCCCTTTGTGAATACCGAAAGTCGTAAAGTTAGACTTTCGTCTCACTTTACCTTTGTGAATCAGGCCTTATAACTTTAACTGGGAAACTACTGGACCTTTCATATATCAAGAAAAGAAAGAATGGGATGGAGTGGAGTGGGCATTCCATTCCTACAAATGGCGACAGAATTTGTGGGCTCCTAAGATTTGGTGGGAGAGTAGAATATAAGGATGTCCCTAAAGAGAACAAATCTTAGTGTCATTATTAGGAGGGAAAGGAGAGTGCCAGCATCCTGTGGATGTTGGTCCTAAGTAATGGAATGATGACTATATGTGAGTCAGATACGTCTATGGGAGCAAAGTGTCATCTTTAGAAGCTGACTCAAGTTGCAGCCAAATGGTGTCCGGGGCCTCTGCCATTGCTCACTGCGCCCTCTTGACTCTTATCTATGGAGGACTTTGCTTTCTTCTATTGCGAAGCACAGTAGCTGTCTGTGCCAAACTGTGGGTGAAGTTGGGTGAGCCTATTTCCAGTTACCAATGATAGCCCTTTTATCAATAATTAAGGAGTGGTCAGCAAAGTGAAGTGTAACCTTGTGTCTTTTGGGCCTTTTAAGGATGCCGAGGATGCAGACTTTACAGGAGTCTTGTTTATGCCAGTTTTTGTGTAAGCCAGTAAGATTGGCAATCAAACATGTAGTCTAGGACTAGAAATGTTTTAGTAAGGGGTGGCTCCAAAGCATGTGGCAAAGGTTTGCTGAGGATGCTTTGCAGAGAGCTTAGGCTGCATTTTCTGAAGGGAACAAATAATTATTTTCAAAGTAGAGAATTATACCTTGTGCAGTATATGAAATTGAATTAGCAGGAACAACGCATTTCGCAAGACAATATAGGATATGCGAGAGTTTCAGACCATTCTTATAGTTTAAAGAGAAATTTTATTATAAGTAATGTAGTACAAATTAAAAAATAAATAAGGAGGATCACATTACATTAACAGTAAGCAATTAAATAATGTAATGGGAAATGGGAGGAGAAAGAAGGAGAGAAAGGAAGTACATGCTTCATATAAATAAATGTCTGATTAGAAGCAGAGGATAAGGAAGGAAATGTATAACAAACAGTATATAATAGATAAATATATTGGGGCCGATTCCGATTTGGGCCGAAAATCTCTCCGACCGAGCCGGACCCGGAGAGATTTCCAACCGAACGAGTACGATGCGTATGTATGCTATCGGACTCGATTCGGTCGGACTCCCATTGAAGTCAATGGGAGCCGGTCGTACAACGAGTACACGGGCTCCCATTGACTGAATGGGTGCGTCGCGAACAAGGGCGCCCCCTACAGCGGGTACGCGTTGAAGCGACTCGCGCCTTACATGCACAGGTAGGGGGGACCCATGGGTCCCCCCTGTGTGCAACTCGCGCGGCTACGCATGCAGGGGGGTCCGACACAGACCCCCAAAGTCCGGCTCCGACTGCTCTTTGGAGCCGGACGGCGTGAGTCGGTCGGACTGCTCGAGGCGCGCATCGTACTTGCTCGGTCGGGGAACGTCTCCATTGCGCGGTGCGAGTCGTGTCCGTGCGAGTCGGTCGGAGCGGTTCGGTCCCGCGAACGAGTCGGTCGGCGATTTCGTGTACGCTCGCATCGTACTCGCTCGCCCGGACGCATGCACGAATCGGTCGGAAACGAGGGCTCCGAATCGGATCCGGTAAAGCCGAATCCGATTCGGTGCCCTACCGGCCGAGATCGGAATCAGCCCCATAGTCTTAAGTAGGAAGTCAGGGAGGTTGAAGAACTTCTTGGATATCAGGTAAAGGCGCAATGACAATTTTGCAGAATTATCCAAAAACTGTGTAATGGGTGTCCAAAGTTCTTTTCGCTTCAAAACAAGAGAGATAGGGTGAATATAGGCAGTATCTAATTAATGATTGTGGCATACTACATACCACCATGCTTTAGATGATAATTGCATAGAATCTTTGCAATGTCTTTATATTTGCTGAAAGGCAACTGCTAACTAAAAAATACAATATTTTCATGTCAAACTAAACATTTGCCCATGCATCAGAAACACTACCTAGAAACACATTGGTGATTGAATAAGGTATGTTGGAATGAAATTCATAATTAATTTGGTCCCAAACTTGCATCCAAAAAATAAAAACAGAAAGGCATGTGAATAACAAGTGTTTCAAATCAGCATGTTGAGAAAGACAAGTCCAACAAGTGACTACAGTGTTCGGGTTAATCTTCTGTAAGGAAGCAGGTGTCAGAAAAAGTCTATTATATATGAAAAATAGTGTTTGCGCTCATGTTTGCTGCTCGGGAGGATTTCCTAATTTTGATCCAAATGTGATTCCATGTTAGTTTGGAAAAGTAGTGGAAACATCTGTTTCCCATGCTAATTCAGTACTAGATTTAGGTCTGCTACTAGAGATGCATTGCAAGTGTGAATAAATGGTGGAAGTCTTTGGATTTGTGTATAAAATGTTAAGAACCTTTTTGGAGGGTTTTGGATTAAGTGGAGAAATTGATTTGAAGTGTAGGTAAACTTGAGAAATTACTGTTCTGTAGAGTAATTAATCTGGTTCGGAATAAGGATGGGAAACCAAAGAGTGCCTGAGCTTGTGAGAAAGATATAAAAGAGTCCTGATTAAACAATTGATTTGCCCAAATTAATCCTCTGATTCTCCAAGTTGTCCAATAAACAGGCCTATTCTTCTGTTGTATATACCAGCTGTGCCAAATAGTAGAATCTATAAAGCAGTGCAGGTCTGTGAGATGATAAGAGCTAATAGAGGCTAATAATTTGCAGGTGTTCCTAAAGATTGGAGTAGAAAGTTTTTGGGACTGTCACATGAATGTTAAATATTTACGAAATGAAAAAGGGAATAAAAAGGCGCGTTCGAGATCTACCTATAGTGGGGTATATGGTAACGAGGATGCAATCCAATGTACGGATTGCTTTAATAAAAAAGATTTATGGTATTTGGGGAAATTGGGAACATTCATGCTCCCCCTCAACCTCAGGGCGTCTTAGTTTAAGTAAAGACATGCAGGGTTTCTTGTTGTTCCAAAGAAAGGAAGGCAATATTGAATACATTTTTGTGTGTGATTTAAGAGGAATAATCAATGGAATGTTGTAGAAAGTAAATAGGATAATAGGAACCAACATCATCTTGATGGTGTCCAAACGACACCACCAGGATAAGTGAAGAGGATGCCATTTGATGATCAGTGAGGTGATTTTATGAACACAAGTATCTATATTTATGGAAATAGAGGTGTTGAGGGATTGAGTAAATTGAAGGCCCGGACGTTGTTTAGATTACCATGAAAAACTGGAGGAAGAGAAGTTATGCTTAAAAGTGAATTTGTTCAAAGGTAACACTTCGCATTTGTTGAAGTTCAATTTATATCCAGAGACTAGTGCATATGAAGCAACTTCTGATGCAAAAGTGGACAATGAAAAATGAAGGTTTGAAATAAATAATAAAATGTCATCAGTGTATGCTGCTAATTTGACGTGATGGGTATAATGTGTGAAACTGTGTATGTTTATGTTTTGCCTGAACTGAGACAAGAATGGTTCGAGAGCTAAGTTAAAAAGAAATGGAGAAAAGGGACAACCATGTCAGACTCTCCTACCCAGCGTGAATTATGGGGAGGTCAATCCATTAGCAAAAATGGCAGCTTGAGGAGAAGTGTATCAAAGAGAAATTAAAGTAATACTTTTAGGACCAAAGCAGAACCAAGTGGGAGTATGAAAGAGGAATTTCCAATTCATCTGATCAAATGTCTTCTCAGTATCAAGGGCAATTGCAGCAATAGATTCCAGGATATTCGTGGATTTGGAGATGATATCAATAAACAAACTAGTATTGTCTTATAAATATCTACCCTTGACAAAACCCAATTGCTCTTTTCCCAAAGGTTTGGGTAAAAAAGGTACCAATCTAAAAGCTAATATTTTTTAAAAGATCTTATTATCAAAGTTAACAAGGGAGATGGGTCTATAGTTCTTATAATAACGTGAGTCCTTCCCATCCTTCGGAAAAAGGCAAATGAGTGCATCTAAAAAAGACCTGGCTGAGTTAGAAGAGTTTGTAAAGAAATGAATAAGGGTATATCGTTTTTGGAAGAAGTGTTTGAAAACATTTATGTAAAATCCAATGGTAGTACCCTTCTGGTCCAGGAGTTTTATCTTTTTAAGGGAAAAGATAAAGGTCTGAATACATAATATATGCATCTACAGATGTAAAATCTATTTGTGAATAGTCTGGCTTTTGGACAGAGGATAGGTATTGTAAGATATCAGAATATGAGGGGTCATGCTCAGGTGAATTTAAATTGGTGTAAACATTCTTAAATTGGGTTGGAATGTCTGAATCTATAAAATAGGCTGTGTCCGTATCATCTATAATTGATTCGATGAGCAATTTATTGCGTTTAATTTTAAGATAGTTGGCCAATAATTTTCCAGATTTTTTTGACCTCCATAATGTCATGTGGCCCATAGGGACATTGTCGTTTTTCACTAACTTAGCTTGAGCTTGTTGCAGCTTGCCTGCTGCTTTGCACACATTACTACACGTCTTTATTTTTTGCAAAATTTTCAAAGACTGCTTTCACATGAGAACTCATCGCTGTGTTCGCTCTCTGCATGTTCCTGGGATTTTGACTGAACATTATGTGCAAGGTCGAACAACAATGCCCCTTGTTATTTTGTTCTGGCCAGTCTTTAGGCCTTAGACAAAACATACCAATGCAGCTGTTGTTTGGACAGCGTACTTGGGTTTTTATTGGGGTGCACGAATAGGTAACAGACACCTGGCGAGGGACCTTTCCAGGGAGACTAGCGCCCATGATGTAGATCTACCATCTATAGGCTAAGGTTTGGGGTCTGCTGACAAAGCCCAGAGAACTTCTATTATATAATAATACTTCTTCTTAGCAAGGGGAGGGAGATTAGGTACTATAGCCCTTTCTCCATTGTCTTTTTATGATGACATCTTCCTTCATGATGTATGGACTGACTGCTATGCTGACAATATTTGTACTATGCATTTTCCTGCTTGTTGTGGCACGTATACTGCATGTCAGGGCACGTAGGTTAAAATAAATATTTTAAACTGTTTCGTGTGTCCGTCAGATCATATTGTGGACGTGTACAAGAGAGTGAGCGAAAAGGTGTGTCTTGTTACCTTAATTTCTGAGAGATCTGGGAGTGTTGTGTTCTGGGATGTCTAATCATTTGTTTCTCTGTGAGTGAGTAGGAGAGCAAGTGTGACACTATAGCTAGTCGGTCCTGGGTTCGTGGGTACTAACGTGGTAGGAAGACTCAGTCCCTATACACCAAGGTCCCATTTCCTGCGCATAGTTCTGTATTTGTGCAGAATCCCTGCAACATGGCGCCACCAACGATTGGTCTGGCTTATTCACGAGTCCCCTGAGTAGCGCTTGTGCTTGTCCACAATTCCCTCTCACCGGTTTCCGGAGATGTCTGTGGTGGGGGGCTTAGCCTCCTATATTTGTGTTTTATCGTTTCTTCAAGCTTGAGATTGAGATTTCTGACCCAGTTTTGCATTACGGTTCTATACTGATTTATCCAGTTTCTTGTTGTTATGGCGGTCGCTATTGCAGCTCCTAACTGCGCTGCAGTCACAGCGCATTTGACTCAACATGGAGTACCTATTGAGGGGGCCCCTCTTATCTTTGTAGCTGAGGCGGATGCAGCTTACCGATTCGAGGTTTTCTATTCTTGGGTTACATTTCCAGCTGTGGATGGGAATGATAACTTGTTTCATGAGTATACTGCGGCTGCTGTTCCACCGAATTATCGACCTTATAGGTTACTTGAAGTTCCGTTGACAGTCTGGGAGCATACCATATGGTTTAATTGCGCCCTTCCTCACCCTGTTTCTGTGGTCCGCTTAGGACCGCTATCGGTCGATGGGGCCACGTGGCCCATATTGGCTGGGTTTACACCACATCCCAATTACCTTATTGTTACACATGCAGAGCTACGTCAATTACACACATCATTGATTCATTTCCGCAGAGCTGTCATACAGTTTATGTCACGTAATATTCAAGTGGCTTCGGCTGGAGCCGCACCTCAACCACCTGGACATGGTGGTGGTCTTGTCATTAGTCCCATGATGATTAATTCAGTGATGGGCAAGCGTCCTCAAAATAGGGATGATTTCCCCTACTGGCTTGCAGAAAAATTTGAGCAACTCGAAGCTGTTTTTCCCCATACTACACTGTTGATAAACTCAGGATCCTTACAATGAGTTTACCGAGTGGTGTTGTTCCTACTTTAGCTGATTGCACCACCTGGGGGATGGTTTTTGCTGCAGTGTATACACTGTGCTTTGGCACCCCCTCCATGAGCGTTCTTAAGAAGGTTCAAGATGAACATGGGGCTTGTCAAGCCCTGTAATTGGGGATGAGATTAGTGGGCATGTTCTCTATTGTCTTTGATATGATTCTGGCCAATGTCAAAGGTGAAGCAGTTAGCTTACAAGTACGTCAACGCCTTTCGGCGGTGGCGGACGTTGATCGGCAGCAGCAATTACCGATCATTATTGCAGATGTATATACATCATTAGCTCGCAATAGTTTGGGAGTAAGACCTTATACTCAGGTACAAAATAAATCCCCACAGGACAAGGAGGGTCATCCAGTCTTTCCTAAAAAGGCATGGGAAAAAATCAGCGGCAGCAACAGCAGAAGCATAGTTCTCGTGCTGGTTCACCAACACCGGACGCTTATGAACGGAGATATGATTTGCGTGACTGCTCTAAAATTCAAACACCCGAAAGGTTTCAGGTTCCTGATCCTCGTTCTCCTCGTTCCGTTCAGGAATCGTCAGATCAACAGTTTGGCAGAGGCGGATGTCAGGATCGCAGAGAAGGCGAGTCTGCGCAACCAAGACGTGACATGCAGCACCAGTTTGACATAAAAGCCAAACCGGAGGGATCACCTCAATATCGTGCCCCATTGCAGAAGAAAAAAGTTGCCGCTTTGACTGCAAAGTATGCCTCAGACGGTGAGAACCCTGCGCCTTGATGGGAGAGGGGCGGAAACACTCCTCGACAGCACGGCGGAAGTTACCATAGTGGGGGAGGCACTCCACCAGTGTCTGGAGGCGAAAGCAACTGACACGTTTATTACAGGGTAAACAGCTGACACACGAGTTGCACCCCTTGAAAGGCTTTATGAGATAGGCCTCCAAATTGAAGGTGATATTAAACGCACAATTAAGGTGGTCTTTTCGGACAACCTTACTTCTTCCTATGATATTTTGTTGGGGGAGGTTGATTGGCCTTCCCTATTTGCTCTAGCTTCTTCTAAAGGGGAAGATGTTATTCTCCCAAGTTTTTCTCATTATGTCTCGGAGGAGGATAAACAAGCATATGCAGCGGAGTGGGCGCTAGCGCTTGCCCTGGCTGTGTATCGTAATCAAGTGCGGTGGGATATGGAGTCCCCAGCACATGAAATTCCTTTGCGATCAATGCCACAACCCCAACCACAATATCCAATTAAACGTGAAGCAAGAGCTTCCGTCAGTGAAATCTTGACCCAATTGGAATATCTGGGTGTAATTGAACCCTGTGTTTCATCAATGAATAATCCGCTTTTTCCGATATTGAACCCGGACAGTTCATATTGCATAGCTTTGGATTACCGTCATTTGAACAGTCATGTTCGTACCTTTGCAGTATAGAACACGACAGCTCTGTGTTAGTTGATACCATTGTTCGAAAAAAATATAAAACGACTCTTGATATCTCAAACGGATTTTACAGTCACAATTTGGCTCCTGAGAGCCGTGACCTAACCGCATTTAGCGCCCTTGGCAATAACAAAAGATATACTCGTTTGCCTATGGGGTATAAGAATAGTCACGGTGCTTTTGCGGCACGCATAGTGTTGGTTTTGCATGAAATTTACCCTGATGCTTTCTCGTACGTCGTCGACATCTATTTGATGGATGATGAATTGATACCGCATCTGGTGCATGTGGACTGCATCATAATGTCTTTTACAGACTTGGGATACAAATTCAATTTTGCCAAGTCGCATATTGCCTGTTTGGCAGTTCTTTTCCTGGGTTACCAACTTACCAATGAAGGTAGGGGGTTGACCCCCCAGATTCTGGAGAAATGTGCTCAATTGAAACCTCCTTCTACTCTTAAAAAGTTACAATCTTTGCTGGGTTTCCTGAATTTTGGGAGGACATACATTCCTGATTATGCCCACTGTATCAAACCGCTTTACTCTTTGATACAACCTTCTTACTCTGCTTCCTGTTGGCTTCCGGAACATACTGCAATTCTTCAGTCTTTGCAGTCTGATCTGCTCGCGACCAACTTCTTATTAACACGTGACAATTCTACAAATTTGGTCATAAGGATTGTACCAGGCGCGTTAGGTTTCACTTACTTGATGTTCAATGAGGGGGACACGGTCCCCATTGCATATAAATCTCATTTGTACACTGCGGCTGAGATGCGTTTCTCTCCTACAGATAAAATGTTGACAGCTGTCCAGATGGCGATTCTGAAAGAATAGTCTCTGGCTCAGGGAAAACGCATTTTCATGGTCTCTCCAGTACCTGCTTTATAGGCAGTTACGAAGGCTAGTGTACCGAATCTCTAAAGCCTTGCATCCACTTTGGATACAATGGACTAGTTCTTTGACGTCGGCTGATGTCAATTTTATCTCTGACCCGTCTTTGCAGACGCAGGAGTTTTTACAACATGAACATGTTCACCCACCTCCTCTGTCATTGCTTCCTCTTGATCAGTATGAATGTATAGTTCACACTGATGGTTCTGCGCAGCCGTCCGTTGGTTCTAAACATGCTTATTCGGCGGCAAGTGCGATTGTGGCGGGAAAACTTGTTGATGGGGATTTTATATCCTCCTTGGTGCACACACAGTCTCTTGGAGACTGCTCATCTCAATTGGCAGAGCTACGTGCTTTGGTTTTGGCTCTTGAACTTGGTGATCCAGAGGTTCCTACACTTATAGTGTCCAATTCATTTTACTGTGTACAATCCTTCAATGACAACTTATTCTTTTGGAAACTTAGGGCCAGATGCATCAACAATCCGTTTTGCGATTTCCTAATTGCAAATTCTTGCGATTTGCATTTAGAAAATGGCAAAATGGAATGCATGAAAGTGTGTTTAAAACTTTCTGCGATTCCTAGGGGATCGCAAATGACCTACCTCATGAATATTAATGAGGTAGGTCGCACTTTGCGACCCCTAGGAATCGCAAAAATCACGAGGACGGTGGCCTGCTGGGGTCAGCAGACCACCATGTACGTGATTGCTTTTAAATAAAGCAATCTTTTTTTTTGTAAAGCAGCCCGTTTTCCTTAAAGGAAAACGGGATGCTTTACAAAAGAGAAAATGAAAACTTTTCCTTTCATTTTCTAAGAGCAGGCATGCCTCCTCTTAGAAAATGCATTTACAGACATTCACAAAGAGGAAGGGGTCCCTTGGGGACCCCTTCCTATTTGCGAATGGGTTACCACCTACTTGAAGTAGGTGGTAAAATGCAAATGTTTTGCGCCCGCATTCCGGTCGCAAAACATTCATGCATACCGATGCAATTCGGTATTAGGAAGGGACGCCCTAAACACGCCCCTTCCTAATGGCGAATCGCAAACCCATTTTGCGATTCGGTAACAGGTTACCGAATCGCAAAATATGGTTTGCTGCATCAGAAAGGCATTTTTTTGCGTTCGCAAACGGCTGATTCTGCAAATCGGCCGTTTGCGAAGGCAAAAAATGCTTGATGCATATGGCCCAAAATGATTTCCGTGATTCTAAAGGTAGCGCAATTAAGCATAAAACGCTTTGGGTTCGGGTGGCCACTCTTAAGGAACGTTTGCCAGTCACACATGTTATCCATACTTTGGGCCATCAACGTGTGGGAGCACACGTTGTTGGTAACACACTGGCTGATGAGGCAGCCAAATCTGCGGTTGCCACTTGTTCTGTAGCAGCAGTCACTAGGTCCATGACTAAAATTGATGATGATATCTTAGCGGCTATTGCTGCTACGAAGGAGGGAACAGAGTTTCCCCAAGGTTTTCCTTCTCGTTATACATACCACTTATCAACAGATCAAATTCCATTTCTACTATCCTGTCCGTTGGGGATCGGCTGATTCCCAACAAGGACCTCAGACTTTCTTTAATCATAGCCGCACATGAATGCGTTGCTTCTGCACATGCAGCTGTGAATACAACTGTTTCTCTTTTGCAGCAGCGTTTTTGGTGGCATGGTTTATACCAACAGACACGTAAATATGTTCTTTCGTGTGACACTTGTCAGCAAATTAAGCCTTCTACTGTTGCACGCCCACCACATACTCAGCTTTACATCTCTAACCAGCCATTTGGCTGTATTTATCTTGATCACTGCGGTCCGTTGACTACTGACATTGCTTTTAAACACATCTTAGTTGCAGTGGATCCGTGCACTAGGTTCCTTTGGGTTTGGCCTCAACGTAGTGCTGATGCTCGAACTGTCATTAAAGATTTGCATGTCTTTGTCAGGACGTTTGCTTGTGGCACCTTCCATTCAGACCATGGTCCAGCGTTTGCCTCTAAGGCTTGCTGGGAGGCGATGAAGTCTCTGGGGGTGCAGGTGCAATATTCCTCTCCATACCGGCCCGAGGGCAATTCAGTTGTGGAGTGGATGAACCGTGACTTAAAGCAATCTTTGACAGCTAGAGTCTAAGGTACTGGCAGTGGTTGGCTGACTCATTTGTACGGAGTCAAATGTGCACTAAATAATATCCCTAGAAGATCTCTGGGTGGGCGGACCCCATACGAAATGCCCATTGGCATTAAAATGTTTGTGCCAGACCTTGATGGTCTAGACGTTGTGGCAGCTGCCGCAACCTTTGACGTAGATAACAATTGTGCTATGTTACAGGATCTACAACAAGCTTGTGATTCACAAGCGAGAGCACAATTGCCCTCTTCTGCAGATCCAGCGGTGCTGATTCCTGTTTCTGGCTGGCTTCCTAAAGTTGGAGATCTTGTCCGTGAAAAGGTGGAGAACAAAAAAGAATTTGGTCTATCCTACGTGCACCGGTCAGAGACCTTGGCTTGAAAGTCACCCTCACTGTGATCCTGCCTCCTTTACCTGGTCATAAGGAGAATCGTTACATTTCAATCGAGCATGTTAAGTTACACCATATGGCTGATACTGAATAGTATGCCTCAAAGCGTTCCACGTCAAGAACTTTCACTGAATCAATGACTTCTGTTTCTTCAGTTACTCCCCAGCAATTACAAGGGGAGATGGAAACTGCAATTGATTTATTACAAGTTTTTCCTTCTACATCCACGGCTGCGGACATTGAGTATGATTCTCCTCCAGTTGAAGTCATAATTGACATTCCTGAGAGTACCATAACTGAAACATCTGATGCAGCACATCCATCGTTGTTTCAACTGGAGTCCAGTGGTTATTATATGGAACATAATAGCTTCTCCTCTGGCACATCTTCCTCGTCATCTTCTGTGCAGGAGACCCCTACCCGTACCGGTGTCTTAATCTCCTGGTTCAAAAAAACTTACTTGGTCCCACCCTGGACATATATTTGGATGGTGCTTATGATAATATTCCTCTTCATGTGGATCGGATTTGTGACTGTATTTTTCCTGTTCATTAATGGCCATTATTTACCTGAATGCTCTGCTGTGAACTTTGTTGACGGAGTTCTGGCCCCTCATACATCGTCCCACATAATGAAAAGAGACCACGCCCTTGTCAATATATCAGCATTCCCTGTTGTTGATGGTATCATCTAGGATAAAGCTGCTTTCAATATCCATGGCCCGATGGAAATTTTGAACATTCCATATGTCTTCAGCGTTTCCTTAGGAGATGTGGTCTTGCCCAACATCCATTCTGATGACTAGGATGTTCATGCCTTTCATTTGTTAGTCTCTGATTTAAAATATTATGCTGCATTTGACACTGAATATTTATATTTAAATTCGGCAAATTATGCAGATTTATTTTGTTATCAGCATTATGGCCATCATTTCTTGCACAAGACAAAAACACAGAGACTCTTTTTTAATTATACCCAATGGGAGCATTGCCCAACACCATTACTGGGAAGTTCGAAGACCCAACAAAGTAAATTTGTATATTTTTCTGGTTACAATCTATCCGACCCATGGTCCTATTTTTATAAATTGAAGATGCCGCCCCAATCTAAATTTATGTTAACACAAACTAAACTAGTTTACTCCATGTCCTTCAGGAAGGATTTGTCCCTGAAGGGTTATGAGCATTGGAAGGACACAATTGATTTAAAATCCATTTGGGGTGCTAAAGATTGGCAAGTGCAGGGCACAGAAGCTTTTCATCGTGCTTGTTTGATACCATCTCAAATTTTATTTTTAAATGACACGGTACAACAGACTACTTGTTTTGGTTTAGCCACTGCCAAAAACCGAAACATTCCCTCCATTCCATCTTTAGCTGCGTATGATACATGGCAAAAACTTACCAACTATTCAATTGAAGACTTAGAGGTCTTATTTCAAAATGGAATGCTTAACTCTTCCGATATTGATCTCTTGGGATGGTTAGTGTGGCCGACAACTTCAAATGCATGTCAATTACGTTTTCTGAATAGTACAAAGGGTTTTACACAGAGTAGACCTGATCCACGTTTCCCACATTCGCACATAGTTGCCACATATTCCGTGGGTAAATTATGTCAGCAATGGTTAGTACATTTCACACTGTCGTCTGCGAAACAACACCTTTCTCATTTATCAGGTGACATTGATTTAAATGATTTTCTGTTAGGTCCGAAGGCCCCTCGAACAAAACGTTTTATTTATTCTGCATATAATGAAATTTGGAAACTGTCTCAGATGGAAGCTGCAGTGTGCCTCCGTCAAAATGACCAGGCTAATTTGGAAAAGGTTCTTGTAGTTGTCGATAACAGCATTAATACACTGTCTTCCCATATATATACTTTAGATAATATTGTTTCTTCTGTCATTGAAATCGTTCAACATGAAGTGTCTGTTTTGTATCATGGTCAAAATCAGTTACGTTCTGTGATGCAGTTTGCTTGGACGTTGCAAACACTCAAAAATGGGAAAGTGCCATGGGATTATTTGAATGCTTCTGAACTGTTTTTACCATTTAATTTGACTGATAAACAGAAATTAATGTCCATGAAAGATGCCACATACACATTGTTACATATTGAACTATTAGAACTGTTACTGTTTTCAGTGGCAGAGACTGATTCAGCTGTGTGGTTGATACATGGAGTTATTTCACTGCCTATCTCACTTTTTCAGTTTACAGCATGCATGAAACATTACCCGATTGGTAGATATGAGCCCCTCAGCAATAATTTTATTCACAAATTGTGGTCTTTATCTTTTGCTTACAGATGTCAACGTGCGGAAAATGAAGTTTTCCTTACAGGGGAGGACTGTGATTTCAGAGTAGGACATTCCCTAGTCTGTAAACAGGTTAAGCTACACAGAGTCTGTAACGTTTTGGCCCCTAATCTAGCTTGTTTTTTGAAAGGTACCCCTGTCCCAGCTATTATTCCCGTATTAACTTTGCTTTCTAATGGTAGTTATCTTAATTTGAGTGACCACGATTGCTGCGACTTGAGAGCTGGCATCCCGTATATAGTAACAGTTTCTCAAAGAGTTACATGTTGCAGCAATGTCCTATTTCCACCCCCACATGGGAATGTAGATAGTTTGTTTTGGCCTTCCATTCCGACTTTGAAAACAGATTTCAATAAACTAAGCAGACTCAAAGCGCTATTGTTTCAACAAGAAGTCGCTCTCACATCGGCTCGAGAGACCTTCGAATTGCAGGTTGCAAGAACCGCAAGCGAGATAAACTTGCTGCTAAACACAAATCTCCCACTTCATTTTGGGGAATTAATACACCAAATATTTAATGCATCTAATACGGAGGGCCTTGCTCACTTTTTTAAATTGTGGGATCCAGCCTTGTTTCTTCCTTTCAGACTATTATTGGAGTAATTCCAGCCTTTA
The DNA here is from genome assembly GCA_963921515.1 of Calotriton arnoldi. Lineage (NCBI taxonomy): Eukaryota > Metazoa > Chordata > Amphibia > Caudata > Salamandridae > Calotriton > Calotriton arnoldi. Next base: position 131,379 of record CAWUFW010016550.1, read on the forward strand.
TTCATTCTATTTTTTCCAGCGCCTTCGGAGGGTTTCCCCTGGTGCTCCTGTTGGTTTGCGGCATGCTGGGTCTCCTATTATTGCTTCGCAATGGATGCTCGATCTGTAGAGCTGCCAAACCCGGTCCAGTTGCAACTGTACCATGATCGTATGTGGCAGCTCTTTGGTTCTATGCCAGTGGACTATTTTGCCATCGATTACTGGCTGACCTTCCGCTATGCCTACTTCACCTGTGTTTCACTGCCTCCGGTGCCCTTTTCAATGGCCCATGGATGTCTGCTTGTCCAATACCACACATGCTGCCCTGGATTACGATCTGCTAATGGGCCAGGGGTATGCATTTGGTGTGCGATCCTCTGCTTGGACCAACGGCAGACTTGAGTACCTGTGCTCTTGCGCAGCGCCTTCTAGACCGCAGTTTCATGGAGGTTAACGCAGATTGTCCTGAGATGCTCCTAACAGCTTCTGGATGTGAGGAGCATGTGTGCTCGTTCGACCTACTAAACTGGATGGCATGCATTTTTTTTGATGGAAGGAATGGACAACGTCCTGGAGTTCATGGTATTCCGCTTTTCCCGCAACATTTTTGAAATTGGAGACTAACTATGAATGGTTAGCAGTTTTTGAGCGCCCAATTGCCAAAATTTTGGAACATTATACCCTGGCAGTACAAAAATGTTTTTTGGTTTTTTTGCCCCCAAAATTACATGAATTGGCCTACACCACAGACGCTTTGCCTCTGCTTACCTCTGATTTTTGTTTCTTGCATATGGCTAACGCCCTGGCCAAGGGGAGGGTGTCACGTGGCCTAAAGGGACATTGTCATTTTTCACTAACTTAGCATGAGCTCGTTGCAGCTTGCCTGCTGCTTTGCACATGTTACTACACGTCTTTATTTTTTGCAATATTTTCAAAGACTGCTTTCACATGAGAACTCATCGATGTGTTCACTCTCTGCATGTTCCTGGGATTTTGACTGAACATTATGTGCAAGGTCGAACAACAATGCCGCTAAGTATTTTGTTCTGGCCAGTCTTTAGCCCTTAGACAAAACATACCGATGCAGCTGTTGTTTGGACAGCGTACTTGGGTTTTTAGTGGTGTGCACGAATAGGTAACAGACACTTGCAGAGGGACCTTTCCAGGGAGACGAGTGCCCATGATATAGATCTACCATCTATAGGCTAAGGTTTGGTTGGGGTCTGCTGACAAAGCCCAGAGATCTTCTATTATATAATAATACTTCTTCTTAGCAAGGGGAGGGAGGTTAGGCACTATAGCCCTTTCTCCATTGTCTTTTTATGATGACATCTCCCTTCATGATTTATGGACTGACTGCTCTACTGACAATATTTGTACTATGCATTTTCCTGCTTGTTGTGGCACGTATGCTGCATGTCAGGGCATGTTAGTTAAAATAAATATTTTAAACTGTTTCGTGTCTCCGTCAGATCTTATTGTGGACGATTACAAGAGTGAAGTGAAAAGGCGTGTCTTGTTACCACGATTCCTGAGAGATCTGGGAGTGTTGTGTTCTGGGAAGTCTAATCATGTGTTTCTCTGTGAGTGAGTAGGAGAGCAAGTGTGACACTATAGCTAGTCGGTCCTGGGTTCGTGGGTACTAAGGTGGTAGGAAGACTCAGTCCCTATACACCAAGGTCCCATTTCCTGCGCATAGTTCTGTATTTGTGCAGAATCCCTGCAACAATAATATTTGGCATTAGATTTAGGAAGGTAAGAGGATGCATTGTCAGTGGAAAGCTTGTTAAATTAAAGCTTAGCATTAATGAGGTTTTGTAAAGATTGCTGTATACAGGAAATATAATAGGCGTGTTCAAGATGTTTAATTTCTTCAAAAAGCTGTTTGAATTGTATCTGGGTAAGTTTCCTTTTCTTAGATACATAGTTAATGTCAAAATCCTGAGCTGAGGCTTTAAAAGCATCCCATATTGTGTAGAAAGAATGGTGTCCGTGTAATTGAGAAGGAAGTATCCATGGAAGAAAGAATTTAAAGAAGTAAAAGTGGTATCTAGTAACCAAGAATTATTGAACCACCACCTTTTGGGAGAATCATGTTTAGGTAAAAGATCAAGATATACAGAAACCGGAGCACGGTCTGAAATTGAGATGGCGCCAATTTCTGCTGCATGTACAGAACGGGTAAGAGAATGATTCATAAAAATATAGTCTATCCGAGATTGGATATGGTGTACTGGAGAATAATATGTGTATTCCCTTAGTGTAGGATTACATATATGCCAAGCATCTGTTAGATGACATTGTTGAATGGTGTGTATAAATGATTTTGGGGATTTGTTCAGGATATAGTGAGATAAGGAGTGCCTGTCAAGAAAGGGATCGACAAAATTATTACAGTATCCTGCTAAAACAAAATTATCATCAGGAAATTGTAAGATTTTCTGGGAAAGAGTGGGCCAAAAATGATAATCCAGAGCATTAGGACTGTATACATTAAGCAGTACGATCGGAATATTATCAATATATAACTTAAGCAGTAACCATCTCCACTCCTCATCTATTTCCTGAGAAACCTTTTGAATGTGCAAAGATGTATGACACAAAATTATAACTCCATGCTGTTTACCATTACCCTTACAGAAGTATGCTTCATCCACCCACCCCTTATGTAATTTCACAGACTCACTTTCGGTAAGATGGAATTCCTTCAAGAAAGCTCTGTGAGCATTCAACTTTACCAAATGAGTCAAGACTCTTTGTTGTTAAATCGGGGGGTTTAAACTTCTGACATTCAAAGAAACCATTGTTAAAACCATTGAGCAAAAGCAAAATGGAAAGTACAATCAGACAGGAAGTTGAAAAAGGTAAAAAAGAAGCAGACAAGTAACAGGAAAAGTAATATCATAAAAGGGAGGTGATATAACCGTAAATCCAGAAAGATGAAAGAAGAGAGGGAGGAAGAAGATAGAGACAGGAAAACACCTGTAATAAACAAATGCATGAAGGTAAATTGACTTAAATAACTAGTAACAATGTTTAGCATTGCTGCATCATATGGGAATAACATAATGATTTTCAGTATTACTACATCATGAAGTGAAATGAGAGTAGCAGTAACAATGACAAAATGATCCTATATAATTAAACCGCTTCAAATATAAAAGAAGTAAGACCTAGAGACAAAGAATTTATTTAGATAAATGTGCAGAAGTGGTACTGTCCATATTATCCAATTACCATGTTGCAAGGAAGGCCTGTAAGCGAGAAGAATCTTCATAGATCATCGTCTGATTGTTGTATGTGACTTTAAAAAGCCAGGTATGAAAAAGCCCAAGATGTACTCTGAGAGAACAAAGTGTTGGTCGCACTCGCAGAAAATCTATGCGCCGGTCAGCAGTACTCTTAGCATAATATTGGGAAAAGAAAATGTTGTGACTGGACCAGGAAATGTGCTTAAGTAAAGTTATCTGGCTGCATCAATTCAGTGTATTCCAGAAAGTACAGAAAGACTCCTCTAAGCTTTTTAGATGCAGTAGCAACTGAAGGAGGGTGGCCTAGCCTGTGTGCTTGATGTATGTTTAGCGGCGGGCCCGTTGGTGACTTCAGTATCTGCGATAAAAGTGTTTTGAAGAAAGAGGTTGGACCCTTCTGAGCACTCAGAAAGACCATAAATGCGGAGGTTATTCCTTCTATTACGATTTTCAAGGTATTCAACTTGTTTCTGTAGGGTGACTACCTGCGTTTGAAGCAAATTCACCTTGAGAGAAGTTTCATTGAAACTAGTTATTTGTTGCTCCGACATAGATACACACTCTTCTAAATGAGACCACCTGTCACCAAGAACCTGTAACCTGGTGTTAGTTTCCTCCATAAAGGGTCGTACAACCCTAATTTCCTCCAACAGGAGATCCAATGAGACATTGGGAGGAGATTTGGTGGGAGAAGTTGGATCGTTCTTAAGTCTTTTCATTGCCACCTTACCAGGGGCTAAATTGTGCAGAATTAGTGAGAGCAACCGAAGAGGAAGAGGAGGTAAGGCTTTTTTGCAATGCAGAATCCTCCATTTTAATGAAAGCAGAAAACGCCAGAAAACGCTTTAATATTTTGACTGTAGAGAGCCTGGAGGGTTGTTTCAAGTTCAATAGTTTGCCCATAAATTGTAGGCAGTAAAGACATAAGTAGAATGTATGGTGTATTGCGATATATGCCACCCAACAGGAACTTAGAGTTCCACCACGTGTTCTGTCAGGAAGAGGATAAAGTAATGCAACTGAGGAGGAAAGAAGCATAGTTCCTACTTGCCAGCAAAATTAGTGCCACTTGGTTATGGAGGAGTCTTCAACCAAGGCAAAGAAATTATCACCAGCAGACAGGCACTCAGTCTATTTTCTGTGAGGAAAAACTGAAAGGAGTTGCAAGCGTACTGCGTGTATTCGTGCTCATCACGCACCTCACAGAAAAACAAAATGGCGGCTGCATATGGAGCAGTAGAGCGGACCACTGAAAATACAATAATTATACTTACCTGAGCCTTGAAAGGGTCTTTTATGGCATGTGTCCGAGTTCCAGGCACTTAGATACATTTGAGGTGCAGTATTGATCAGGGAATATGCCTTCACATCGCTGCTTCGTGCGCTGTTCCTCAGAGCTTCAGGGTGACGCCGCCATCGTCCTCCGGCGTTAAGCCACCGTTGCAGATCTTTCTACATCATGAAGCGCACTATTGAACTCGTGTTCCCATTTGTCAACGAAGGAGTCGGAGGGAAATGTATAAATAAATCCCTATAGCTTTGTATGTGTTTCCTGGCTGTGTCCCATGCTTTGTAAGGTTTGGAGAACAGCATGGGTTTCTGACTCCAAGTTAGTAATGGACCATTTAGCCCTGAGGATGTGTTAATACGCCGTGTATTATAGCCTTATAGACCACTACTGAGGGCAATACCAGTTGTTAAAGGCCCTGAACCCGAGTTATAGGCCCGAGCCACAAGCAAGGGCCTATAACGAGGGAGAGGGCCTTTAAAAACCAGTATAGCCCGAGGGACTATACGGCTATTTGAACATTCCATCTACCAAGGGTCGAATGTTCTAAATTAGAAAGGGAGAAACATGAAGACAAACATTGCAATGTTGGAGCTCCGGGCTTATACCAGCCATTATAAGTCAAGAGCTACTCCATTTTCTTCAATGGAGCTCTCAACATTCCAATGTTACAATAAGAATTGATCTTCATGAAGCTCCAAATGCTCTTTTAGGGAGGGGACTGACAGAAGTGGGCCATCTTGAAAAAAGGTCTTCTAGAGTTGTGATGTTAATGATTTCCTAGTGACATAAGTCTGAGTTAGTAAGGTGGCTCATCTGCTTGGATAGGCCAAGAAGAGGGATAGTCATGGCATACAGTATGACATGTTTTGTAAGGTGGAGACTTTGGTCAAGGCTTTGTAGTGCCTCGTGGAGAAGGAGGTAAGAGTCACAGGGGGACGTGCACCTTGTACCATTAGTTTGTATAGGTACATGCATCAGAATGTTTAGTTTGTAGTAGAGATTTCATCCAGCTGGTGCCGAGCGAGCCAGCAAAATAACCACTTGAACTAATAATGCTCAAAGTTAGGGGCTGTCAGGCCTCTTTGTTCCACCAGGAGTCTGAGCTTAGCTAAAGTGACTCTGCTTCCACATATATGCCATTTGAGGTCACGGAGAAGTGTGTTCATGTCTCAAAACAATTAGCAGGAAGGAGGAACAACACAGTGTTGGCACAATAATACAGGAGACGTGGCAGCATCACCATTATGGAGAGTGCCACACACCCACAATCAACAGTGGGAGAGAGCTTCTGAAGGCCACCTGTGACTTAAGAGCAGTCACCCCTCAGGTTAGGTTACCCTCTTGATGGTCTCTTCCGAATGATAAACGCTGATTCCCAAGAATCAGAAAGAAGTGCATCCCCTATGGATGGGGCTGGTACCTGAGTTGAGGCTCATTGGGGGCATGGAAGGGTTGAATGGGAAGAGGTAAGATTTCTGCAAATTGACATATAGGCCGGAGGTCATTCCAAAGGTCACAAGAAGCTTTCCTATGCAAAAAAAGTCTATGCTCACGTCTGTTTTGTAGAGAAGGGTGTCATCTGTATATAATGAGATAGCATATGTCCTACCCAGTAATGAAATTCCTCATCTTGCCCCACTGATTTGCATCTGGATTGTCAGCGGCTCCACAGCCATCGCAAAGAGGAAAGGGAATAATGGGCACTCTTGACGAGTTTTCCCGTTGGGCCTCCAATAGAGCCAAGATGAGTTTGCCCATCCAAAATGTAGACGCCTGTTTAGAGAAGACTTATAATCCCAATGATGCGAGGCCCAAGGCCAAAGGTCAACAGTACTCAGAGAAGATGGTCCCAGCGTAAGTTATCAAATGCCTTCTCTAAGTCAAGGACTGGGCAGGCTGCTCTTGGCTAATGGAATGGGGCTGTCGCCATCAGTCCATAAAAGCGTCTGAGATTTTGGAAAGTTTTATGGCCAGGTATGTACCCTTTTGATCCAAATGGATTCATTGAATAAATGCCTGTTGTAGGCAGCCAGCAAGGATTTTACTATGGATTTTGTTGCAGTCAGAGTTTAAAATGGATATTGGCTTATAAGAGGCTGGGTTGAGCGGATCCCTCCCTGGATTTAAAACCGAAAACAGAGTCCCTGTGCATTGCTCAAGGTGGATTGTAGTCTTCCTTCATTAATTGTGGCCTTGTATATTGGTGCCGACTTGGGAGCTATTGTTGAGGGAAAGGTTTTATAAAAGTCAATTGGAAGGCCATATATGCCTGAGGTTTTTGCTGGTATTAAGTCAGAGATGGGTTTTTTATATCCTGGATTGCTATGGGAGCATCTATTTCATTGCAGAGGGTGGCTGGGATGTTAGGTAAGGGGATGGTGTCAAGAAAAGTTGTGTCAGCTACTTGATGGGAATTGTGTCCTATATCATAGAGCCTACCATAAAAATCATAGAAAGCCCGGTGATGTCCATCATAGATTAAGCTATGACGTGACTGGGAGTCTGAATTGATGTATCAGGGACTGACCTGTTCTCATTGTTAACTAACCAGGCCAGTATCATTCTCGGTGTTGGTTCGAGTCATGTAGGGCAAGTAATCCAGACAGTGCTAGCACTCTAAAAATTGGGCTCCTTCATTAGAAGCTCACTTATGAGTCCTTCTACTGTGGGTTGCTTACTAGGTGGCACTCAGTACCTTAGCATGATTCTTCAATCTGTCTGAGCTCTCATTCCAGTGCTTTCTATCCCTTGACACAGATCAAAATCAGTTGCCCTGAATCACAATTTTAAACTCCTCCCGTTTCATGGATGGGGTAGACTCTGTCCCTTACTTTATAAAGAGGAGTTTGTAAATATTTTCTATCAGCGTGTCTTTTGAGACAGTGTCCTCTAGAGCTGCGGATTGAAGGTGCCATGAAGGAACAGGGGGGAAGGGTTTGCCACACTATAGGTGAACCACTAAGGTGTATGTTCTGAGAGTTCTCTGCCTAAGTAGTTCAGGGTTATCATAAGAGACAGAGTGTGTTGAGCAAAGAAATCGATTGAGACGTATGTATAGATTATGGGTCACCAAATAGAATGAATAAAGCTTGGTGGAGGTGTTATGGTTTTGCCATGCATCTTTTGAGGGACTTTTGTTGCAGCCACAGGGAGAGGTTTAGTGCAGTTTTAACGCATAGTGCTGAGGGGGAGGGGCAAATGTGATCAGGAGAGGTCATTACCTGGAAAAGGTACATTGATGACCTGTTCCTGGTTTGGAAAGGGTCAACAGAATCTGCCTATGAATACATTGCAAACTTGAATGACAATACTTTGAACTTACACTTTTCGGGTGAGGTTAGTTCAGTGGCAGTGAACTACCTTGACCTTAAGGTGTTCATTCATGATGGTAAAATCAACACTGCTCTATACAGAAAGCCTACGGCTGGGAACTCGACGCTTCATGCGTCTAGTAGTCACCCACCTAAACTAGTACAAAGCATTCCATATGGAGAGCTTTTGAGGCTTTAAAGGAATTGCACGAGGAATTGTGACTTTGAGCAGGCAGCACAGGACTGTATTGCTAGATTTAAAAACAGAGGCTATGAAGGGTCGCTTTTGGAAAGAACATTGAAAATGGTATGGCAGATCCCTAGACATAGGGGCCGATTCCGATTCGGGCCGGAAATCTCACCGACCGAGCCGGACCCGGAGAGATTTCCGACCGAATCGGACCCTAGCAGCCCGACCGAACGAGTACGATGCGTACGCATGCTATCGGACTCGATTCGGTCGGACTCCCATTGAAGTCAATGGGAGCCTGTCGTACAACGCATACGCGGGCTCCCATTGACTCAATGGGTGCGAGGCGAACAAGGGCGCCCCTACAGCGTGTACGCGGCGAAGCGACTCGCGCCATACACGCACAGGTAGGGGGGACCCATGGGTCCCCCCTGTGTGCGACTCGCGCGGCTACGCGTACAGGGGGGTCCGACACGGACCCCCAAAGTACGGCTCCGACTCCTTCTTCGAGCCGGACGGCGCGAGTCGGTCGGACTGCTCGCGGCGCGCATCGTACTTGCCCGGCCGGGGAACGTCTCCATTGCGCGGTGCGAGGCACATCCGTGCGAGTCGGTCGGTGCGGTTGGGACGGGCGTACGAGTCGGTCGGCGAATTCGCATGCGCTCGCATCGTACTCGCCCGCCCGGACGCACATACGAATCGGTCGGGAAAGAGGGCTCCGAATCGGATCCGGTTAAGCCGAATCCGATTCGGTGCCCCGAATCCGATTCGGTGCCCTACCGGCCGAGATCGGAATCGACCCCATTGTCTTGTAAGTAACAACACCAGGTCTGAAACCAAAAAAGGCATAAACAAGAAAGATCTGAGTGAAAACAAATTCAGGATGATCACCACCTATACGGATGAAGCCGTAACTTTGAAAAGAATCCTCAAAAGAAATTGGCACATTCTAAAAACTGATGCAACCATTGGCAAAGATATACCCATAGGACCATTAGTAACTTTTAGAAAGGCCAGGGCAATTAAGGATATGCTTGTGCACAGTCATCAAGCAAAAGACTTGCCTAAGGAGGGAACTCTCAAAGAAATGAGGGGGTTCTATTCTATCCATGCGGAAAGTGTAAGGCCTGCAAAACAAGTAAAAGGGTCTTGGGCTACACAATACCAGAAACTAAAATCAGAAAAAATATTACTAAATTTATAACCTGCAATACGACGTATGTAGTTTATTGTTTAGTATGCCCGTGTGGGCTATAGTATGTGGGAAGTACCATTCACCCGGTAAAAATCCGTGTTCTTGAACACATGCGGGCAATTGTAAAACAAGATCAAGCATACCCAGTTGCCAGGCACTTTGCTACTGCACATAATACCAACAGGGATCTGTTGTCGTTTTTTGGCCTGGATCATGTCCCAGTCAACATCAGAGGGGGGGGACCGAATCTTAAGGCTACGCAGATTAGAGTCTCGTTTTATTATTGACCTCCAGACAAAAGCCCCGAAAAGTTTAAACAGTGGGGAGGAGCTGGCGGTGCATTTGGAGGACTAGCCGATACACGGCGTAATAGTGATGCTTACAATATGTCCATTTATGAATTGGTAGACATGGTTGAAACTGTTTTATTGTATATTAGATTATAGATAACATCTGGGGCTCAAGGTCAATATACAACGTAATTGAAGTAAATGCTTGCTGATATACGGCGTAATTTATGAGCATACTTTACCGATATACGGTATTATTAACTGGTAAAACTGTTTATTGTACATTAGATTGCAGACAACATTTGGGGGTTTAATGTCGATATACGACGCAATTGAAGTAAAAGTTTGATGGCAGAAATTTAAATGTGCCCGTGTAAGGCCGATATACGGCGAAAAGTGGGTGCATATTTAATATTTCGACCGATATGCGGCATGACTAAAACTATGTCTGGTGCAAACTTTGAAATGTTCGGTATAATATGCTGATATAAGGCAGTAATTATGTCACCAATATCTCCTATAAGAATTATGTTGTCTGTACTGAATATGTGAAGCTATAACATTTATCCATTCAAAGATGGCGCTCACATATTGAGAGCGATAAAACTTTTCTCTTTCCATGTCTATGAATTTTAAAGAATTTTAAAGGTTTTTACAATTGAAATAACTTTAAAAACGGCTGCCTCTGTCGTGTTAGTAACACCGACGAAGGCGGATGCCGAAAACGCGTTTGCTGTTGCTGAAAATGAAATAAAAACTTTACGCAATTTGCCCCGTGAGTGCTGGCTTGTTCCGAAAGAAGGGAGGAGGAACTTTGAGCTTTGACTTGCTACACGGAACGCCACCGTGTTGCCGGCACCCGCCCGTGAGTGCTCCTGTCTCATGGTGTATAAAGGAGCTTTGATATATATATATATATATATATATATATATATATATATATATATATATATTCACTGAAAAAACCATAGGTTTTAGGGACAGTTATAGTTAGTTGGACATTTCACTCGTACAAAACCATAGAAATTCCCCCGTTATAGTTAGTTCAGCTAACTATAACTCGCGCCCCGCAATGCACTGCTGATGACGTCACATATTACATCACTCATGACATGGTCAGTGACATCACTGATGACATCACTGATGACATCTCAAATGACATCACTGATGACATCACTGATGACATCATCCAGTGACTGTGTGTTTCTGTAAAGTTTAAATATGTTTAATATATATAGGGAAAGGCGTATTGAAGAATGAGTGGGTGTATAAGTGTCTGAATGGATGATTTAGTACGTGAGTGACTGACTCTACAAGTGAGTGATTAAATGTATCTTACTGAATGCATGGGTTAGTGACTAAACTGTGTGAATGTCTGTATCCGTCTGTCTGTTGGTTTGTAAGCGGCTGCATGGCTTTCTGAATAGCTACATGAGTGTCTACATGGGTTATTGATTGATTGTCTGAGTATCTGTATGGGTGCCTGAGTGTTTGTGTGGGTGGGGTGTGTGTGACTCTGTGCATAGATGTGTGAGTTGGTGATTCACTGGGTGCATGGTTTCAAGAGTGCATCTGTGATGGACTGTATGGGTGGGTGAGTGTGTGTATGGGTGTGTTAGTGATTGAATGTATATCTCAGTGGTACATGTGTGAGTAACTACATATGTGAAAGGCAGTATATATGTGTGTTGGAGTATATAAATGGCTATAAGTGAGAGTGTGTGATTGTGAGAGTGGCTGTATGGATGAGTGTGTACTTGTATCAGTGATTGTATAAGAGCGTAAGAATGTGCTAGTATTTGTATGAGTAAGTGAGCTGGTGTGTGTATAACTGTATAGGTGAGTAAATGAGTGTGTGATTAAGTTTTTTGCATGACTGACTAGGTGTGTGAGTACCTCTATGGATGAGTGGCGGCATGTAAGTGTTTATATAGGTGTATGAGTGCATGTGATAGTCCTGTACTGAGTGACTAAGTATGAGTGACTGTACGGGTGAGTGAGTGGATGTGTGTGTAGACCTAAGAATCAGTAAGTGGGTATGTAGTTTTTGGTGTTGGAGTGTCTATGGTTTTGAGAATGGCAGTCTGTAATTTAGAGTGGGTGTATCAAAAGTTATATTAGGGTGTGAGAAGATTCATGAACTTATCACATGGATGATGTCATCAGTGATGTCATTTGAGATGTCATCAGTGATGTCACTGACCATGTCATGAGTGATGTAATATGTGACGTCATCAGCAGTGCATTGCGAGGCGCGAGTTATAGTTAGCTGAACTAACTATAACGGGGGAATTTCTATGGTTTTGTACGAGTGAAATGTCCAACTAACTATAACTGTCCCTAAAACCTATGGTTTTTTCAGTGAATTTCAAAGGTTTTTTAAATGCTAATTTCTAACTATAACGTGTCTGAAACCTATGGTTTTTTCAGTGAATTTCAAAGGTTTTTTAAATGCTAATTTCTAACTATAACGTGCCTGAAACCTATGATTTTTAAGTGAATTTCAAAGGTTTTTTTAAATGCTAGTTTCTAACTATGCCTACAGAGGTAGGACATGTGAAGAAAGAAGAAAAAACGCACAGAAAGAAGCAAAAGATGTGCAGAAAGAACCAACAGAGGAGCAGAAAGAGGCCTTGTTGCAAAATCATCCTGTGCCCACAACTTTTTCAGACGGGTACTGGTGGTAACTGACTCTGACTAACCAGAGCCAGTGCTATGCTAAAAGACACTTAGAATACAGTGAAAACACCTACATACACTAGGGAACACTATGCGTTGGGGTACCCCTGTGATTAGCATGACCTCCTCTGCAAGTCCCTAGTACATAATAGGGCAGGGGATTAAAACTACCTCTTAAAACGCGCTACAGGGCGCGTTTTAAGTTGCGGGATTAAGTCCCCTTGAATCCTGAGGGTCCCTGGGGCCCAACTAGCCCACTAGGTACTTCCAGTAAGCACCACAGGCCTGCGTTGCAACGCCTGTAACAAATTGTGCAGTTGTGTTTAGGTAGTGAAGAGGGTCGTGCTGGGGGTAGTGTTTTAGGGTTTAGGGTAGTGCAGTGGTGTTTGTGTAGTGTAGGGGGTCATGCTGGGGGTAGATTTAGGGTTTAGGGTAGTGCAGTGGTGTTTGGGTAGTGTAGGGAGTCGTGCTGGGGGAGTGTTTTAGGGTTTAGGGTAGTGCAGTGGTGTTTGGGTAGTGTAGGGGTCGTGCTGGGGGTAGTGTTTTAGGGTTTAGGGTAGTGCAGTGGTGTTTGGGTAGTGTAGGGGGTCGTGCTGGGGGTAGTGATTTAGGGTAGTGCAGTGGTGTTTGGGTAGTGTAGGGGTACTGCTGGGGGTAGTGTTTTAGGGTTTAGGTTAGTGCAGTGGTGTTTGGGTAGTGTAGGGGTACTGCTGGGGGTAGTGTTTTAGGGTTTAGGGTAGTGCAGTGGTGTTTGTGTAGTGTAGGGGGTAGTGTTTTAGGGTTTAGGGTAGTGCAGTGGTGTTTGTGTATTGTAGGAGGTCGTGTTTTAGGGTTTAGGGTAGTGCAGTGGTCTTTGGGTAGTGTAGGGAGTCGTGCGGGGTAGTGTTTTAGGGTTTAGGGTAGTGTAGGGGGTCATGCGGGGGTAGTGTTTTAGGGATAGGGTAGTGCATTGGTGTTTGGGTAGTGTAGGGGGTCATGCGGGGGTAGTGTTTTAGGGTTTAGGGCAGTGCAGTGGTGTTTGGGTAGTGTAGGGGGTCGTGCTGGGGGAGTGTTTTAGGGTTTAGGGCAGTGCAGTGGTGTTCGGGTAGTGTAGGGGTCGTGCTGGGGGAGTGTTTTAGGGTTTAGGGCAGTGCAGTGGTGTTCGGGTAGTGTAGGGGGTCGTGCTGGGGGGAGTGTATGAGGGTTTAGGGCAGTGCAGTCATGTTCGGGTAGTGTAGGGGGTTGTGCTGGGGGTAGTATTTTAGGGTTTAGGGTAGTGCAGTGGTGTTCGGGTAGTGTAGGGGGTCGTGCTGGGGCTGGTGTTTCAGGGTTTAGGGCAGTGCAGTGGTGTTCGGACAGTGTAGGGGGTCGTGCTGGGGCTGGTGTTTCAGGGTTTAGGGCAGTGCAGTGGTGTTCGGGCAGTGTAGGGGGTCATGCTGGGGCTGGTGTTTCAGGGTTTAGGGCAGTGCAGTGGTGTTCGGGCAGTGTAGGGGGTCTTGCTGGGGCTGGTGTTTCAGAGTCTAGGGCAGTGCAGTGGTGTTCGGGCAGTGTAGGGGGTCTTGCTGGGGCTGGTGTTTCAGGGTTTAGGGCAGTGCAGTGGTGTTCGGGCAGTGTAGGGGGTCGTGCTGGGGGTGGTGTTTCAGGGTTTAGGGCAGTGCAGTGGTGTTTGGGCAGTGTAGGGGGTCATGCTGGGGCTAGTGTTTCAGGATTTAGGGCAGAGTAATGGTGTTCAGGCAGTGTAGGGGGTTTTGCTGGAGGTGGTGTTTCAGGGTTTAGGGCAGTGCAGTGGTGTTCGTGCAGTGTAGGGGGTGGTGTTTCAGGGTTTAGGGCAGTGGTGTTCAGGCAGTGTAGGGGGTCTTGCTGGGGTTGATGTTTCAGGGTTTAGGGCAGTGCAGTGGTGTTCGGGCAGTGTAGGGGTCGTGCTGGGGGTGGTGTTTCAGGGTTTAGGGCAGTGCAGTGGTGTTCCGGCAGTGTAGGAGGTCGTGCAGGGGGTGGTGTTTCAGGGTTTAGGGCAGTGCAGTGGTGTTCGGGCAGTGTAGGGGGTCATGCTGGGGGTGGTGTTTCAGGGTTTAGGGCAGTGCAGTGGTGTTCGGGCAGTGTAGGGTGTCGTGCTGAGGGGTGGTGTTTCAGGGTTTAGGGCAGTGCAGTGGTGTTCGGGCAGTGTAGGGGTCGTGCAGGGGGTGGTGTTTCAGGGTTGAGGGCAGTGCAGTGGTGTTTGGGCAGTGTAGGGGGTTGTGCAGGGGCTGGTATTTCAGGGTTTAGGGCAGTGCAGTGGTGTTCGGCCAGTGTAGGTGGTCTTGCTGGGGGTGGTGTTTCAGGCTTTAGTGCAGTGGTGTTCGGGCAGTGTAGGGGGTCTTGCTGGGGGTGGTGTTTCAGGGTTTAGGGCAGTGCAGTAGTGTTCGGGCAGTGTAGGGGGTCTTGCTGGGGCTGGTGTTTCCGGGTTTAGGGCAGTGCAGTGGTGTTCGGGCAGTGTAGGGGGTCGTGCTGGGGCTTGAGGGTTTAGGGTAGTGCAGTGGTGTTCGGGCAGTGTAGGGGGTCGTGCTGGGGCTGGTGTTTCAGGGTTTAGGGCAGTGCAGTGGTTTTCGGGCAGTGTAGGCGGTCGTGCTGGGGCTGGTGTTTCAGGGTTTAGGGCAGTGCAGTGGTGTTCGGGCAGTGTAGGGGGTCTTGCTGGGGGTGGTGTTTCAGGGTTTAGGGCAGTGCAGTGGTGTTCGGGCAGTGTAGGGGGTCTTGCTGGGGGTAGTGTTTCAGGGTTTAGGGCAGTGCAGTGGTGTTCGTGCAGTGTAGGGGTCGTGCTGGGGATGGTGTTTCAGGGTTTAGGGCAGTGCAGTAGTGTTCGGGCAGTGTAGGGGGTCATGCAGGGGTGGTGTTTCAGGGTTTAGGGCAGTGCAGTGGTGTTCGGGCAGTGTAGGGGGTCGTGCTGGGGGTGGTGTTTCAGGGTTTAGGGCAGTGGTGTTCGGGCAGTGTAGGGGGTCTTGCTGGGGGTGATGTTTCAGGGTTTAGGGCAGTGCAGTGGTGTTCGGGCAGTGTAGGAGGTCTTGCTGGGGGTAGTGTTTCAGGGTTTAGGGCAGTGCAGTGGTGTTCGGGCAGTGTAGGGGTCATGCTGGGGGTGGTGTTTCAGGGTTTTGGGCAGTGCAGTGGTGTTTGGGCAGTGTAGGGGGTTATGCTGGGGGTGGTGTTTTAGGGTTTAGGGCAGTGCAGTGGTGTTCTGGCAGTGTAGGGGGTCGTGCTAGGGTATGTGTTTCAGGGTTTAGGGCAGTGCAGTGGTGTTCGGGCAGTGTAGGGGGTCGTGCAGGGGCTGGTGTTTCAGGGTTTAGGGCAGTGCAGTGGTGTTCGGGCAGTGTAGGGGGTCGTGCTGGGGGTAGTGTTTTAGGGTTTAGGGTAGTGCAGTGGTGCTTGTGTAGTGTAGGGGGTCGTGCTGGGGGTAGTGTTTTAGGGTTTAGGGTAGTGCAGTGGTGTTTGGGTATTGTAGGGGGTCGTGCTGGGGGTAGTGTTTTAGGATTTAGGTTAGTGCAGTGGTGTTTGGGTAGTGTAGGGGGTCGTGCTGGGGGTAGTGTTTTAGGGTTTAGGGTAGTGCAGTGGTGCTTGTGTAGTGTAGGGGGTCGTGCTGGGGGTAGTGTTTTAGGGTTTAGGGTAGTGCAGTGGTGTTTGTGTAGTGTAGGGGTCATGTTTTAGGGTAGTGCAGTGGTGTTTGGGTAGTGTAGGGGGTCGTGCTGGGGGTAGTGTTTTAGGATTTAGGTTAGTGCAGTGGTGTTGGGGTAGTGTTTTAGGGTTTAGGGTAGTGCAGTGGTGTTTGTGTAGTGTAGGGGGTCATGCTGGGGGTAGTGTTTTAGGGTTTAGGATAGTGCAGTGGTGCTTGTGTAGTGTAGGGGTCGTGCTGGGGTAGTGTTTTAGGGTTTAGGGTAGTGCAGTGGTGTTTTTGTAGTGTAGGGGGTCATGTTTTAAGATGCAACGCTCCAATACCTGACCAGTCTGCACTACATAAAACTGCAAAAAAACTAAAAATAAAAAGTGTTTTGCACACTTTTGTCATTGGGCTATATGTGGGCTACATCTGGGTAATATTTGTGCTACATTTGGGCTCTTTTTTCACTGGTGGCCATCTTGGAAGACTTCTTTGTTATGAAGTTTCCTAATTTCCTCATTTACTGCAGTCTCCTCAGTAGGAAATGCTTTCAGTTTTTTACTTTGATTCCATCAAGAAGGCATTCAGATGTGTCACACATTTGCCATAAATTCAGAATGTTATTACTCTAGTTGTTCATTAGATCACTGTAGTAAAGCTACTGCTCACCAAGGAGTTAACTGGAAGTCTACTGCTGGCATTGAAAGTGATTGTTTCAGTCTGCATGTCAGAATTTTCTAATGAAATAGAAGAGGATTTGAGATCTCACTTAAAACATGCACTAAATTTTCTTTTTGCAGCACTAACCATAATTTCTATGGCAAAATGAACCCCCTCATTTTGTTCCTTTTTAAATTAAATGTTTTAAGTGTTACCAGTTTATTCCAATCAAGATGGCTTCAGGTGTGCCATACTTTTGTCATAAGTAAGGCTGTTAGCACTCTAGTTGTTCTTTAGAACACTCTGGGAAGCTGCAGTAGAACACAAAGGCATCAACTGACAGGCTGCTCCTGTTGAAATATAACAGGAAGATATTTGAGATCACACTTGAAACATGTCCTAATTTTTCTTTCTACAGCACTAACCATAATTTCTATGACAAAATGAACCCCATCATTTTGTTCCTTTTTAAATTAAATGTTTTAAGTGTTACCAGTTTATTCCAATCAAGATGGCTTCAGGTGTGCCATACTTTTGTCATAAGTAAGACTGTTAGCGCTCTAGTTGTTCTTTAGAACACTCTGGGAAGCTGCAGTAGAACACAAAGGCATCAACTGACAGGCTGCTCCTGTTGAAATATAACAGGAAGATATTTGAGATCACACTTGAAACATGTCCTAATTTTTCTTTCCAGAGCACTAACCATAATTTCTATGACAAGATGAACCCCATCATTTTGTTCCTTTTTAAATTAAATGTTTTAAGTGTTACCAGTTTATTCCAATCAAGATGGCTTCAGGTGTGCCATACTTTTGTCATAAGTAAGGCTGTTAGCACTCTAGTTGTTCTTTAGAACACTCTGGGAAGCTGCAGTAGAACACAAAGGAATCAACTGACAGTCTCTGCCCTTGTTGGATGTACATGTTTTACTGAGAATGTCAGACTTCATTCTCACATGACTGAGAAAGATAATGTGAATTTACAGAAAATATGCTCTCATTTTAGCTTCTGGGGCACCTTCCAAAACTGTATGGGACAAGCATGTGAAAATAGTTTTCTCTCAAACATGATTCAGGATATCCCAGCAGAAGGTTTTTCACAGGGTAAAATCACCTTAGAACACACCACAATTCCTGAAATTAGTATGGTACCATCAACAAATGAATTCTAATGTAACTAAAGTCTGTTATCACCCTTTATAGTTCTCCTTTTGGTAACCCTCAAAATCTTCGATTCACTACAATGCATTTCAAAGGGGTACTATCATTTATATTGGTCCCAAGATGGCTGCCAGCAATTCCAGGATGAAGTGCTGACAGCCAATCAGATCTCACGATGACATGTGTGGTTAGGCTCCGCCCAGATATATATGTGGTTTTACTTTTGATTTTCTCAGCAACTACTGAACGGATTTACACCATTTAACAAAAAGGGTTCTTTTGAACCAAGAACTACCTCTTTGCCAAATTTGGTGTAATTCCGTTCAGCAGTTCGGGCTGTAGCCTTGCATAAAGTTTCCTATGGGAAATTGATTTTTTGACTCTTATTTTTTTAATTTCTCCGCAACTACTGAACGGATTTACACCATTTAACAAAAAGGGTTCTTTCTGAACCAAGAACTACCTCTTTGCCAAATTTGGTGTAATTCCGTTCAGCAGTTCGGGCTGTAGCCGTGTCTAAAGTTTCCTATGGGAAAATGAATGGGGAAAACACGTTTTGGGACCCCCTTTTTCTCGGCCCCCGCTTGACGAATCACCCTGAGACTTTCAGGGTAGGAGCGGACCGGAGCGGGCCATAAAGTTTGAAAATTTCGCGAAGATTCGTCAACCGACGCAAGAGTTATTTCAAATAGAATGTCGCGGATTTCCTATGGAAAATAGGTCCTAACTATAACTATCTACTGGCGACCGCCAGTAGATAATATATATATATATATATATATATATATATATATATATATATATATATATATATATATATATATATATATATATATATAATGTCATAAACAGTGCATGGCACAAGTTATAGTTAGCTCTGCTATCTATAATTAGTGAATATCTGTGTTTTTTTCTAGTTTAAAACATTAATGTTGTCACTGACATAATCCCCTGACTATAACGCTACTGTAACCTTTGGTGTTATCAGTGAATTTCTAAGGTTTTTTAAAAACAAAATCAGATCTTTTTATCACATCTAACTATAGCGTTACTTTACCTTTGTTTATGTTTAGGGAAATTTCTAGGGTTCTTTTTTAATGTAATGTAATGTTTTATTACAGTACAGAATGCCAACCCAGGGGTTCCCGGGGCCATTAAAAGTGTGCGGCCCCTCTGCCTTTTAAAAATGTTTTCTGTCCCCGAGTGATGGGGTCCCTGGGGCCTTGGAAGGCTCGCCTTCAATTAAAGGTATCGGCCCCAGGGAATGTGGTCCCCAGTGCCTTGGAAGGATCGCAGAGAGGGGCTGTACGTCCCCTCCCCTTAATTAAACAATGCGGTCCTGGCTGCCATTTTTTTACAAGGAGTCCTGCGAAAATTACAGTTTCTTTATTCATTTTTGGCCCAGGGGGTCCATCTGGGTCCCCCATAGGGCCTAGGAGGGTAGGGAATCTCTACCCTGCCCCGTTATATTACTTTTTTTTTAAAGTTCAGGACAGGGGACTAAGTCCCTGAGTCCTGTAATGGCCACTAGCAACATTTTTATGATGTTGCTGGCAGCCAATCAGAGCGCTTACTCCTGTGAAAATCTGACTCCCATGGGAGCAAATTGGCCCAAAGGAAAAAAAAGCTCTCTGGGCTAATCAGAATGCTCCATTTTTAAATTGCCTCTCCCGTGAGACTCTTCAGAGATTCTTGTGGACCCAACTGTCCAGATATACAAATATGATTGAACCTTAATTTCTGAAACACTACTCAAAGGATTTACACCAAATCACAAAAGTGACCAAAATCTAGCTTCCTGCCAATTTTTGTAATTCTGTTCAGCAGTTTTTGCGGTAGCGCTTCTTAAGGAAGTTTATGGAAAAATGTGTGTGGATTTTGCGTTTTGGGACCCACCTTTTATTTCTCAGCCCTGGCTTGACAGATTACTCTGAAATATTCCATGCACCAACTAGGAATCAAAGACCACTATTCGGAAAGTTTTGTGGTGATTCATCAAACGGTGCCAAAGTTATTAGCAACGCAAAAAAAGGCCTTTCTTATGGAAATGCTTGCCTAATTATAACTATCCAGTGGCGACCACCACTGGGTAATATTCACTGAAAAAAATGAAAGGTTAAAGGGACGTTATTGGTAGGTGAAAATGCCAGTTAAAATACACCATTTAAAATTAGCAAAATCACTGAAATTTACCAGTTATATTCATCTCAAGTAACTATAACCCTTTCCCTAAAGTGAGTATAACTCGCGCCCTCACCATGCACTGTGAAATATCACCCATATTACATCCCTTGTGACATGTTCTATGACATCATTGATAACATCAACATTAACATCTGTTATATTTACTTTAGGGCACAAGTACATGTCCAACTTTTTAATAACAATGTACCCTCCCCTATGGCCTGTTTAGGGCCTACCTTAGGGCTGACATATTTATTAAAATGGGAGTTTTAGGCTTGACAAAGGGGTTAATTTGTAAAGTTGAATTGGTACTTTAAAACTGCTGTCAAACTGCAATGGCAGGAGTGAGACATGTTTAAAGGGCTACTTAAGTGGGTGGTACAATAAGTGCTGCAGTCCCACTAGTCTGCATATGAAAGGAGGAATTGTTTATACATCATTCAATCGTTAGTTGGTCATGAAGATGATCCTATTGCATACCATCAAGCAACACTTATGTATTCAAACACAGGCATATAGTTATTAGCAGAAGTATATTATTATATGACTGAATCAATATTTCTTCATATACATTATGAATACATGTAGTACAAAAAAATACACACAACAATATATACACACAGCAGTACAGCAATATATTAACACTGGCGCCACCACATGTTCACTCAAAATTAATAGTAAGCACTCATTGCAGAGATCTAGCGTTGCGCAGGATCCTCTTAGCAAAATAAGTTTAGAAATCAATAGTCCCAGTAGTTGAATCCTTATCTTTCAACTGGTTGGATTGCACTGGAGCATCACAAGCTGCAATCAATGGTGTTCAAGAGGATAGACTGTCAACATTTCGGTCTCAGGTGGCCAAAACGGTCCACAAGACCATCACCAGGACTCAGTGTTGGGAAGAAATCAATACTGCAGGTACTGACATAAACCACATAAACATATAAATAAGACACAAAAATGAAAAAAAAAATGCACAACAAATCTGTGCATCGCTTGCCTACAATCTAAACACCCCAGTGTAAGGACACAAAACACTGAAAACAGTATAAAGAAAAATTGACAGCCAAGAGACTGGGCACTCTCTGAAATGCTAAAGATGGAAACTCAGGCACCAGATGGTGCATCCTTGACAGTCTTACCCCTTTAGCAGAGACAAAAATTATGAGTATTCTGACTACATTCATACCATGTCATGTCGGGGCCCTTTTGCTGCTCGTTTCTTTTCCTCAGCATCTATTGTACTACTCCCTCCATTAACTGCTCTCTGCAACATTCCTATTGGTTTGCTGCAGTACCCGAAAACTGAAACCATGCTAGTGTTCTTCCACTTTTAAAAAAGCCTTCTGCAGATCTAAAAATAATGTCTAGGTGCCGCCCAACTTCTTTGTTGCCATTCCCAGCTATATTATTAAGGAAACAATAAACAGACAGCTTTACAATTACATGGAAACCAAAAGCCTATAGAATATTTCTCGATTAGGCTTCCATGCCACTCATAGGACAGAATCAGCTTTGGTGGGGACTACAGATAATTTGTGCAGAACAGGGCTGGCTGTAGTGCTGGTGGCCCCCGGTGTGACAATGCTTCTTGGCACCCCCCAATGACCTCCTTCTCCACAGATTCCCTCACTACCACCCTTTAACAGTGCCCCTCAAGTCTCCATAACCACGCACTTTCCCATGCATTTCTGCATGCAGCTCTTTGATGACAGGTAATGGCTCGCTGTTCTATCTTAGGATTTTAACTTATAAACTTGAAGTAGGAAAATGAACTCTGACAAAAACACTAACCCACTGAACTATTTATGTTATATACACAGTGTGATCTGCATGGTAGACGTGCTTTGCAGCATAACATCTCTGCACTACATTATGATGAGTCAAAACTTCCACTATTCAAAACTCCATCTCTCTCCAGCAGCTCCATCAATCACAACAGTTATCTTGACATTTTTATTGTGCCAGAAAATTTGCAGAGGCAAGGAACGCTGCAGCAGGTGCTTATAAATCCACAATATGCTTGAGAAAATGGCAACCTCCCTGAAGTCAGCGTCCAGGGCGGTGCCACTGGTAGCACCACCCTACAGCTGCCCTGGTGCAGAATATTGGACCAAGGTGGCTATGCACCCTTGGTCCTCTTAGATTTGTCGGCACGTTTGACATGGTTTTTCATCCGGTTCTCATTGAATGGCTTTTTAAGCCTGTGGCCAGTTTAATTTCTAGCTGATAGAACACATCTGTACCACTAGCCCCATTCTCTACACAGTGACTTCCATAAGGTGGTAAAGAGACAGAATATCGAGTGGGAAATGTCGACTTGCACTAATATCGAGTGCAAAATATCGAGATACAGAAATATCGACTGCAAGAATATCGTGGTCAAGAATATCGAGTTTAAGGTAAGAAATATCGTTTTCAAAAATATCGAAGTCATTAATATCGTTTGCAAAAATATAGTTGTTAAAAATATCGTTTTTTAGTTAGTGTTATGGATTTTAGTATGTATTTTAAATGTATGTGCTCTATTTTTTTGTCTAAGTATTGCATTTGTTTTTTAATATATGTGTTACATTTTTAGAAGTTATTAATTTTATTTTAATTAAATTTTGCGTTTTAGTTCCGTAGTGGGTTGTGGGTTTATAGGGGAATAGGGTGGGAAGTAATTTAATTATAATTAAATTATTAATATTTTTTATTAAATAATATTTATTTATTTAATATTTTATATTGTTAATTGTGGGAATTCATTCATTATTAATTATTTATTAATCGGTTGTTAATTATTATCAATTAATTGGTAATTATGTTAATTGTGTTACTTTTTTAGGAGCGGGTTGTGGGTTGATTGGGGAGTAGGGTGGAAGTAATTTAATTTTAATACATGTATTAATATTTTTAATATAATATTTATTTTATTTTATTTTATAGTGTTAATTGTGTGAATTAATGTATTAATAATTATTTGTATTTTGCTTGTTAATTGTTATTAATGAATTCATTAATTGTTAATTAATAATGTTAATTGTGTCAAGTTTTAAGGAATTGGTGGTGGCATTTATAGGGGAATATGGTGGGAGGTAATTTATTTATAATTAATTAATTATTTGTTAATTAATGCTAATTAATTCATTTAAATTTAAATATGGCAATTGTGTAATTATTTTGATGTGTGAGTTGTGGGGTTCACAGCGGTAAATGGTGGGAAGTAATTTTTTTACATTAATTAATGATTTGTTGTTAATTGATATTAATTTATTAATGTAAAATTAATGTAAAATTAGTTATGGAAATTGTGTAAATATTTTTAGGTGTGTTTTGGTGTTTATTGGGGTAGAGGGTGAAAAGTAATTTAGTTTAAATTAATTAATAATTACTTGATCATTATTATTCATTTATTAATTGATAAATATTTTTGGTAACTGTTTACTTTTATTTTGTTTGGGGATTTAGGTTCTATAGCTGTAACGTTTGGTTAGTACATTAATTTTTACCTTTTTAAATGTGTTTTTTAATTATTAATAATTGTTTAATTGATAATTAATTGTGTTAATCATGGAGGTACACTTTTTATTTAGATGTGTGTTGTAAATTGTGTGGTGTTATAGGGTAGGAAAAAAATATTACATTTATGTAATAAATATTGTTTTTGATTAAAATTAATTTCTATTCCAAAATATTTATTTGTTTGTTAATTTTTTGTTAAATTAATTTTTTTATCTTTTTATGTAAAGTTTAGATTTTTTCTACATTATAATATGTTTCAATGTTTTGTAATTTTTTATATTTTTATATATGTTTTGTTTTTGGTTTTTTTATTATATTTTGTATTGTAGTTGATATTTTGTTTGTTTGTAAATTTGAATTTTTTACCCCTCCGCTATCCAACACTTTCCCTACTGCTGCATTCGCAGGAGTGGGAAAAGTAATTTATACCCCTACACTATCCAACACTTTCCCTACTGTTGCATTCACTGGAGTGGGAATAGTAATTTGTACCCCTCCACTATCCAACAGTTTCCCTACTGTTGCACTCGTTGGAGTGGGAATAGTAATTTTTACCCCTACGCTGTCCAACACTTTCCCTACTGTTGCACTCGCTGGAGTGGGAATAGTAATTTTTACCCCTCCGCTATCCAACACTTTCCCTACTGTTGCACTCACACGAGTGGGAATAGTAATTTTATCCCCTCCGCTATCCAACAATTTCCCTACTGTTGCACTTGTTGGAGTGGGAATAGTAAATTATTCCCCTCCGCTATCCAACACTTTCCCTACTGTTGCATTCACTGGAGTGGGAATAGTAATTTTATCCCCTCCCCTATCCAACACTTTCCCTACTGTTGCACTTGTTGGAGTGGGAATAGTAAATTATTCCCCTCCGCTATCCAACATTTTCCCTACTGTTGCATTCGCTGGAGTGGGAATAGTAATTTTATTCCCTCGATTTTTCAAATGTGGAAGGTGCACCAGGAATGAAGTCACAGTCTTATGTGTAAGTCCATCAAGTTTCTTTATTTTTCATCATAGTAAAAATTGGACATCAGCCAACGCGTTTCGTTCTATGCAAGGAACTTCTTCAGGGCTGAAACAATTACACAAGACAGCACATAAATCAACACAATACAAATATAAAACTAAATACAACGAACTAACAAATATATAAACAATTTTTCACACATATTACAAACAATATATAAATAGAAAAAAGACACAACTAAATATAAATCCACATATTTTGACAAAATGAGACAGTCCACAATGGATATCACTCACTGACATATATAATACATATAAATACATTTAAAAACACATAATAACATCTAACCATGTAGGGTCCCTTATTCACAATTATTTAAAACCCCTAGTTAAAAAGAGAGAGAGAGAATGGAGAAAAAAGAGAATGGAGAAAAAAGAAGAAAGAGAAAAAGTGGAGAAATAAAGTGGAGAAAAATAGGAAGAGGGGGGAAGGGGTTTGGAAAGGGGGGAACGCATAATGCTCAAAGTGACGAATTGCCAACACTAAACTGTACAAGTGCCTCAGTCACCTTGTTGAATATTCAAACTCCAAGTACAAAAATATATAAATGAAGATAAATTGAATGTAAGAAAGGGTTTAGGTAAAGGTTAAGCAATAAATGACAAAAAGGGGAAGCAAACACATCAGGATTGACTTCGCATAAGATGAACAGGTAGTCACATGATCTCACCTATATATAATAAGTGGAAATTCTCCAAAATTCTCCAAACGCTTCTCTGGTGTAATCTCGGATAAATTAGGCGAGTAATGCGAGAAGGAGCCCCACAATAAGGGTTCAGGTAAACAAAATCCAGCCCTTACGATCTGCAAAAATAACATCACACATATTAACCCTAGGGTGACCGTCTCCTACCACCATTCCGAAAGGTAATCTCAGCGTTATAAACCAAATGGGGATTCCCTACTACGCATCCCCCTGTCACAATGTTCTACATCGCGTCACAAAACAGTAAAAACCAAAACTACCAGCGTAGTAATCCTAACCATTGAATTACTAAGCCGCCTCAACCATAGCCCACTGTAGAACATATAGTAACGTGTAATATGCAACACACACAAGTAACTGAAAAATTGGAACCAAAATCCAAAGGGCCCCAGCATCAGTAGAGAATTCAATGGGTTACAACCATGACAATTCCCAACCCACAGAAAGAAGCGTAATAAGTGAAATGTACTATGACACATCGTAACAGACGAATTATCGTAAACTATGAAATCGGACGTTGCACAACCTCGTTCAAAGAAAAGTAGTGAGTGAAATGTCGTGGCAGACGAGTTATCGTAAGCACTGAGATCAAACATTGCACAACCTCGTTCGAAGGTATATTCCACCCCTGTCATACCAAAATCATGGGCTTGGGTACTAAACTTAAACAAGGAGATTGAGCATTACACGATTTCGTTAAAAGGTATATGCCGCCCCCTTCATACCAAAATCATGAGCTTTGGTACTTAACACAGCACAACAATACTTCTTATAAGCTATGTGATGAGCTCGTAAAACCCGGGAAAATTAAAGCGGCACCATGGTAAAATCGTTGTTAAAAACCAAGAAGCCTGAAAATTGCACAATCTCGTTTAGAAAGTATGTGCCACCCCCCGTTATCCCAAAATAACGGGCTTGGGTACTTAACCCAATGCAGCAATATTTCTTATAGACCATGTGAACAAGATCGTAGAGAACTAGTAAAATTAAAGCAGCATGACGACGTCTCATGTATTAATAAAAGACGCCCCCTATCTTAATATCACAAAATGTAGTCATTCAAGTATCCCACAGCAAAGAAATTCAACAACCATAATATTTCACTCGCCTGGACATTCTCCTTCTAAGCAACCGGCAGGTACGCCCGATAGTAGTGTGAACCGGGCGCCCTTTTAAAATTCCAATTTTAAAGCACCGCGGTCGTTTGACGTCGTTACGTCATGACGTCAGGCCAATAGGCAAAAAGTCGTGCATCCCTGGTAGTTTATAAACAGAGTTGCCGCCATGTTGGAGCGTTCACCAAACCTATTCGTCACATGGAAAGTCGTGACGAATACTAAACCTTTATATAGAAAATGCACCAGAGAGGAACAGAAAAGCAAGAATTATACATTGGAGTCTCAATGCGAAAGACCTCCAAAGCGATTCTTAATGAGAAGAATATTTGAAAAAAAAAAAAATATTTGAAAAAATATGGCGACATGCCTAACCCAAGATGTTATAATAAGCAGTCGCCATATTTATAAGTCTGGGATTGCAGATTGCAAAGCCCGTGATGATCTAGATGATATTCGCCAAATACAACATAATTACTTTGGCAATCTCAAAGCTGGTCACCTTAGTCAGTAAGTCCAATATGCATATAATGGGACGCTGTGGATGGGTACCATCCAAAAGGTTAATCAATACATAGTAGAATCCGAAGTTTCAGATATTAAATATAGAGGAAAGTGAACATCAGGTCATATGGTTCAAGACAATGAGTGGCGAATCTCCATGCCCAATTATAGAAATTGATAGTCGCATTCTTTGAATATTCCGACCTCCCTAACAGGTATGTCTGTTTGGGCAATACAAACGCAGATTTACAGTTTTGTATAATTGCTTCGGTCATAAAAAGGGTAAGAACTATACTTAGTGGTCACTTAGAATTAAAAAGTAGAACCCGTGTTTTCCAAAAACAATAATTGCAACCAACCCTTCTACACATCCCCGACAACCAAGTTGTAAACCATGATTATGCAGAGTATAGTCATCAAACGTAACCAAAGTTGTAAACCATGATTTTGCAGGGTATAGTCATCAAACGTAACCAAAGTGTGGCCGAATTGTACAAATCAAGAACCGATGTATTGGTCCAAAGATGATGACAGTGTTACTCTGAATGGATGATCATAAAAGAATAGTGGGGTGGGCAGATATAGCTCAAAGAAATGGGAAGAAAAAAGTAGATCAAAACCTCACATATGTTAGGCATTTCATCAGACCCAAATCAAAACTGGCATTTCGTTAGCAAAGTCATTCCTACCCACTGTATGGAGAACATCAAAGCCTAGTTGGCTTATAAAAAATAGTGCATCTCCCCATCTGTGTTGTGACCCTGGGTTGTAGCCCTCAACCGACAAATCCACTTTGATTCCGTTTGTCTAAGTAATAGGTCCCTATTACCACCTCTCTTGTTAACGGGGACATGATCTATACCGTGGAACCAAAAAGTAGCATCCCCAATATGTTCCTTGTTGTAATGGTCTGTTATGGGGTATCTGTCATCTCTATTTCTGAGTGCTCTGCAGTGTTCTTGTATGCGGGATTTTAGGCAGCGTGTCGTGCTGCCTACATAAATCGTACCGTACTCGCATCCAAGTACATAAACTACATGTGTGGTGTTGCAGTTTATGAAATGACCAATGGTGTGTGTTTTGGAGCTATTGTAGGAGAAAGTCTTGGTTCAGTTTTTACCCATAGGGCAGATCTTGCATGTGCCACAGGTGAAAAAACCTTTTGGCTTAGATGGCAACCAAGTCTCATTATTTGTGGATGTGGTCACATAGCTCGGGCATAGGTGGTTCCTCAACGAAACCCCCCTTCTATATGTGATTACAGGCTGGTCACAAACAAAATCCTCTCCACCATCCAACACTTTCCCTACTGTTGCACTCGTTGGAGTGGGAATAGTAAATTATTCCCCTCCGCTATCCAACACTTTCCCTACTGTTGCATTTGCTGGAGTGGGAATAGTAATTTTTACCCCTGCGCTATCCAACATTTTCCCTACTGTTGCACTCACAGGAGTGGGAATAGTAATTTTATCCCCTCCGCTATCCAACACTTTCTCTACTGTTGCACTCATTGGAGTGGGAATAGTAAATTATTCCCCTCCGCTATCCAACACTTTCCCTACTGTTGCACTCATTGGAGTGGGAATAGTAATTGTTACCCCTCCGCTATCCAACACTTTCCCTACTGTTGCACTCACTGGAGTGGGAATAGTATTTTTATCCCCTACACTGTCCAATACTTTCCCTACTGTTGCACTCACTGTAGTGGGAATAGTAATTTTACCCCTCCGCTATCCAACACTTTCCCTACTGTTGCACTCGCTGGAGTGGGAATATGCCCCTAAATATTTTAATATTTTATTCTATAATATAATTTTTTTTTTTAATAATTTTTATGTTAAAGGTGTATGTATATATATATATTTATTTATAATTTTTAATATATTTGTAACATTTTATAGTTAATTAAAATTATTATTTAATAATTATTTTAAAGTAAGTATATATATTACATGTTATATATGTATGTTTAATTTATTTTTAAATTAAATTTATTATTTATAATGGTTAAAATTTACAAATAAATCAAAATATTTTTTTAAGTTAAATGTATTATTTAATTTCTTTTTATACATATAAAAAAACAATATTTTGTACTTCGATATTTTTAACACCGATATTTTTTTTTGATATTTTTGTACGTACCATTATGAAGATAAGAGGTCGATATTTTTGACAACGATATTTATGTCCCGATATTTTTGTAACTCAATATTCTGTCAGTGATCCCCATAAGGTAAGGTGTGCCTCAGGATTCCTCCCTGAGTCTCATTATATTTAATATCTATATGACTCCACTGGTGAGCTAGTGTAATCCATCAGCTTGGAGATTATCTTATATGCAGACTATATGCAGATAATCATTACCATCTCTGAGTATGTTTCAGCAACCAAAGTTAAGTTTTACGAATGCATGAGAGTGGTGGCCAGCTGGATTCATGCCAAATGCCTTGAGTTACACTGTGACAAAAGTGAGGTTCTTCTTTTTAGGAGACAATCTACACTTTAGACCAAAGAGTGCTGGCCAGCAGATCTGGGTGTTGCCCCTTCCCAATGTCTCTTGTTAGGAACCAGGGAATTATCATTGATTGTGATTTATCAATGGTCATGTGAGTTAGCAAATTAGTCCTCACCTGCTTTTCTGTTCTATGCTGTATATAATCTTTAAGGTCCTTCCTATATAGGCTCATAAAAATGTGGTTCAAGCTCTGATCATATCCGGGCTGGATTACGGAGCTTGGGATCTCAGAGAATCTTCTGGCTTGCCTTCAGATGCTCTAAAATGATGAGGCCAGATTGACCATCAACCTTCTCTGAACCACATATATGACACCTTACTGAAGAGCACTGTTAGACCTGGTACCATTGGCGTGGGTCTCCCTTCCGTTTTTTTTGCTGTTGCCTCCTGTGTTTACGATGTTTTTGCTGGTCTAGATGCTTTGGGCACTTTGCCACTGCTATTCAGTGCCAAAGTGCAAGTGCTCCCTATGGTAAATTGTTGCATTGGATTAGTGACTCCATGATTGGCCATTTGATTTACTTGTCAGACCCTAGTACAGTGCACCATGTGTGCCCAGGGCCTGCAGATTAAATGCTGATGGTGGGCTTGCAGCACTGATTGTGCCACCCACAGAAGCAGCTTGTAAAGTGTGGCTCAGGCCTGCCATTGCAGAGCCTGTGTGCAGTCTGGGACTGCCATCCTGATGTGGCAAGTGCACCCACTTGCCAGTCCCTAAACCTTCCCTTTTCTACATATCAGGCACCGCTAAGGTAGGCCCAAGGGCAGGGTGCATTGTATGTAAAAGGTAGGACATGCCCTGATGTGTGTGGCATGTCCTAATAGTGAATTACAGCCAATTTCGTTTTTCACTATTGCAAGGCTTCCTGTTCCCATAGGCCCGAATGGGCAGTTTGATTATAACATCTTATAATCCTAACTGACCCAGGGAACAAGGTAGAAATTCGAGTTTAGTATGCCTGAACTCAGAATGTTAAAATACATCTTTTAGTGTGGGTGATTTTTACATTCTGTGTTTGAAAATACCACTTTTGGAAAGTAGGTATTTTCTTGCCTAACCTTCCAGTGTGCCTCTGCTAAGGTTGTGTATTCACTGTCTGGTTTGTGAGTGACAGGGGACTGGAGAAGGTCTTGGCTCCAGCAGTCTGATGGGTCAGGGCTGGGCTGAATAGGACCCACATAGAATAGAGAGTAGGGGGGGGGAGGAGACTTCCTTTCACTGACCTGAGCCCTCATAGAATAGAGAGTAGGGGGCGGGATTTCCTTTCACTCCCCTGAGACCTCATAGAATAGAGAGTAGGAGGAGGAGACTTCCTTTCAGCTTCCTGGGCCAGGTCTGCTCTCAAACAATGCTGTCTCCACCTCCTACCAGGAAGCTTCACAGAACTGGTTTTGGTCAGGCACAGACACTCTCTGCCTCCAGAGAACAAAGACTTTCTGAGTATAAATATTGGGGCCCAGAACGTTAGATCACTTCTGGGAATCAAGAGGAACCTTTGCTGAGGAGAAGAACCAGGAAACTGAAGGAGTAGACTGCCCCTGTGCTGTGTGCTGTTAGGGTTGGCCTGCAGTGGTTACTTTATTGCCAAAGAAAGGAGAAAGGAACTTTGTGTGTACTTTCATCATCTTAAAGAAGATCTCCAAGGGCTTGAAGATTGAGCTTGCCTCCTGCCTGAAGTCCCAGGGATACAAGACTTCACCAACCAGCTCCCCTGAATTCCCTTGCTGGGAATTCTACCTGCAAAGGGGTGCCTGCTGTTGTGTTGGGCCCTTTTGAAGACTGCGTGTCGCTGGGAGCTGGAAGCGCGACTCAACGGAGGGGAAGCGTGTCGCCGCCGCAGCAGTTGCCGTCGCATCATCGCCAAGGCGCATCACCGGAGAAGCGTGCCGCCGCCACAGAGGCCGCCATCGCATCACCAGAGAAGCGGGCCGCCGCCGCACCTGTTCTCCCTCGCATCACCGCCGAAGCGCCGCGCATCACCGGAGAAGCGTGCCGCCGCCGCAGAGGTTGCCGTCGCATCACCAGAGAAGCGTGTCGCAGGGCCTGTCGCAGCTCAGAAGTTCCCCAAGTCGCCGCACGGCCGTCAGGCGTGCACGCATTGCATCTACGTTGTCGCACCGTAACCAAGACACCATTTTGTCACATCGCACCGCATCGTCGTCACATCGTGGCGCCATCTTGTCGCATTACACCGGATCACAGTAAGAAACCGGTGCATCAACTCCCCACACAGTAAGGAAGCGAGCCTCAACTCCCCTGCGCAGCAGTAAGGAACCGACGCATCCACTCCCCTGAGTGTAAGGAACCGACGCATCACCTTCCCTGCGACCCTTTTGTTTGTATTGCGTGACGCATCCAAGGTACTTTGAGAGTAAAGTGTCGCATTTACCAACTACATTGAACTAAGCTATTTCTACCATTTTAAAGACTCATTTTTGATTACAGTATTGTGGATTTTTGTCGTTTGACCTTGTGTTAAGTCTAGTAAAGATTACTTATTTTTCTAAACTGGTGTAGTGTCCATTTGTAGTGTTTTCACTGTATTACTGTATGTGTTCACAAATGCTTTACACACTGCCTCTGAGATAAGCCTGTCTG
Organism: Calotriton arnoldi; assembly: GCA_963921515.1. Classification (NCBI taxonomy): domain Eukaryota; kingdom Metazoa; phylum Chordata; class Amphibia; order Caudata; family Salamandridae; genus Calotriton; species Calotriton arnoldi. The sequence continues at coordinate 163,152 of CAWUFW010016550.1, forward strand.
CTCGTGCCAAGCTACCAAGGGGGTGAGCAGGGGTTATTTTAGGAGTGTAGCCCCTTACCCTGACTAGACGCAAGGGTCCCTATTTGGACAAAGGTGCAAACCATTGCCAACTAGAGACCCCCAAATCTAACATTGGTGGTCAGCGGTGAGGTTTTTGGACTTGCATTTGTGATTCATATACAGTGATTGATGTACACTACTAGTGAGTGCAGATCAAACGCAACCACATACTTATTGGTAGAATTTTTTCCTTGGGACTTCTATTTTTGCTAAGAACTGCCAGTTGTTGTTACCATGAGTAGACCAGCATCCATTGCACCTGAAGAGTTTGAATTTGAAGAAGAAATGTTGGATGCATACACTGTGCCCCAGCTCAAATCTGCTTGCAAGAAATTTAAAGTCTCCCTGAAATGCCTCACGAGAAAAGAGGAATACCAAAAGGCGCTGAGGGCCTGGTTGGAAGCAAGGAGTGCCAGTGAGCACCCTGAGGATCAGATGGAGGATTTAGAGGAGCAGAAAGGGGGACCCTTGGGTCCAGTGGGAGGGAAAGTACCTTCCAAGGCAGGCAGCAGTGTTTCTTCCAGAGGCCTGTCCCCAGGAGAGCTGGAGGACAGGGAGAGAAGTAGGGTGCATGAGATGGAGCTAGCCAAGCTCAAAATGGGTGGGCAGTTAGAATTAGAGAATAAGAAATTGGCCCTAGAGGAAATGAGGATGCAATTGGAGCATGAGAGAAGTTTGAGGGAGTTGGAATTGAAAGCCAGGAGCTTAGAGATTACTCCCTCTGGTGGCAGCACACCGTCCATGCCTAGTGAGGCACGAGTATATATACTCAAGGAGGTGGTCAAAGAATATTACAGAAATGATGATATTGGTCAGTGGTTCAAGGCCTATGAGGTAGCTATGACCGCCCACCGGGTCCCTGAGAAAGATTGGGGAGCGGGGTTGTGGGGGCGGTTCCTCAGTGAGGGGCGGGATACCTTGTTAGACTTGCCCTCTGAAGTCCACAATTCTTATGAGCACATGAAAGAAGCCTTGATGAGTAGGTATGGTTTGACTCCTGAAATGTATAGACAGAGGTTTAGAAACTGGAGTCAAGCACTTGGGTAGAATATGTGTCCTTTTTTGGCAGAGCATTGGATGGTTGGGCGAAGGGTAGCAAAGTGAATAATGATTTTCAGGCTCTCTATGATTTAATTGCGTGGGAGCACTTGTCCAGTAATTGTTTTCCAGAGCTGCGCCAGCACCTGATTGATAGTAAGCTGACTATCCCTAGGAAGCTTGCTGAGGAGGCGGACCGCTGGGTGAGCACCCAGGTCCACAAGGGTCATGTGGGAGACTCTGACTAAGGTGGGCAGGGTCCCCAGCAGAGGAGTGGGGGGGGACAAGGGTAAACAGAGGGAGTTCCAGAAAGGGCCCCAAAGTAATCCCCAGGGGAACCAAGGGAAGGGTTCCTAGCCTCCCCCTGAAAAGAAGTCAGGGGCCCCGACAGATAAGCCTGTTCACAGGGGGCCCAAGACCTGTTTCAAGTGTGGTCAAGTGGGCCACTGCTCCTATGAGTTAAGATGTCCCATGTATGGGAAAACAGCACGCACTGGTGCACCACCCTGGCAGATCACTAGTGTAGCCCTGGGGGAGGAGTTGGGTGCCCAAGGTGGATGGGGCCCTGCAGAGATGTCCCTAGTCTCTTTAGGAGACTGTGAGGTGGTCCCCAGGACCCAGCTGCCTGATAACACTAAGAAGTACAGGCAGTGGGTGACCATAAATGGCCAAAGGGTGGAGGCTCTGAGAGACACCGGAGCCAGTGTGACAGCTGTCAGTTGTCGGCTGGTGTCTGAAGAGCAGGTGATCCCCAATGCATTTTACCCAGTTGTTGCCGCTGACAACACAGAGAGCCACTGCAAGGTGGCTCAGGTTCCCTTTGAGTCTGGGGGGGTCTCAGGGACTCTTCAAGTAGCTGTGAGGCCAGCCATGCCTGTTGACTGTCTGTTGGGCAATGATTTGGAGAGCTCCCCTTGGGCTAAGGTGGAGCGTAGTGCACATTTGGAGATATTGGGCTTGCCAGATTGGGTGTGTGTGACCACCCGGTCTATGGCAGCCAGTAAGTGTGTTCAAGAGGACCTGGAGCCTGAAAGAGTGGCCCAGGTGCCTGCCTTAAAGAGAAGAGGCAGGGGGCGCGGGAAACCGGCCCCGTGGTTCCCATGGTCCAGGAGGAGGCAGACCTTGAGGGGATACAGCGCCTTGAGACCCTCACGGGTGAGTAGCGCACTTACAATTCCCTGATTGATTGATTGATGCCCTGGAACCTACAGGGGAACAGTGGCTGAACTGAGGGACCTGCCTGAGCTGACCCATTGGCAGCAGGAATGAGGCCCCTCCAGTGAAGAGTTCTGCGAGGAGCAGAACAAGTGCCCTTCTCTTGTGGGTTTGCAGCAACAGGCCACAAACCAGGCAGCAGGTGATCAGTCTGGATCACATTGGATCTACTGGGAGAATGGTCTCCTGTATAGCAAGCCTAAGGTTGCTGAGCCTGGGTCAGCCCGTGTGCTGGTGGTACCCCAGCGCTTCAGAGCCTTTTTACTGGGTTTGGCTCATGATGTACCTTTAGCAGGACATCTGGGCAGGACAAGACCTTTGAGAGGCTTGTCACCCACTTTTATTGGCCCCAGATGCGCAAGAGTTCAGACACTCATTGCAGGACATGCCAGACTTGCCAGGCAAGTGGAAAGAGTGGAAGGAAGCACAAGGCTCCTCTTCAGCCATTCCCTGCGGTCCGCACCCCCTTTGAAAGGGTGGGCATTGACATTGTGGGGCCTCTGGATCCCAAGACAGCCATGGGCAACAGGTTCATCCTGGTCTTGATGGACCATGCCACCCGGTACACGGAAGTCATCCCTCTCCAGACTGTGACGGCCCCCGTGGTGGGACGTGCGTTGATGGGGATTTTCTCCCGTGTGGGGTTCCCCAGAGAGGTGGTGTCAGACTGTGGTACAAACTTCCTTTCCAAGTATATGAAGTCCCTGTGGCAGGAGTGCGGTGTGACATACAAGTTCACCACTCCTTACCACCCCCAAGGTAATGGGCTGGTTGAGAGATTCAACTGGACCCTAAAAGGCATGATTATGGGACTGGAAGAACCCATGAGGCGTAAGTGGGACGTCCTCTTGCCATGCTTTCTCTTTGCTTACCGAGAGGTGCCACAGAAGTCCCTAGGGTTCAGCCCCTTTGAACTGCTGTATGGTCACCCAGTAAGAGGACCTCTGAGTTTGGTAAAGGAAAGCTGGGAGAAAGCTCCCAGGAAACCTCCCCAGGATGTATATAGTTACATGCTGGCCTTCAGAAACCAATCGCGGCGTTTCAGGCAACTCGCTCAGGTGAATCTGGAAGCCAGCCAGGAGGAGATGAAGCGGTGGTACGATCAGAATGCCACTCTGATTGAGCTTCAGCCTGGTCAGAAAGTGTGGGTCATGGCCACAGTGGAGCCCTGCGCTCTCCAGGATAGGTGGACCGGACCATTTGAGGTGGTGGAGCGCAAGAGTGATGTCACCTACTTGGTGATCTTGCGGTCTCCTAGGAACCCCTTGCTGGTACTGCAAGTCAACCGCCTGAAGCCCCACTTAGAGAGGTCCGAAGTGGGCATGCTCCTAGCGACAGATGATGGAATGGAGGAGGAGACTGAGCCTCTTCCTGACCTCCTGTCTGCGACAGAGCAAGATGGGTCAGTGGATGGTGTAAACCTCTCTTCCACCCTGACCCCTGAGCAGCAGGATGACTGTCGCCAACTGTTGGGACAGTTTCCTGACCTGTTCTCCCTGACCCCTAGTGTCACTGAGTGGTGCGTCCATGATGTGGACACTGGGGACAGTCCTCCTGTTAAGAACAAGACTTACAGAGTGACTGACAGGGTGAGAGCTTGCATCAAGGAGGACGTCTCCAAGATGTTTGCATTGGGGGTGATTGAGTCTTCCAACAGCCCTTGGCCAGCCCAGTGGTCTTGGTCCCAAAGGCTGCCGCGCCTGGTGCCACACCCGAAGTCTGGTTCTGTGTGGACTACCGAGGACTCAATTCAGTCACCAGGACTGACGCGCACCCCATCCCCAGAGCTGATGAGCTCATTGATCGGTTAGGGGCTGCCCGGTACCTCAGCACATTTCATTTAACGTCTGGGTACTGGCAGATCGCCTTAACTGATGGGGCAAAAGAGAGGTCAGCATTCTCCACACCAGATGGGCACTACCAATTCCGGGTTATGCCCTTTGGGATGAAGAGTGCCCCTGCCACCTTTCAGAGGTTGGTCAGCCAGGTGTTGGCTGGACTGGAGGATTTCAGTGCCGCCTACCTGGATGACATTGCAGTGTTCAGCGCCAGTTGGGAAGAACATCTGCGCCACCTCTGGGAAGTGTTGATGGCGCTGCGGAGGGCATGCCAGATCGGACAGGGTTCCGTGGTGTATTTGGGACACCAGGTTGGGAGCGGCCAGGTGGCGCCCCTACATCCCAAAATTGATACCATCCTGACTTGGGAGCCCCCCAAAACCCAGACAGAGGTGAGAGCCTTTTTAGGACTCACTGGGTATTACAGGAGGTTTGTCAAGGGGTATGGCAGCATAGTTGCACCCTTGACAGAGCTGACTTCCAGGAAGCAGCCCAAGAAAGTGAACTGGACTGACACCTGTCAGAAAGCTTTTGATGCTCTGAAGACTGCCATGTGCACGGCGCCCGTGCTCCTGGCACCCAACTTCTCAAAAGAGTTCATTGTTCAAACAGATGCTTCAGAGCATGGTGTAGGGGCTGTTCTTGCACAGATGAATGAGGAGGGCCTAGACCAACCTGTAGCCTTCATCAGTAGGAGGTTACTTCCACGGGATCAGAGGTGGAGTGTGATTGAGCGTGAGGCATTTGCTGTGGTCTGGGCACTGAAGAAGTTGAGACCATACTTGTTTGGGACTCACTTCCGGGTTCAGACAGACCACAGGCCCCTCAGATGGTTGATGCAGATGAGGGGTGAGAATCCAAAGCTGTTGAGCTGGTCCATTTCCCTACAGGGGATGGACTTCACGGTGGAACCCCGCCCTGGTACAGAACACGCCAATGCTGATGGTCTGTCCAGATTTTTCCGCCTTAGTGAAAAGAACTCCCAAGAGGTAGGGTAGTTCTCCCCACATTTCAGCTGGAGGGGACACGTGTTAGACCTGCCACCATTGGCGTGGGTCTCCCTTCCATTTATTTTGCTGTTGCCTCCTGTGTTTACGATGTTTTTGCTGGTCTAGATGCTTTGGGCACTTTGCCACTGCTATTCAGTGCCAAAGTGCAAGTGCTCCCTATGGTAAATTGTTGCAATGGATTAGTGACTCCATGATTGGCCATTTGATTTACTTATCAGACCCTAGTACAGTGCACCATGTGTGCCCAGGGCCTGTAGATCAAATGCTGCTGGTGGACTTGCAGCACTGATTGTGCCACCCACAGAAGCAGCTTGTAAAGTGTGGCTCAGGCCTGCCATTGCAGAGCCTGTGTGCAGTCTGGGACTGCCATCCTGACGTAGCAAGTGCACCCACTTGCCAGTCCCTAAACCTTCCCTTTTCTACATATCAGGCACCCCTAAGGTAGGCCCAAGGGCAGGGTGCACTGTATGTAAAAGGTAGGACATGCCCTGATGTGTGTGGCATGTCCTAATAGTGAATTACAGCCAATTTCGTTTTTCACTATTGCAAGGCTACCTGTTCCCATAGGCCAGAATGGGCAGTTTGATTATAACATCTTATAATCCTAACTGACCCAGGGAACAAGGTAGAAATTCGAGTTTAGTATGCCTGAACTCAGAATGTTAAAATACATCTTTTAGTGTGGGTGATTTTTACATTCTGTGTTTGAAAATACCACTTTTAGAAAGTAGGTATTTTCTTGCCTAACCTTCCAGTGTGCCTCTGCTAAGGTTGTTTATTCACTGTCTGGTTTGTGAGTGACAGGGGACTGGAGAGGGTCTTTGCTCCAGCAGTCTGATGGGTCAGGGCTGGGCTGAATAGGACCCACATAGAATAGAGAGTAGGGGGGAGGAGACTTCCTTTCACTGACCTGAGCCCTCATAGAATAGAGAGTAGGGGGCGGGGATTTCCTTTTACTCCCCTGAGACCTCATAGAATAGAGAGTAGGGGGAGGAGACTTCCTTTCAGCTACCTGGGCCAGGTCTGCTCTCAAACAATGCTGTCTCCACCTCCTTCCAGGAAGCTGCACAGAACTGGTTTTGGTCAGGCACAGACACTCTCTGCCTCCAGAGAACAAAGACTTTCTGAGTATAAATATTGGGGCCCAGACCCCAGAACTTTAGATCACTTCTGGGAATCAAGACAAACCTTTGCTGAGGAGAAGAACCAGGAAACTGAAGGAGGAGACTGCCCCTGTGCTGTGTGCTGTTGGGGTTGGCCTGCAGTGGTTACTTTATTGCCAAAGAAAGGAGAAAGGAACTTTGTGTGTACTTTCATCATCTTGAAGAAGATCTCCAAGGGCTTGAAGATTGAGCTTGCCTCCTGCCTGAAGTCTCAGGGATACAATACTTCACAAACCAGCTCCCCTGAATTCCCTTGCTGGGAATTCTACCTGCAAAGAGGTGCCTGCTGTTGTGTTGGGCCCTTTTGAAGACTGCGTGTCGCTGGGAGCTGGAAGCGTGACTCAACGGAGGGGAAGCGTATCGCCGCCGCAGCAGTTGCCGTCGCATCATCGCCGAGGCGCGGTGCTTCACCGGAGAAGCGTGCCACAGAGGTCGCCATCGCATCACCTGAGAAGCGGGCCGCCGCCGCACCTGTTTGCCCTCGCATCACCGCTGAAGCGTGGCGCATCACCGGAGAAGCGTGCCGCCGCCGCAGAGGTCTCCGTCGCATCACCGGAGAAGCGTGTCGCAGGGCCTGTCGCAGCTCAGAAGTTCCCCGAGTCGCCGCACGGCCGTCGGGTGTGCACGCATTGCATCTACGTTGTCGCACCGTAACCAAGACGCCATTTTGTCGGATCGCACCGGATCGTCGTCGCATCGAGGCGCCATCTTGTCGCATCACACCGGATCACAGTAAGAAACCGGCGCATCAACTCCCCACACAATAAGGAAGCAAGCCTCAAATCCCCTGCGCAGCAGTAAGGAACCGACGCATCCACTCCCCTGAGTGTAAGGAACCGACGCATCACCTTCCCTGCGACCCTTTTGTTTGTATTGCGTGACGCATCCAAGGTACTTTGAGAGTAAAGTGTCGCATTTACCATCTACATTGAACTAAGCTATTTCTACCATTTTAAAGACTCATTTTTGATTACAGTATTGTGGATTTTTGTCGTTTGACCTTGTGTTAAGTCTAGTAAAGAGTACTTATTTTTCTAAACTGGTGTAGTGTCCATTTGTAGTGTTTTCACTGTATTACTGTATGTGTTCACAAATGCTTTACACACTGCCTCTGAGATAAGCCTGCCTGCTCGTGCCAAGCTACCAAGGGGGTGAGCAGGGGTTATTTTAGGAGTGTAGCCCCTTACCCTGACTAGACGCAAGGGTCCCTATTTGGACAAAGGTGCAAACCATTGCCAACTAGAGACCCCCAAATATAACAAGCACCCTATTGACTTTCATTAGCAAAAGAACACTTTTTAAGTCTTTCTGCCTGGTGCACAGGGTATATATAGGAAGGGCCCAGAATATTTCACCAGTGCTATTGTGTCCTACTGTTCGATATGGGGTTCTCTAGTTGGCAATGGTTTGCACCTTTGCCCAAATAGGGATCCTTCCTTCTAGTCAGGGGCCCCACAATGTCCATCCCCACCCTCTCAAAAGGGGTGCCAACAACTAGAAAAGGCTGGAGAGAAGCCTTACGCTTCCTCCCACTCTTACCACTTACCTGGCAAGTTTGGCAAGACCTACAATGAACATCAAACTGCCTTCACATTTGGGGCCGAAAGAAGTGGGTGACAATCCTGCCAAAGGTCTTGTCCTGCCCCAAATGTCCTGCCAAAGGCACGTCATGAGCCAGACCCAGTAGGAAGGTCCTGAAGCGCTGGGGTACCACCAGCACACGGGCTGACCCAGGCTCAGCGACCCTAGGCTCACTGTAAGGGAGACCATTCTCCCAGTAGATCCAGTGTGATCCAGACTGATCACCAGCTGCCTGGTTTGCATCCTGCTGCCGCAAACCCTCTAGAAAAGGGCATTCTTTCTGCTCCCTGCAGAGTTCTTCTCTGGTGGGACCCCCTTCTTGCTGCCAATGGGTCAGCTCAGATAGGTCTCTCAGTTCAGCCACTTGCTCCCCTTTAGGTACTGGGGCATCCCCCTCGAAGTCAGCCTCTTCCCGGACCACGGAACTTCAGGGGCGGGTTTCCCGCACCCCTTGCCCTTTCTCTTGGCAGGCACCTGAGCCACTGTTTCAGGCTCCAGGTCCTTCTGATCCCCCTTACTGGCTGCCATGGACTGAGTGGTCATGCATGCCCACTCAGGCAACCCAAGCATCTCCAAGTGAGACCTGAACTCCACATCCTTCCATAAGGACTGTTCCAGGTCATTACCTAGCAGACAATCTAAAGGCATGGTAGGGCTCACAACCACCCTCAAGGGACATGAGACCCCCCATTCAAAGGGAACCTGCACCACCTTACACTGGTGCTCTGAGTTGTCCACAGCAACTACGTGGTGGAATGCCCCAGGGACTACTTGATTTGCAGAGATCAGGTGACACCAGATGGAGGTCACTCTAGCTCCAGTATCTCTGAGAGCCTCTACCCTTCTCCCATTGATGGTCACCCAGACACTGTACTTCTTATTGTTTGCCGGAACCTGGTTTCCTGGGACCATCTCACTGTCCCCTAGTGAGACAAGGGTCATTTCTGCGGGATCCCCACCCCCTCTGGGTTCCCCTCCTCCCCAAGGGCTACACTAGCCAACACCTTGGACTATCCACCGATGGGTTGCTGTGCTCTCTCGGGGCACTTGGGATCTCCCTTCAAGTGACCCACCTGCTCACAGGCTTAGCACTTGCAGGTTCAGTCTCTGCAGACTTCCCTGAAGATACTCATGGTTTCTTATCTCCTGGAGGATGGGAATCCTTTCCCTGGGTACTGATTTGGAGCCATTTACAGAACTCCTTTCCTTTACCCTTGACCCCCCACTCTTATGCTGGGGACCCTGTCCACCTTTGGGGAATCTCTCCCATACACCTTCTTGTGGACCCTGGTACTCACACAGCGGTCCACCTCCATTGCAAGCTTCCTGGGGTCAGTCAGCTTACTCTCTGTCAATTGCTGGTGCAGCTCGCCAAAACATAGACTAGACAAGTGCGCCCACACAATCAAATTGTACAGCCCCTGAAAATCTGTCACATCCCCTTCACCCAACCATCCAGTGACCTGCAAAAAGAATCTACACATTCTAACCATGTCTGGGAATCAGTCTTCTTATTGGACCTAAACTGATCCCTGTACTCTTCAAGAGTGAGACCATACCTAGTGAGAAGGGCCTCCTTCATGTCAGTGTTGGTGAGGTTGTACCCCTTACTCAAAACCAACAAGGTGTCCCTCCCCTCTTCTGAGAAATGAGGCTACAATCCTGTTCCCCAATTCTTTTCAGGAGGCCCATTCATGTGAATAGATGCCTCATAGACCCGAAATCACCTTTGTATATCATTACCCTTCTTGAACTCCTCCCCTACATTCTTAGGAATGTTTACTACTCTGTCTGAGTGCACTGAGGCATTGCTGCCACCATCTGAGCTGGATTTACCCTGTAGCTCCAGCTCCTTAAGACCATGCTCATGGGCTAAAACCATCTTCTGTGATTCCATCTTGAGCCTCTCAAGCTCTATTTGATGCCTCCTAGCTTCCCTCCTGTTCTCCAGCTCCTCTGGGGACAAACCACTGCTTCCTGGCCTGGAATATCCCCCCCAACAGCACATCCACCCTAGGAATAGGCTCCTCCGCATCCACTCTAAGGTATCCAGACTGCCCACTGGCATGTCTGGCTGCTACCCAGGCCCTCAGTGACTTTTGTAGCTCCTCTTTCCTGGTGAGGCCTCTGATTTGGACTCTTCGTTTTTGCTAATAGCCTTCAACTCCTTTACGTTGTAGGTTTCCAACCTTTTCTCCTCAAAGGCTTCTTCTAGGGATGCAACTGATGATGCTGGTGATTCAGGCATGATGCAGTAAGAAAAAAGGTGGCAACACAAAAAAAGTCCAAAAAGAAAACAGTATTTTGTTCGTAGTGGTCTACGATATGGTAGTAGTGTACACCAATCACCCTAGTTCAAGTGCAAATGCAAATCCTATCCTCACCACTGAAAACCAATGTTAGAAATAGGGGTCTCTAGGTCGCAATGGTTTGCACCTTTATCCAAATAGGGACCGTTCCTTCTAGTCAGGGTAAGGAAGTTACACTTCTAAAATAACCCCTGCTCACCCCCTTGGTAGCTTGGCATGAGCAGTCAGGCTTATCTCAGAGGCAGTGTGTAAAGCATTTGCACATAACCAGCAGTAATACAGTGAAAACACTACAAAAGGACACCACACCAGTTTAAGAAAAATATCCAATATTTTATCTGTGCAAAACAAGACCAAAAACGATAAAAATCCACCATACAGTTCTTAGAAATATCAATAAGCAAAAATAGACTTAAAATACAGTTCCTTTAAGTCAATAGCTCCGTCCGGGGCTATCACGGCACCATGAACAACAAATCCAAACAGTTCTGGCAGACTGCGGTGTCGCGGTCCAGCTACTGTGTCGGGAATACCCTTAAACAGTACCTTTAGAAATGCAGGGAGTCGGTGGCCTCACGATGAGCCATGAAGAGGCTGCATCGGCAAGCAATTGGTTCCGGAGGTCAGTGTGGGAGTAGTCGGGCCCTTGAAGTCACCCGCGTTGCAGATCAAACTCTGTGCGGTTGAAGTCAGGAATGCTGGCATCTGCGGGTGTCGGAGCTACGGTGCAAAGTGCAGCGGTGTGGCGTGTGGTGCCCTCAGGTCGCCATGCAGGCAGCGGCTCGCTGACGTTCATCAGGCGGTGTCTGTGAGACTAGGGCTGCGGTACAAAGTGGTGCAGTGCTTGTTGAAGTGCTAAAAGGTCACAGACAAGGTGCAGGCAGCGGCGACGTCGTTGCTGAAGCGATGTCATCGGCTGACGAACTGGAGTCGACGGTGCCGGCGTCAGTAAGCCAAGGTTGTGGTGTGGGATGGGACGGTGCGGTGTGCAACTTACGAGTGGTGCCCTCAAACCACGGTGCAAGCAACGGCATCAATGTCAGCGTGAAGCAGCATCATAGGGGATACCAGGGCGTCAGTGTGAAGTGGGGTGGTGCGAAGTGCGGTGCCCACAGATCACGGTGCAAGCAGCGGCTCAGTGGTGGCATCAGGCATCGGCGGCGGTGAGGCTAGGGTTGCGGAACGAAGTGCGGCAATGCCCTCTGCGGTGCCATCAGGACACGGAGACGGCAGCAGCATCGTTGACAGCATCGAGTTCCTTTTTCTTCTGTTGCAGCACAAAACACAAAGGGCCTGATTATGAGTTTTGCACAGCAGAGCCGGCGCAACGCCACCTCCGCTGCGACAAACCCGTGAAAGACTGCCCGAAGACGGCCGACTGTATTACGAGTTGTGCATTTCCAACTCCTAATACAGTCAGCGGTTCTTTGCTGTTCCTTTGGCGGTGCCTGGAAAACAGGCACAGCAATAGGAACAGCGAAAAAGATCCAGTACGGCATGGACTTGGACCTCTATGCTGTGCTGGAACTTTGTGGGGGTACAGACAGAGGGGCACATGTCCATGGCGGGGGGCTATGGGAGCCCTGCTGGGCCCCCTTTGTTCCTGCACCGCCAGCCTTTTCATCGCAGGGCTATGAGACTTCTTGAACAGGGGGCAAGCTCTACCTCAATCCCTTGGAAAAATTCTAACAAAGAAGTTGCAGAAAGTTCAGTCCAGTCCTTTCTCTGCCAAAGACAGAAGCAGCCACTGCAGGCCAATACAGCAAAGCACACAGCAATGTCATAGTTCCTCCTCACAGCTTCTCAAGCTCTCCATCTTCTCCAGCTCTTCTTCTTGGCAGGTTCCTTGATCCAAAAGAGTTCTAGAGTCCTAGGGTCATGGCCTCAATATTAATACCACAGTTTATCTTTGTTCTCTTTGTGCCAAGGGTCTCTGAACCCAGTCGAAACCAGTTCTGCCCTCTCTGGCCCAGCTTCATTACAGAAGGTGGAGACAGCATTGTGCAGAGGAGAGACTGCCTATTCAGGTTCTAGTGCAAACTCCTCCCGCAATTCCAAATGCAGAGCAGGCCTATTCAGCCCAACTTATGAGTCACCCAGGAAAGGCAGGACACACCCCAACCCTCCTTGTGACTGTCTACGCGGACGCCCGTTCTTACACCCAGGAGGGGACGCCGACACCAGCAGTTCACACGTGCGCCAGGAGGCGCATAAAGTTACCAAGGATCTCCCACAATGCGGGATGCCTGTTCTTACACACAGGAGAGTACTGCAATAACCAGCCTGCCCGAGGCCTCTGCTGCCAATGCCAGCAGTTCACACGCACGCCAGGAGGTGCATAAAGTTACTGAGGGGCTCCTGCAGCGTGGGACGCCCGATCTTACACCCAGGAGGGGACCACAATAACCAGCCTGCCCCGCGGCCTCTGCCACCGATGCCAGCAGTTCACAAACGCGCCAGGAGGCACATAATGTTACCAAGGGGCTCCCACAATGCGGGACGCCCATTCTTACACACAGGAGAGGACCACAATAACCAGCCTGCCACGCGGCCTCTGCTGCCGATGCCAGCAGTTCACATGCGCGCCAGGAGGTGCATAAGGTTACTGAGGGGCTCCTGCAGCGTGGGACGCCCGTTCTTACACCCAGGAGGGGACCGCAATAACCAGCCTGCCCCGCGGCCTCTGCCGCAGCAGTTCACACACGCGCCAGGAGGCGCATAAAGTTACCAAGGAGCTCCCACAACGCGGGATGCCTGTTCTTACACACAGGAGAGTACTGCAATAACCAGCCTGCCCCAAGGCTTCTGCTGCCAATGCCAGCAGTTCACACGCACGCCAGGAGGTGCATAAAGTTACTGAGGGGCTCCTGTAGCATGGGACGCCCGGTCTTACACCCAGGAGGGGACCACAATAACCAGCCTGCCTCGCGGCCTCTGCCACCGACGCCAGCAGTTCACACATGCGCCAGGAGGCGCATAAAGTTACCAAGGGGCTCCCACAACGCGGGACGCCCGTTCTTACACACAGGAGAGGACCACAATTACCAGCCTGCCTGCCTCTGCTGCCGATGCCAGCAGTTCACATGCGCGCCAGGAGGCGCATAAGGTTACTGAGGGGCTCCTGCAGTGTGGGACACCCGTTCTTACACCCAGGAGGGGACCGCAATAACCAGCCTGCCCCGCGGCCTCTGCCGCCGATGCCAGCAGTTCACACACATGCCAGGAGGCGCATAAAGTTACTGAGGGGCTCCCGCAGCGCGCGACGCACACGGGCTGTGCCCGGGCAAAGCCCAGGCCAAAGGCGGGCCCGTCTGTGCTAATCAGCAACTGGAAGGGGTGGGCCACACCCCTTGGCTTTGGTCAGCTGGCTCAGGACGCTTTGCCTTTTGGTGCCCCAAATTTTCCTTCTTCTCTACTCAAGCAGTGTTCCATTGCGATGGTACCCTGCACAAAGATCATTGGGCCCAATAGGTACTCTTTCAGCAAGAAAGGAGTTTCCCCTCTACTGTGTGGTTTGGACTCGGGGGTTGTATTCTTAATTGTGGTCTCCTACTAATCCTGAGTCTTGACTCTAGTTGCTCAATCACCCCCATTGTTATGTTATGTTATGTTATGTTACTGTGACTTATAGAGCGCTACAGCTGCCCCAGCAAAGGGGCGTCCCGGCGCTGATACCAAAAAAGACTGACACAAGCAGATGGACCGGACAAAGACTATGATGCAGGGAAAAGATGAGTCTTGATGGCCTTCCTGAATTCTAAGTAATTACTAAGGCCATGGATATGCACAGGAAGTGCGTTCCAAAGGATGGCCGCTCTACTGCGAAAGGAGCGGCCACCAGCACGAATTCTTCGTGTCCGGGGGACCACCACCAGGTGCTGACCATGTGAGCGGAGAAATCGTGAAGGGACATATGGCAAGAGGAGATTAGCCAAGATAGTGGGGGTGGTCAGTTTCAAGGCTTTGAAAGAGATACATAAGGCTTTGAATTCAATACGCCTGGCCACAAGTAACCAGTGGAATCGGCGAATGGCCTCGGACACCGGACAAGACCTGCGCAAGCCTAGAAGGGTTCTTGCTGCCGCATTCTGTGCCCTTTGTAGCCTCAGAACTTCCACCTTATTGGACCCCAGATATAAAGAGCAGGCATAATCAAGTCTGGACAATACAGACGCCTGAATGATAACCTGACGCGTAGGTGCATCAAAGAAGACCAGCAGGGGTCTGAGCCCCCGTAAAAGTCCAAAACAGGTCCCTGCCACCTTTTTGGTTTGAACTCGAAAGTTGAGGGATGAGTCCAGCCATCACCCCAGATTTTTCACTACCTGCTTGGGGGAGGGGGCCCTGCCGAGACTAGCTGGCCACCAGAGTTCACTCCACTGACCATGGTCCTTTCCCACTAACAATACCTCCGACTTGTTAGAGTTCAGCTGGAGGCAGTTGGCGGTCAACCTCCCGGCGACTGCCGCAAGGTCACCCTGAAACTTAAGGGCGTCCCGCTCGATGTTATTCGAGAGTGCCACCACCAACTGTGTATCGTCAGCGTAGGAGACCACGGTCAGGCCCCTGCTCATGGCTACTGCAGCCAGGGGTTGAACATAGATAATAAATAGCAGGGGGCTAAGGGAGGAACCCTGTGGCACCCCTTGATTAATAGAGTGTTCGCCTGAGGCAAACGGAGGGGCTGTTACCATGAATGACCTCTCATGGAGGAACGAGGCAAGCCACTCCAGGGCCGAGCCAGTAATTCCCACTTCCTCCAGGCGTCTCAGCAATATGGCATGAGACACAGTGTCAAACGCAGCACTCAGATCCAACAGGATCAGTGCCGACGTTCGCCCAGCATCCAGTGCTGACCAGAGATGTTCTGTCACGGCCAGGAGGGCAGATTCCGTGCTGTGACCTGGTGGAAAGCCGTTCTGGGAGGGATCCAGTGTGTTATTCATGGTCAGAAAATCCGGCAGGAGGGAGTTCACATATGCCTCCGTGATCTTTGCTGCCCAAGGGAGCAAAGAAATAGGGCGGTAATTCTCTGGTTTGGCCGGATCGAGCGCAGGTTTTTTAAGCAGGGGAATTACCTTAGCCTGTTTCCATGCCCTGGGCATGGTGGCCATGGCAAGGGACCCGTTTATCACCTGACTCAGGGAGGGTAAGATTGTAGGCAGTACTTTCCTGAATTGATCTGGTTTAAGCGGGTCTGCAGGGGATCCAGACTTAATCCTACTGCACAGTGCTAGCAACTGATCAACCGGGATTGGCGGAAAGGTATCTAAGGTATTAGTCTTTTGACAGCACCGTGCCGCCTGCACGTTACTATGTGCAGTCAAAAAGGACCTGTAGATGTCATCCACCTTTTTAACAAAAAAGGTGGCGAGGTCCTCACACTGCTCATTAGACTTAATAGTTGACCCAGCGGTGGTCTGCCGGGATTGCAGGCTGGAGAGTATTGAGAACATGCTCTTAGAAGGGTTATCACTCTCGCGGATTTGATTGGCGTAAAATGCTGCTCGTGCCAAGTGTATGGCCTTATGATACCTCTTATTTGCCGCCCGATAGATATCCTTTGCCGCAGGACTAAAGTCCCATCTCCATATCCGCTCCAGCCTCTTACAGCCCTTGCGCATATCGGCAAGTTCACTCTTATACCATGGTCGCGTTTTTGCTTTACGGTTGACAGACCATTTATTAGGGATAAGGCTGTCTAACGGCTGGCTAATCCACTCAGAGAACACCCTATGTGCCTCATTAGGGTCCTCTGGCAAGCTCGGACAGGTAGCCGAGAGGCAGGCATCAAATTGCTCCCAGTTCAATTTGTGCCAGGGGTGTTTGAGGGAGGTCGTCTGATCCTCAGCCTGAGCGGAGATTAAGCCCTGGAGTGACATCGAGACCAAGAAGTGGTCCATCCATCCCATAGGGATGGGCGCGTGCACTGTAATCAAGGGTATGTTAGTAAAAACTGGGTCTAACAGGTGCCCAGCAATATGTGTTGGACCAGAGACCAGTTGCACCAGCTGGCATGCCGCGAGATCAGCTACAAAATTGGCCATTCAGAATCATCGAGATTGTCCAAATGAAGGTTCAAATCCCCCATGACTGTAAAATTGGCGGTGTTAACCGCCAATGTGCTGACCGTTTCCACAAGGGCTTCCCTGAAATCTGAGGATGGCCCAGGGGGCCGGTATACTAGGAGACCTGACATTGTATAATTCGGGCTCAGTGTGACCTTAAAATATGCACATTCGCAACCGGTTACCACCGGTTTTATGAAGGTACAGGGGTAGCAGGATTTAAAAATGATCGCTATACCCCCACCTCTAGACGCCCTATTAAGGGAGAGGATGCAATAGCCCGCAGGAAGCGCAAGGCCTGGCTCAGCTATCATGACGTCAGAGAGCCACGTCTCGGTAAGAAAGAGGGCGTCCGGAGAGGCGTCCTCTAAAAGGTCGTAGACATCAGCATAGTGTTTAGCTAAGGAGCGACAGTTAAGACTAAGCATGTTAATATGCTTCCTGGACCTGGGAAAGTGGCGACGTGGCGACAGAATATATGCTGCATCAAAACCACACTGTAGGCAACAGAATGGGCCCTCCACAGCGTCCCCACAGACCTGTCTGCAACCGCTCACCGCATTCCTAATTTTTAGCAGATCATTCCTAGTGTAAGTTAGACTATCTTTCATGAAAGGGACAGCATGTCTGGCGTCTGGCGATGGACTGGCGCGGACGGGCGCAGACGGGCTTGCATTTGGCGCGCCGCCGGCGCGCCCGCTGCGCGCGTCCGCTGCGCGTCGGCACCATTGCCATTTTTATAATGATTTGCGTGGGATCGGGGGAAAGACTAGTCCGTCACTCCACCAAGATGGCTTCCGCTAAGTCTGCCACCGGAAGTGAGGGAGAGCGGAGAACTAGGTCGTAACAGGCTCCCTCCACACAAACAGCACAAGCTGCGGTGGAACGGGGAGAGAATGCGACCAATAGGTGAGCAAATGAAATTTTAAAAAGTAAACAGCACTGCACAAAATCACGAGCAATAAAACAAATATATTGCATGTGGATTTAAAAACAGGACATAGCGCATAAAACACTCGCACACCACTAACACCTGACAGTGTCAATATCAAATGTCAGCTTTTCTGTTAATACAAGATTTGTTTTTCCCTGTTCCCTGCCGAATCTAGCTCTACTACTAGTGCCTTGGGAAGGCTTGCAACAGGCTTATCTAGTCATGGGAATGAGAAAGGGTCACGACAAGGCTCAGGGAATGCTCTGCCCCAAAAAGAAGGGTACAGGTGCAGTTTGTAATGAGGCTATGGACAGGATTGAGTCCCTAATTACCGAGTGTCACAAGATAGTTTTTTTAGAGGAAACTCAGCCCTCCTCCCTAGACAGAAGTCCCTCCAGCTCAGCCCCCAATCATGGGGTCTCGTTTGACCTCTCTCCGGCTAAAAAATCGGCTAAGCGTATACCCCAGATGTTTAAGAACTCTACTAAAAACAGAGGGAAAGGCCCCAGTTGCGGGCCTATTGTCCCCGAGCTCGAATTAGATCCCCCTCTACCCCCTAGCGAGCCGCAGGGCTGCCCAGTCGAGGTGCATGCTATCCAAGTGGTATGCCATAACAGGTTTGAGGTACTTGCTGTGGAGGAGATTGGGGTTCCAGGGGGCAGGTCTGTTGGTGCTGGAGATAGCTGCAAAGCTTATGCTGACGAATTACAGGTTTTAAAAACAATCAAACAAACAAAATCCTCACCAACGCCAGCAACTCAAAGGAACTCTTCAACATCATCCAGCAGTTCACCAAACCCCCAGCAAAGCCATGGACATCACACTGTCCCAGGACCTCTGCAACAAGCTTGTCTCCTACTTCCACCTGAAAATCAAGGCCCTCTACAACAACTTCAGTGAACGGACCCCAGAAACCACCCTCCCCTCCAGCAACGACAGCCAGCCCACCATCACCACCTGGACACCGGTCACCACCGAAGACACCACCACGACCATGATGAGCACCCACTCAGGAGCCCCCACGGACCCCTGCCCGCCTCACATCTTCCACAGAGCAGCCGCCGCCATCGCACCCGAACTACGCTGCACCATCAACGCCACCTTCAAATCCGGCATCTTCCCCGATGACTGGAAGTGGGCAAAGGTCAAGCCCCTCCTCAAGAAACCCTCGGCTGACCCGACGGACCTGAAAAACTACCGGCCCATCTCTCTCCTTCCCTTCGCAGCCAAAGTCAATGAAAAATTCATCAACGCCCAGCTGACCACCTTTATTGAAGAGAACACCATCCTCAACTCCTCCCAGTCTGGATTCCGCAGCAACCACAGCACCGAGACCACCCTCCTCGCTGCCACCAACGACATCCGCGTGCTACTCGACCAGGGCCACACCACGGCCCTCATCCTGCTAGACCTCTCCACAGCCTTCGATACCGTCTCCCACCGCACTCTTGCAGTCAGACTCCATGACGCCGGCATGCAGGAAACCGCCCTCGACTGGATCTGCTCCTTTCTCGCCAGCAGAACCCAAAGGATCAGACTCCCACCCTTCCTCTCCGAACCCACAGAGATTAACTCCCCCAAGGATCATCACTCAGCCCCAAGGATCATCACTCAGCCCCACGCTCTTCAACATCTACATGGCCCCCATCACCGCCATCATCAGACAGCATAGGCTCAGCATAATATCCTATGCCGACGACACCAAGCTCATCCTCTCCCTCACGAAGAACCCGGAAGACACCAGACTCAGCTTCCAGGAAGGAATGAACGACGTCGCAGCCTGGATGAGCAACAGCTGCCTAAAGCTCAACTTGGAGAAGACAGAGGTCCTCATCCTTGGATCCTCCCCCACCACTTGGGACAACACCTAGTGGCCCTCCACCCTCGGAAGCCCACCCATCCCGACGGACCACGCCTGGAACCTCGGCATCATTCTAGACTCCTCCCTCACCATGACTCGCCAGATCAACGCCGTCGCCTCCACCTGTTTCAACTCCCTCCGCATCCTCCGCAAGACCTTCAAGTGGATCCCCCCGAAGCCAGAAAGTCCGTCACCCATGCACTCATAACTAGCAGACTGGACTACGGAAACGCCCTCTACCTGGAATCAACAAATCCCAGCTACACAAACTCCAGAACACCGCAACCAGACTCGTCCTCAGCACCCCACGACATGAGCACATGGCCCAGCACCTGCGAGACCTCCACTGGCTCCCCTTCAAGAAGAGAGTAACCTTCAAGCTACTCACCCACACCTACAAATCCATCCACAACATCAGACCCAAATATCTCAACGAAAGAATCTCTTTCCACGTACCCAAAAGGAACCTCTGCTCCGCCGACCTCGCCCTAGCAGAGACCCCACGCATCCTCAGAACCAGAGCTGGTGGAAGAGCCTTCTTCTACGTCACAGCCAAGGCCTGGAACAAGCTCCCAGTCAACATCAGACACTCCCCTACCCTGCACACCTTCAGGTAGAGCCTCAAGACCTGGCTTTTCGGCTGACCCGGAGCTGCACCCCCACACCCAGCACCTTGAGACCTGAAGGGGTGAGTAGCACACTTTAGAAGCACTTTATTGATTGATTGATTGATTGATTGAATCATTGAGTCCCTGAAAGATGAGGTAGCTTCTCTGAGACGAGAGGTTGTTAATCTTAAAGGGAAGTCAAAATGTGATAAAAACAACCAAGTGGAGATTAGCTCAGACCCCCTGAGTAGTGTACCCCAGGGAGCTGTTGTCTCGTGTCTGGGTACGCCTAGCAAAGATGATGCAAGAGTGTCTGGGCACGCCTAGCAAAGATGATGCAAGAGTAATATATAGCGTCCCCGACTTTCGGCCCACCTCCAAACCCCCCCCCTCGCTGGTGGTGGTGTTTCGCAAGCCATTTATACCAACTACCCCGCATTACCTAGGAAACCACACCAGGGTGGGGGGAAAAGAGAGAGTAAGGGGGAAGGTTCCATCGACTGAAATGAGCAACACTGTGTATGGCCCATGGGGAATATCTGGACTGGGGATTGTGAGGAATGGTGTCTATAGTACACCGGATTGTCGGGGGAGCAAAGCAGAAATTTACCAAGGTGAGGTACCCAAATTAGAAAGGAAGGGGTACGAAGATCTTGATTCTCTTAAGAACAAGGTAATTTACTGGTTTAGGACTACCCGGCACTGTCACTCAATTATAAGAGATGACATTAAGTTTGCTGAAAGGTTATCATTCCTGGTGACATCCAAGGATGTGATAAGAGTTAACTTCTCCCACTTGGCCATAGTAGATGGCCTTATGTCAATTGACTCACGCACCATCCCTATTGCTAACTCCTCAGTTGCTATAAGATATAGATTACCAGAAGGGATAGCCACACTCCCCTATATGGGGTTTCCGAAAGGGAACTGGCCCAGAAACTTTGGTGATGCCGGAAGGCAGAGATGACTACCCCAGTTATTTGGAGACTCAACTCAAGACGCTATCCCAGGGGATGTCGGGCATAAAGTGATTATGCACCAGCTAGAGGTCTGCTCACTTCCAGGGTTGGCTCTAAATCCAGGGGAAAGCCATGAGCTATCCTACGAGGAACCAAGGCAAGAAGGGGCAGCCAATTCATCTGTGAGCGAGGCTGGGGTGGGTTCTAGTACTCCTAGTACTGCTAGCAGTAACACCATAACTCCCCACAGATTTCTGAAGTTCCTGGTCTGGAATGTGGCTGGAATAACCAAATTGTTAACAGATCCAGACTGGTGTGTCTTTGTGGACCTACATGATGTGATTTTATTCCAAGGAACCTGGAGCCTATATACCCCCCACAGGAATGGGTTCTCTTCCTATGGCATAAATGCCACTAGGAAAGAGAGGGGGAGGCCCTCTGGATGCCTAGTAATTTGGGTTAAAAATGCACTTGGCTCCAGAGTAAGGCAGGTTCATGTAGATTCCCAAGACATTCTAGCAGTCGATCTGGCCCTCCATTGTGGCTGGACAACCAGGATCTTTAATGTCTATAATCGAGTTGACCAGTGCTGTGAGGAAACCAGTACCATCCGTATTCTAGACCTTGCTCTGTCGGAACTTCCTGATAACATCCCAGCCCTAGTAGCTGGCAATTTTAACTGTACATTTGAACCTATCTCTTTCGCTCCACTTACAATCCGACTGAGGAGTCGGATTGTAAGTGGCAAATTCCACAGCTCGATCTCGACCCAGTTAGATGGACAAAGAGAGGAGGCCAGGTGCTGGCCCTCACTCTTCAGCATGACTTGAGAGCCACAAATGGGAGAACCAAATCGTAGCCAATGAACTCTGGCCTTCTGTCTATGATATGTCAGTGGCCAAAAGAATAGATAGTGATCACAACACCCTCATTCTCACCCTCTCAATCCAGGGTGACCCCGAACCAGCCATCAAGAGCAGGCCTCACCTGGGTGACCTATCTATCTCAAATAACCAGAGGACAATCAGATGTAACTGGGTGGAGGAAAACCCTAGGGCTCTGGAGATAGTCAAAGGTAAGATTCGCTCAGTGGTGGAAGAGCAGGCCCAAAAGCCCAAAGACGTAGTATCGGGAGAAGCACGCACAAAGTCAAGCATCTGCAGAGAAGAGACCCATATGTAGCATGGTATAACCAGGAATGCAGAATAACAAAGGGGGATCTGGTACGGGCATTAAAATCTAACGTACACCCGAGATAGTGGCTTGCAGAGCAAGGTATAGGCGCGCAATAGAGCTAGCCAAGAAAGACTGGGAAGATTCCATGTGGTCTTCGCTACACGTGGCCTTAACAGCCAGAGGTGCTAAGACCTTTTGGAAAAAGGCGGCCCAATAGCTTGATGGTAAAAAGACCATACTGGAGTTTACCATTCAGACTGAAGAATGGGTGTCCCATTTTGAATGTCTTTATGCAGTGGGCAACCCAGAGGTAGAAGACCCTATAGAAAGAGGGGGGCAGTCCCACCAGGAGTGGAAGACACTCTGTTTTTTTCCCTGGAAGAAACCCAAGCTGCAATCCATTCATGCGTCCCTGCCAGATCGGTTTTTCACTTCCTCTGTTTGTATTGGAAGGAAGTGACTATCAAGGGTGGGAAATTATATGTGGCCTTTATTGATCTCCGGTCAGCTTTCGATTTAGTTCCCCGAGCCACTCTCTGCAGAGTGTTGAAAGAGACTGGCATACCTCACAATCTCCTAGAAATCCTAATTAGATTGCACACCTCAAATTCAGCTCAAGTGAGATGGGGCGCGAATAATCAACAAACAGAGCAATTCCCAATCGAACGAGGTGTGAGGCAGGGGTGTGTGCTTGCGCCTACCCTTTTCTCACTCTTCATTAATGGGGTGGTCGATTTTCTGGACAGAGATGGGTGTGACGCCCCCAAAAAAGGTGAGAAAAGAGTACCAGTGCTCCTCTTTGCCGACAACACCCTATTAATTTCGAAATTCCCCAAGGTCTTCAACAACTGCTGAATGATTTTATAAGGTTTTGTCACAAGTGAGGTCTGGAGCTAAATGAGGCCAAAACCAAGTACATGGTCTTTACTAAACGAAATGTAAAACTGACCAAAAGACATTTGTTTGCAGGAGACACCATCTTGGAACAAGTATCAGCTTTCGATTTCTTGGGTATCCGCCTTATATCTAATTTAAACTGGGCACCCCACGTTGATAAAGTCAATTTGATGTTAATCCAGCAGACTGCTCATATTTCAATTTTTTTTTAAAAAGGTGCCTAGGAAAGTGCCCCCTGCTTTAGAAATCTACAATGTCAAATCGCTTGGGGGCACTCTACGGGGCCGAACTGTGGGGTATTGGGAATACAAATTGTCTTACCGTAGTGGAAAATAGTTTCCTAAGATCTCTTTTAAACCTACCCCTTAGGACTCCCTGACCACCCCTTATATCTGGACTTTGCCCAGAGAAAACTGGCTCACAAGCTTGACTATAAACTGTTAATGTTCTGGCATCGCTTGTGGTCCGTTGAAGAGTTAGCTCCATATTGAGCACCAGTGACTAGCCTTTTGCATCATCCCCAGATAACCTTGATCCCCTGGTTTAGTTCTTTGAGAGGTCTACTCCGGCGATTAGGGCTGGAGACCTACTGGTCAAATCCTGAAAGCCTATCTTTATTACCAAAGGCAAGGGCTAAATCAATTTATTGGGATTCAACTGTGGAGAAGGCAACACTGATCGATTGCGACGGGCACCCTGTCTAGGAATTTTATAGACTTCAAGCCCACCGTAAGGTACAAAGGAACAATCGATGAAATCGTTCCCCCTTTGGCTCGAATTTTTTTATACAGTTTCGCTACAAGACTTTACCAACTAGAGTGTTTTGCAGCAAATGGAGCCGCAATGTTTCCTCGGATATTCTCTGCCCAACTTGTCAAGCAGGTGCAGAATCTATAGTCCACTTGCTATTCTTTTTCCCCTACTATAAAAACTTGAGGGGCAAGTGGATTATTCCATTGTGCAGGCTGGTTGGTCCAGGTCACTATCTTGAGGTGTTGAGAATGCTCTCTACTGATACTAGCAGGACAACTGTATTTTGCTTGGCCAAATATTGGCACACACTTTGGATTATGCGCACCAAATGTATTGTATGAATTGTTTTTACATTTTTATTGTACATATTGTATTTTATGACTGACATGTCTTTTATTATATTATTCCTGTGAGGTGTTTTGTACTTTTTAAGATCTTATGATCGAAAATAAAGTCATATGATGATGATGATGAATGCACATCCCCAGCCCATGCAATCCAATACCAGACAGTCAATACACAAACCAGCAGAGGCACACAGAATGATTTAACAAGAAAATGCTTACTTTCAAAAGTGGCATTTTCAAACACACAATTTAAACACCATCTCCCTAAATAGATGTGTTATTAAATTAAGAGTTCAGAGCGCCTAAACTCCATTTCTCTATCTTGTCCCAATGGAAAGTTATACTTGTGAGATGTTACAAAGCAACTACCTTTTTTGCTTATAGAAAAGACAGCCTTGCAGTAGTGAAAAACGAAATTGGCAGTATTTCTCTATTAGGGCAGGCCACACACACCAGGGCATGTCCTACCTTTCACATACACTGCACCCTGCCCAGGGGGGTACCATGGGCCTACCTGAGGGGTGCCTTACATGTAAGAAAAGGGAAGGTTAGGGCCTGGCAAGTGGGGGCACTTGCCAGGTCGACATGGCAGTAAAAACTGTGCACAGACACTGCAGTGGCAGGTCCTAGACATCTTTGAAAGACTGCTTCTGTGGGAGGCACAATCAGTGCTGGAGACCCACTAGCAGCATTTGATTTCCAGGCCCTGGGCACACACAGTGCACTATACTACCGATTTAGTGGTAAATTAAATAAGCCAAACAAGGAAAAACCAATCCATAAACACAATTTACAGTAAGAGCACTTTCACTTTAACACTGAACAGCAGTGAGAAAGTGCGCAGAGGCACTAAACCAGCAAAATGAAGTCCAGTGTACCATTAAGAACAGGAGGCCAGAAAGCAAAAAGACAGGGGAAGCACGCCAAAAGTTGCCAGGTCTAACACCTACCTTCCGAATTGGAACCTGCAATCAGTCAAAGCCCATTTGCTGGTGAGTGAATACGCCAAAGTCGTGCTGGTTTCTGTGCCTTCTTTCGTGCTCTAAAATGATGGAATGTTCTTCCTATTTCCATTAGACAAGAGTACTCTTTCCTACTTTTCAAGAAAAGGCTAAAGCCCTGGCTGTTTGAATACATTTTCTCTTTTTTCCTTGGCCCTGGATGACAATCTGCAGTCTAGTGCCAGGGCATCCAGACCCTGGATATTAGTGTGCTCTATAAATATTTAAATAATAACATCTTTTCATTCCATTTCTCTGTGCCGTTCTTAGTAAATCTGCCTCTAACTTTAGGATATGATCTTATTTTACTACATGTCTACTGTATAAACTCGACAATCCTAGTCTAGTTGTTCAAACAAAAAGTACAATACACATTAACGAAAGTGCATTTTATTATTCTCAGAGTTCCCTCTTTCACTGCTTTTCTGGGTTAGGAAGTGGTGTGTCCATCGACTCCTTCTGTAAGTATTCTGTGGCCTTAAACAACTATAATACCAAAAAGGCTCGCAATACAAATACCAAAATTGATGTTATCATTTCTTGACATATATCGGTAACAGCAGTAAGAAAATGTCTCACGACTTTGAGTCAACCATTGATGCCTAAGCACCGCATATTAGTTTAAATTATTAATGGAATGTTCCCAGAAGGAAAAGCAAGGCACTGTGAAATAGGAAAACAATAGAATGTCTGAGTGACCGCAAGCACAAAAGCCTCACAGGGCTTGGGAAGCGTCAGTCGTATATAAGGAAACACGTTGAAACGTGTTCAGGTTTGGTCATTCAGTTGAACCACAACTCAGAGGTAGCATGTAGAGAGCCTAGTTAAATGTTTGCTAAACTCAGGGCATCAATCAACAAGCTAATTTACACAGGACAGGGCCAATTCACAAAATCATTTATAAGTACTCAAAGTAGTATTATGGGTTTACTCTTTTACATACTCCTACATGCCTTCGGTTATTCAGCTCCCAAACTTTCAACTTTCTATTAGTAAAAGTGCAAAAATGGGCGCAGTCCTTTCTATGTGTACTGATTGTTTATGAGTATTACTTGAATATTATATTCTTTTTCAAATTTAGATGTTTTTGCGGCCAACTAACAAAGGCATGCAAGTGTAAGTAAAAGAACATGACAAGAGTACTATTTTAGTACCCCAAAATGTATTTTTCAATAAACTCAAGCTTCTGTACTCTCTATTGTTGGTGTAGGCTGAGGATCTTGAGGTGGCTTGAATACTGGACATGAGTCAGGCTGTCCAACAGCTGGAGTGGGCTGCATAGTGATCAATCCCTCCCTCCTGTTTCCATGCATCATTGTGCTTCGTTTATCACCCGCCAATCTTATTTCCTTGCGAATGCAAAGTCTCAAGCTTGCTGTTCAAAACATGTCAGAAGCAGGAACTCAGAGCCAAAGAACGGACAAATGAAGGAAACACAACACAGTTGATGAGTGCAATCGGAAATGCTTTACAGCTGGGGTAGTGGTTCTTACATTTTTCTGCACATCCTGTTTTTCATCTGATACTATGTCAATGAGTACTCAAATCTGGGGCGACACTATTTCCTCCTAGGAACGTGCATATGAAGGTACAATAACCTAGGATAACCCCCAAGTGTCCTTGTATTTTTAGAAATTTAAAATTAAATTGGAAACTTGAAACTCGTCATCCAATATTCACCAATGTTTTTCAAGCAGGATTAAAATTCGAGATCTACCAGTTTTACCGTTCTTTATAATTTGTTATAAGGGATGAAACGTCATCAGTAGGAGTGGCAGAGTTCTTGAAATGAAAGTAACAACTGATTTAACGAAATGTGCTTAAGTTTAACTTTAAGTGTTCTTCATTACACAGTACATTGTTTGGGGCATTTAAGTCTCTGAGCTCTATTGGAAACAAGTTTAGTGTTCTGTTTGAGGTGTTCTGCTGGGTATTGTGTGTTGTTTCTTACTGGAATGGTTTGTGGTGTGGTAGCAACATATAGGCATCAATACAGCACCAACCACAGCTCCGGGTCCGCAGAGCTCTGTGTGTGATTACACAAAAATTGTGCAGTCACAGAAGGCTCAGTGATCAACGTGGTAACTTTCAGGTGAGAGAAATGATGCCAAATGTGCACTATAATTGCACGGTTGATGATGTCAGGAGAAGCGATAGTTTCCACTGCTGTACATGTAGGGCACAAGAGCAAGATTACAACTGGAAGATCAGTAAAAGCTGTATGTGGTGGTGAGAAAGGATGAACAGAAGTCGAAACGTTTGGCATTCAAAATGGAGCTCATATGAAACAAAGATTACAGAAAGGACTTTTCTGTAAAAATTGAACCAGGGCAACATTTGCATAAAATATTTTTCAGAAATTACGAGAAATTGTAAAAAGCCAGGTAAAATTACAAAAAATCCCGGGCTGGCATTTTACTTTATTAATATTACTTTTTATTTTATTTTTTTAGTGTGATATGAATTCGAGTGTCTATTTGGTAGTGAGGACGCATGTCACGCTAAACAATGACGTGAACAGCGGCTTGCATTGTGTTAGTTCACATTGTTTTGGTGCTCCTGCAATACGATTTTCACCCGAACAACATCTCAATTGCGGGCACGGCAACACATGCCACTGCTGACAGAGAGGCACCCGATGACACAGAAAGAGGAAAACACAACTCTCTTTCTTGTGGTGGAAGAGCATGAACACATCTCTCCACCCAGTGGAAATTTCAGAGCTGGAAGAAAATAAAACATTGTACTTGTCAGCCTGCGACTCTGTCAGAGACATAGAGGTCATGATCTAAAACTGATGCAAGACCTATAGATTTGACACCACTTGTAAACCCATGAACTAAGCATTTCACTGTCTTTCTCGCCCCATCTGTTCACATGGCACACACCCGCTTGACAGGGTGTTAGTGGACTGTGCTGGTCCACTGAGATGCAAGCCATTCTACTCTCCACTGATGGCAGAGTAGTGGAACTCATTATACTTTAGCTACGGGTGATCCTCTAAATTCAATGAAAACCCAGGTTCTGTAATGACCTCGCCTGGTGTGGGCATGGCTGATTTCACACACAAACTTGAATGAGCCTCAGTTTGCCAGTCTTTTAAGTGAGACGCATTAATCTGATTGTGTCTCAGCTCTTGTATTATAAACTTGATGGGCGTGTCTGTGGCACTTAGGACATTTTACCGCTGATAACTTGGAGCTAGACTACACTAGCATTTTCACTATGATCTGGTTCTGATAACTGAGGCTGTTTTCATAACCTTAAGTTTGTGGGACCAGTTTTTGAGAAGGGAAGTAGGGGGCATATTTATAAGAATGGTGTCACCGGGCAGCGTAGCAAGTTGCCTTGCTGAGCTTTCCTGCGCCACTAGGAAAGGGCAAGAATGCACCATATTTAGTCAGTATGGTGCATTTCTGTCCATGCCCCTGTGCTGGCACCGTGTCGGCAGCCTAGCATCAACTTAAGCACCCTTTCACCACGGTGCAAGGGTGCCTGTGTTGATCGGCAGGATTGTTTTTGTGCAGAAACGGGCACCTTCGTGCACAAAAACAATCAATAGAGGCGTTTTCTCTTTCTATGTGTGGTGCAGAATGCAGCACACATAGAAAGAGGAAAAAAAAGGAGAAAGAAAGAAATTTCTCCTCGTTACACCTCGCCTCGGGAGGCATATGATTTTGACGCATTCCCAGATTTAAATGTCCTTGTAAATCTGGGAATAAGTCAAAATCCATGGGTGTTGCATGAGAACACCCACTGCAATGCCTATGGAATGACTCCCTTGTGCAGAGTAAGGCAACGCAGCGATTTGCACATCCTTGCCTTACTCAAAATCTATAAGGCCATTCTAAGCCATGCAAAGTGGCCTAATAAATATGATTTGGTTGTTTGCGCAGTTGTTGCATCACAAAAAGTGATGCAACAGTGGTGGAAGGGGCTTGTAAATATGCCTTAAAGTGTTTTGGATATTTCTGATGCAAGCCAGGGCACACTATATATGAATAGTGTTTGTCTTTTTTTAATCCAGACTAGAATCCTAACAGGGGTTCAAGTACAGCATTACACAGAAAACGAACTAAATTAATCAAACAAGAAAGATTATTACTGCAAAAGCAGTACCACATAAAAAAGGAAGATACCCTCTACAATATGGGCAAAATTTATCTGTACAATCACAGAAACGTGGTGCTCACAAGGTTACACACAAAACACATTGAAAAGGAAATTAACAGTGTAAACAAAAACAGTGGCTGAGGAAAAATTACACGTAAAGACTGTTACAACATAATACAGACACAAAAAGTAGCAGTGAATGCTTCCTCTTCAGTAGAAGCCACAGAAAGGAGTCGACAGCGTTTCAACCAAGCTAAAATAGTAAGGTCATCATCAGGACAACAACATTTTTGCAGAGCATCCAACAATAAGATCATAGATCCTACTTGTTCAAAACAACAATGTAGGTCGGTCGCATGCGGCAATAATTATTGTCAAAATCGTTGGTTCCATAGGCTGAAAATGAGTCCAAAATACTCGGGCCATTAATATATTAACGCCGGGAGACTGAGACCAAATCACATCCCTCATGAAAACTCCAATACGGGCTCAAAAGTTTGCCCAACAGGAAGAAATCGCAAGTAAATCCAACTGCCCGGAACTACGGGCATTCATGCATCTTGAAAGCGGTGCGAACAGTCACGGCGTGCCGGAAGCTACAACAACAATCAATCCAGTGCATTGTGCAAGAAATATTCAAAGCACACAAGTGGGCAGGGACTTCATGGAATCGGTTTGCACGGATCTCAAGTCACGCGTGAGGTGCGAATAGCTCATCTAGGCATGTTTTTTCTGTGCATTATAGGATTTGTGGTTCTGTATTTTTAATGGAAAATGTAGACTGCAGTTACCAGAATGCAAAGAATGAAACCAGGACTGGCAAATCTAGTGATGCGCGTGTGACACTCACAGTCCATGCTGGATGTTTAGCGAATCTCAATTTGGATGCTGGCAGTTCAAACACAATGCTTCGAATGGGATCTGTAAAAACAGAGGGTCCCAGAGTATAAAGTGATGATGCTTATAACTCCAGGAGTGGTTAAAGGTGGTACATTATAAATGAGCGTGACTTTTATGCGGGTATTTAGCAATCTGCAATACGATATTTAGATCAATGTTCGATAATGCAAGACTGTATTGTTTTTGTGTTACTTTTTTATGGAAACAGATATTAAGGTAATTTAGGCTTTTGATATTGAAGCTCATGTTGCTATTGTTTTTTGTACTTTGCTACATTGCTTGTAATTTCACGTAACTGCCCAGTGCAAACGACTCTCTATGAAGCAGGTTTAAAATGCTTATTTTCAAATTTGACGAGCCTGTAAGGTCAAACACCAAATTGTTTCATAGTACTGTAGATAAATCATTCACGCACTGGTCATATATCTATGACGGGGACAGATAAACAAAACAAACAACCAACATCATATTTGCTCGAGTGATCAAATCAGAAATTAAGACATTAGCATATTGGTTTGAATCAGTATGTCTCAGTCAAGCCACTAGTCCCTAGGAGATTTGTGAGAACATTGTTATTTACTTTAGAACTGAAATTGTGTTTTAAATCCAATACACAAATAATGACAATTTCAAACAAGACACTAAAATACCAGACATCCTTACTAATAGCTATTATTCAGAACCCAGCATTCCTTGCCTATGACTATTTGTCAGTTATGATGCTAAAATGTAGGAAGATTCATGTCAAAAACAGTTACACAGACTTAAACTTTTCTTCTGTTAGGGGCTTATACACAAACTACATTTTTTGTACACGAAGTAGTACTACAGTAGTGCTAGTCACATGCTACCAAATGCTGTTCACTAACCTACTTGTGTGACTTCCACCTACACCACTGCCATTTTTTATGTGTGGGGGCCTTCGCCACATTTGCGGAGATCTCTGCACAGGTAGATCTAGACTTTAGTAGTAAATGTGAAAGGGGTAGCAGCTGGAAGAAGAGAAATGCTTACACCTAAATGGGAGGGGGTTCAGGAGGGCCAATAGGAGTTTGGGGTGGCATACAATCACAAACACCCACTCACAAAAGGGGCACACCCATTGCTATACACAGACTACACTTCTAAAGTTACTATAGCCAAAGAGGTTGCAAACAACAGTAAATATATTCCAACCAAAATATGAACATGGATATTTTCACACAAACTAAGCCAATTAAAAAAGACTCAAACATAACAACAACAAATGGACTATATCAACCATAGGAGTATATAGTGAGTAGTGAGAAGGTCCTGATGTTGGTCCGTAGTCTTCATCATGGGGGTCTCTCTCTTCTGGTGATGATCCCGAACAGGTCACACTTTTACTTGATCCTGGTGACCCCCTCTGGCACATGGGCTCCAACTTGGTCAGCACAGCATATTTATTTACGTCGGCCCCTCCTGGCAAACGTCCCACCCCTCCTGTCGCTGGCTCACCACTGCACACAGGCTACGGCCTACTCAGCATGGCAATCTGTTCACAGTGGCCCCACCTGCCATACGGGGTCGCCGGCTTTTCACCGCTTATGGGCTACTGCCCTTTCAGTACAGCAATCTCTCCAAGGTGGCCCTTCCTAGCAGACATGGTCACCAGTTCCTCAGTGCAACCGGGTGATGACCCATTTGCCACAAAGATGATCACAGCTCACTTCACAGGGGTCCTTCTTTGGCAAACGAAGGTCGCTGACTTTGCCCGCACTCGGCAATGACTGATTGGTGCTGCAGTCATCTTCGCACACCTCACTAAAGGGGTCCACTCAATAGGATTCCCCACTGGAGCTCACTCCCTTCAACACTCTACTCTCCTCTCCCTCACTGGGCACAGTGGTTTTGGCAAGCAGGCAGGCGCTGGTGCTCCAGGCTACAGAGCAGGCGATCTTGGATTGCCTGGATGATGTTCCCTCACCAAACTAGGAGACTAGCAGGCCTCAGCACCCTCTCCTGGTCACAGGCAGAAGTGTTGCAGAGCTTTTTCCCTTGCACAACCCGTCTGGCTGATTAACAGTTGGCAATTTTTGGAGTCTCAAGCCCCACTTCTTATAGGCCATTTCCAGACACCAAGGGCATAGATATGAGGATTGTGGTGCAGGGCAGTGCAGTGCAGCAAGTTACCTTGCTGTGCTGCCCTGCATCACAGGGAAAGGGCAGGAATGCACTGTATTAATCCAATGCAATGAATTGCTGCCCTTTCTCCCTGCGCTGGCCCCATTTGGGCAGCCTAGCACCAACACAGGACCCCTTTCACCGTGGTGCAAGGGGGCTTGTGTTGTTGGCAGGATTGTTTTTTGCAGGAAGGGGCACCATCCTGCATAATAAACAATCCATAGAGGCATTTTCCTCTTTCTATGTGTGCTGCAGAATGCAGCACACATAGAAGGTAGAAAAAGAGAAGTAATAAAGATATTTCTTCTCGTTACCCCTCATCTGGGGAGGCATATTTTTTGGCACATTCCTAGGTTTACCAGGTTTGATAAATCTGTGAATGTGTCAAAAACCTTAGGATTTGAGTGGGAACACCCACCACAATGCCCATGGAATGCCTCCCTTGCGTAGAATAAAGCAACACAGTGATTTGTGCTGCATTGCATTACTCCATATTATTGAAGCCATTCAAAGCTACGCAAATTGGCTTTGCGTGATTTCATAAATATGACTTAGAGCTTTGCGTTGTGCATGTACCACGTTGCGTGGTGCAAGCATGACACAAAGCTCTTATAAATTTGCCCCTGTGTCTTTGAAGTTTATGTTGTGGTGCTGCTTCCTTATGAAGTGCCCACTCCTCTGCCCTCTTCTCCTCCAGAAAGCAGTATGTCACAGCCGGAGTGTCTCCAAAACTGATAGCCTTACAACACAGAACATGGAAGTGATTAGGAGTTCACCATCATCAAAATGATTAAATAAAGTATTTGTGATTAGGGTTCACACCTGTATGTCAACCACAGTGACAGTAGCGGCTCTTGGTGGGAGTGCTGTCGGGCGGTGACGTGGGACGGGGGAGGGGCAGGGTGGGGGTAGTAAACACCGAAATACGAATGAATGCAGGTAAGTAGACAATTAAATCAATAAAACGAATTTCGTTGTGCGCTGTATCGCATTTGGCGATCCAGCGTGCGCAACGAAATTCGTTTTATTGATTATGGGGCACATGCATCAACGTAAGGAATTGAGATTCCTTAATAGCGATTATTAAGGAATCACTATTAAGGAATCGCAATTCCTTATGCATGTAGGTTTCGCTAAAATATTAGCGATTCCTACACATTCCTTAATTGCGAATCGCAATTTGCGATTCGCAATTAAGGGATGCCTTTCCATTCATTCCTATGGGCCTAGAGGCCCATAGGAATGAATAGGACAGCACTAGCAATTTGCGAGTACCTAATAGGTACTCGCAAATTGCGAATGCAATTTGAAGGGTGCTAGGGGGCCTAAAGACCACCCTGATGCACCCCCAAAACATGCATGTGTGCACATGTGGCGCACAGACATGCCCTAAGGGCAAGTGTGTGCGCCACATGGCACTTAGAAAAATGCAATTCTATGCATTTTTCTGAAGAATTACAAATTACCATCAACTTGAAGTTGATGGTAATTTGCGATTCCTTAATGCAAAGTGGCAATCTTAGATTGCTTTTTGCATAGCATTTAAGGAATCGCAAACTGCGATTCCCTAAATGCATTCGCAAAATAGGTAATTGCAAATTTTGCGATTACCTATTTTGCGAATTTGCTTTTGGGTTGATGCATCCCAAATAGCAAAATACCGGTCGCAAAGGGGCCGATTCTGCGAATCGGCCCGTTTGCAAACGGTATTTTGCTTGATGCATGTGCCCCTTAATTGTCTACTTACCTGCATTCATCCATATTCCCGTGTTTACTACCCCCCACCCTGCCCCTCCCCCACCCCACGTCACCGCCCGGCAGCACTCCCACCAGGAGCCGCTACTGCACAGTGATATGTGTATCAAAATATTAGCCCAGGGCCTCAGCCCTGCTTTTTATGATTCTCTTATCAGACCAACCTCCTTTCTGAGATGGGCCTAGGCCTCTTCCTTCTGACTTCTGTCTGAATCAAAGAGCACTCTTAGAAGTGCACGAGAAGAGCCTGTCTCTCTCTCGCTTCAGAGTATCCCACTCAGCTTACAGGAAAGCAGCAATACACACATCTATCTGAGGGGATTCCTCTACCTTCACTCCTCATGTTTCACCATGCAGTCCTGCATCTCCCAAAATGGAAACAAGCGTCAGCCATGTATTGTACCACAGCAAGCACACAGAGATCCAGCACATGTATACAGCATACTGCCCAGCACTACATCCTTCATGTACTGTACCTTTCACAAGCACACATACACCCAACACATGGGTATAACATATATACACTGCACAGTACTGCATTATCCCTGTATTGTACCATTCACAGGCACATATACACCCAGCACGTACACACAGCATACATGCACTGCACAGTCCTACATCCTTCATGTACTGTACCCCTCGCAGGAACACATACAACCAGCACATGCATATAACATACACACACTGCACAGTACTGTATTATCCCTGTGTGGTACCATTCACAGGCACACATACACCCAGTACATGTATGCAACACATGCACTGTGCAGCACTACACACCCAACCAATGTAGGCCAAGGGTGAGTTAAGCACACAGCAGCAGAACTTTAAGTTAGTGAGTCTGTAGGCCTCACTCCATTGATACAGGTAAAAAGGACCTGTTAACTCCTACTGATCACTGCACGGTATTATGGCCGGCTTTAGTGCAGTGCGACCAGGGTAGCTGCACTGGGCACTGACCTGAAGGTGGGGTCACTGACCTATGGGGAGGTGCTGTGTTTAGCAATATTGTAGGATTTAAAAGCACCTGCTGCAGAGTTCCTTGTGCATCAAGTTTTCAGGCAGCAATAAAAATGTCATGATAACTCTTGTGAATAATGTTCCTGCTAGAGAGAGGGAGATAAGAGTTTTGTCTTGTGGCAGTTTTGACTTGCCATACAGTAGCGCTGAGGGTTATTATACCTGCTGCAAAGAACAGATCTGTATTTTTTGTGGATAGCTGAGAAGATTAGTAAAGCCAGTCTTTACCAGTGAGAGAGGGACTATGGAGAGATGAGGGGCACTTTTGCAGGGTGGTAGTGAAGGAATCCAATGTCATGGGGGGGGGGCCAAAAAAGATTGTCGCACCGGGCACCACCAGCGCTAAAGCCAGCCCTGCACCGTATTCCGCCACCACTGCTCCCGTACTGCTTAACTCCTGGTAAAGACATAAAGACAGTAGCCTTTCACCACTGAGAGGGTAATACTTTGGACTCCCTCCTGGTCCAGCAAGACTTAGATTAAAATAGATAAAATAATAGAATTAAGGAGGGAAACAGTCGTAAGATTTATGACATTCCTCCAATAATTTCTAAGCTATACAGTCACAACTCCTACTCGTTTGTTCGTTTGTTAATCTTTATTCGGTTTAAAAACCGTAAAAGATACAGAATAAACAGTTCATACATATTGATAAAACACAGTTAAAATACAAATCGTTCCATTATTACGCCCTTGGATAAATGCAGTTAATAAAATGTTTACATTTACAATAAAATATCGGCAAATCGATAGATCATGTGAAATGTGATAAGAACGCTAAGCTTACGGTTCAGTACAATTAAAACATAGAAGGGAATATGTGATCCAGGCTGAGGTAGGAAGGTGCAAATACTAGAAAGGTACATGTAAGAATTTAAAGCTTTCGTCATAGATTCTAGATAGCGAACAAAACTGCAAATGCTTTAAAAGTTATGTTATGTTAATCGCACTTGTAGAGCGCACGGTTACCCTGGGGTGTCCTGGCGCTAAGCACTGGTTGCTAGGGATAAAAGGATGTGTGCTACTGGGAGAAGAGCCATTTCTTCAGCCCCTTTCTGAAGGAGAGGAGATCCGGGGTGTATCTGAGATGGAAAGGAAGCTCGTTCCATGCCCTGGAGGCACAATTGATAAAGCTCCTACCTCTCCAGTTGACTCTTTTGAATGGGGGGACTTGAACATATTTAGCTCCTGTGGAGCGTAGCATTCTTTCCGGGACGTACCATTGGAATTTACGCCTAAGGAAGTCGGGTCCTGCTCAATTAATGGCCTTAAAGACGGTGCAGAGTGCCTTAAAGCGAACTAAAAGTGCATATATGCGAACTTAAAGCAGCACGTAGCATGTGCAAAGGGTGCATGTTGGTGTCTGAGGCATTCTGCATAGTCTCTAGACAATTCTAAAGTGCAAATGCAAAATGTGCATATAGATAATTAAAACAACACATAAGATTAAAACATTAACATTTCTTGCCTTTTTTTTCCTTAATAAATCAACGGCAAACAGATATCTGCTAACACTAAAAACAATTTTCTGTGCAGTATCAGTTTTTAGTATTCTTTTCTCATCAGAGCAAGAGGTAGTTCCCAAGTTCCGACAGATGGGTTTAATCCATTATCGCCTTGGGATGGTGTATGCTGGGCAGAAGTATAGTATATGAAATCGTGTTCTTGTACATTGGGTTGACATAAAAAACAACAATCCTCGTTATTCTCACCTATGTTTCGACCCCATTTCACTGTATTAGAATTGATTTGCAGAACACCATAGCGAAATGTCATGGACAGAGATTTTGCCAACTGAAGCTGGACTTTGTCCAGATATTGCTCAAAGGACGGAGGTGGTTTTATAAGACGGAACTGAGACGTTAATCTACCAATGTCTGAACTGTGGGAAACACTATTTTGTATGTATGCCCAAAAAGCGGTTTTCAATGTTTTTTGGAGGTTGATGTCAATAAAGTGGGCGATTCCCAAAAATGGTTCAACCCAAGTTTACAGAACCATGTCTGCACATGCTTAACCCACTGGAGGCTAGTACACTTATCAAACCTTAAAATCTCTTCTAGCCCTTCTTTATAACTTGCTAGTTCTGTTGTGGTCCACAATCGCACCCAGAACAGCAGCGGTCTCAGTGTAGCCTGGTGGTCAATGCGTTTTATGTTCAAATCTATGACAATGGGAATAACAGGTGTGCGCAAAGGAAGACGTAGCAACATCCTAAAAAACTTATTTTCTTCCCCCGCAAACGTGTTCCTACAAGTAGCCCCCCATAGTTCCGCACCATAAAGGGTTGCTGATTGTGCCCTGTATTTGTACACTTCGAGTGCAGGGGACACTGCCTTAGTGATACTGTTCTTATGTTTTTTTAGTATCGGTGAGGAATTTTGGAGCAAGGTGGTCTTACTTTTTTGCAGATGTGGGTACCAAGTCAATTTGGTGTCAAGTGTGATACCCAGATAATTAAAATTCGACACATATTCTAGCTTCTGTTTTTGGACAGTAATGTTCTTCTTAAACGATTTATGTGGTTTAACTGCCATATATTTTGTTTTGCTAGAGTTTATTTCAAGGCCCTTTGAATCACAGTAGTCACTTAAGGAGTCTAATAGAATTTGAGGTCCCTTCGGAGTTTGAGATACTAGAATGGTGTCATCCGCAAATAAAAGAGCTGGTACTGGCACCCCACCTAACTTCGGTGAGTCATGTTAACACCCCAAAAGATATTTTGGGGCATCATTTACATATAGTGAAAAAGGGTGGGTGCCAGTACACAACCCTGTCTTACACCCATCGTTATGGGGATTGCCTCGGTAAGTTCTCCCCTGGGTCCCCATCTAACTTTCGCGTAGTTGTCTTCATGTAATCTTATTATTTGTACAAGGAGATCCTCAGGTACACCTTGGTTTTTTAGGGAACTCCAAAGCAAATCTCTGGGGATAAGGTCGAAGGCGGCCTTTAAATCTATAAAAGCTATATACAAGTGGCCTTTCTTTAAAATCGTATATTTCCAACCCATGCAAAGGAGTCTGAAGGCCTGATCAATTGTACTGGTTCTGGCTCTAAACCCAGCCTGGTACTGTGATAAAATATTGTTTCTCTCTATCCAGTCATTTAATTTTGATAAAATTGCTCAGCATAAATCTTTTGTAAGGTATCGATTAAACTTATAGGCCAGTAATTTGCAGGGTCTTGGCGGTCTCCTTTTTAAAAATAGTCATAATTTCTGCCCCTTTCCATGACTCCAGTAATGGGGCGGCTGCCGCTACAGCATTACAGAGAAGATTGATATATGGCCCCCAAACAGCTTTATCATGCCTCAACAGGTCGCCTGGTGATTTATCTGGGCCTGGGGCTTTCCCGGGCTTAACTGCGTCAATAGCTGCCAGGGTATCCTCTATACTAAAGAATGGGGTATGAGTTTGTTCCCTATTGGTAATTATTGCAGGGTTTGTTGTGTATCTTTGCTGATTATTTATTGGATCGGTGGTGATCTCTGAATACAGTTTTGAAAAATGGTTGACCCAAGTACCTGAGTCCAAAAAGAGATCCATACTACTTCTTCCCAATTTGTTACCCTTGGTTATCAATCTCCAGAAGCCCGCGTGATCCTTAGTTTTGGCTGCAATAATCAATTCCGTCCAGACACTATCGTCCCAATCTCTCTTTGTTTGCGTTAGTAATCTTTTATACTTGGACCTTTTATCTCTTAGTGTCTTGACATCATTTGATTTTGCTGCCATTATAACTCACTCTTAGCTTTGCGGCACTCGCTATTGTACCACTGATTAGCTGAGGTGTAAGTGGCTGCATTCCCCCTCATTCTCCCTAGGGATCTTACTCAAGATCATTTTTAATTTGCCTACCATTGTGTGAAGGATCTGCACGATAGGGATCTCTGCAACAGGCAGATCAATGT
The DNA here is from genome assembly GCA_963921515.1 of Calotriton arnoldi. Lineage (NCBI taxonomy): Eukaryota > Metazoa > Chordata > Amphibia > Caudata > Salamandridae > Calotriton > Calotriton arnoldi. The sequence continues at coordinate 201,816 of CAWUFW010016550.1, forward strand.
ATGGAGAGATGACATCTGAAAAGGTGTTGTAAATCCTTGTCATAACCTCGTCTTTACCCACTATTGATGGCCATTCCAGGGCTCTACGGTTGTTACTAACTATGGGTTTGGTTGGAATTGGGTTGTTATCATTGTTTCTCCAATTCATAGGTTGAAAGAGAGAGCCTGCTAGTGTTAAACACAAAGGGTAATGATCGCTATCATCTCTGATTTCAACTTTTAGATCGTAGATGTTAGGCCAGGAGTTTGTAGATACCATTATGTAATCAATGCTGCTCTTAGTAGTTCCCCTGCTAAATGTACGGGCACTTGGTCTATCTGATGGCAGTCGACCATTACAGGCCCTAAGTCCCTGCCCTGAAACTAGTTGAATAAGTTGTGAGGCTGCAACTGTGCAGAGCACTGCGGGGCTGGTTTCCAGAGAAGGAATATTATTTGCTATATCTTCCTCTTCAAAGATAGTTTCCAATCCCACTACCGGTTCAAATTTACAGTTAAAATCTCCCCCACAATTGCAATTGCCCTAGAATCAATTGTGCTTAAAAACGTATCTAACAACTCTATGACTGGAGATTCCTTACTGGATGGACTTGGTCTATTGTAAATGTTTACTATATAGATTTCAACTCTGTCGCGTGTTAATATCTTTTTCCCCAGTATGTCTTGAGTTGGAAATTCCAGCTGAGTTATATCAACACTTAGGGTGATTTGTACCCATAGGACAAGACCACCCGACGGTCTACCTCTTACTGAGGGGGTGGCACTAATGCTGAATGTTTATACCCAAGCTTGTGAGGGGTTTCCAGTGCCCAAGTTTCTTGCAGCAGGCAGATTTTGCTACGATCAATATATTCCTGCCATTCACCATCTTTTAGTTTTCGTATCAGCCCTGCTATGTTCCATGATGTCAAACGCATTTCTGATTGCTGAATTGGTGGACTTCGAATATGTGGGCTATTCAAGACATGATCTGCCCCAATTTCTCCCCTAACTTCTTGGATCTTGTGATTATTAATAGTGACATCAGAAGGGTATGATTCTTCATTCTTCGGTCAAGTGTGGGAGGCAGCGTTGGCTGTCAATCGACTGACTCCAAGTTATTATTTGAAGGATCAGGGTTAGGTGGTGAACTGGGGTTGGCAGATTCTTGAAGGTTCCCTTCTGTTATACCACAGGGATTAAATAGTCTGAATCTCACAGAACTGCTGGAAAGTGGTCCTGTCCTCAGATCAAGGGCTGCTAATCCATCAGCTATATTTTTTGTTTTTAACGTAAGAAGTATGGTATCAAAGGATTAATTTTTAGTAGTTAAACGCTCCGCCTCCAATAGATCAGAGCGTATTACAGATAAACAGTCGCGCTTGTGTCGGATCCAGTGTATTACTTTATTTTTCAGCGACTCTTCGTCTTCCCTGTATGAAGAGAGACTAAGTTTGGGGATGTTTGTCATAACTACTTTCCAACCCATTTGTTTGGAGGAACTACTTGTCCTATGTGTGGTCAAAATCTGCTTGTCGCCTGTATGACTAATGGGTCGGTATCTCATGTGCTGTATAGCATGCTGATCCTGCACCCATGCTTTACTTTCCCTGCCTTGTCTATGCCAGCTGGTATAACCCCTTCTATTTATATTAGATTGGATATTTGTATAGGTACTAATCCTCTGCACTCCCCCTGTCCACTCATTCCCACTCTCAGGTCTTGTTCTTCCCTGACTATGGTTCATTCTATTTTCCCAACCATACCTATCTTCAAAGTTTTTACGTGATGTTTCAGTTCTTGAGCCCTCTCGTTGTGTATCAGTTCTTGGGTCCTTCAATTTTTATCTCCTTTCACTAGATCTTGTAATCTCAGATTGTTATTTACAGGATCTTGATGGTCTAGCTTGATCCTCTTGTGGCATGCACAGTGTTCATCTGGGGAAGTTTCCCTAAATGTCCCGCTGTGAATTGTTAGGTTGCCTATTATTACCTTCAGGTTAGCGACCTCTTTTGTTAGTGTGTCTAATTTCTGGACAAGGTCGACTATCAATTGCATGCTTTCATTGGTTTGTAAACTATTGTCCTGCAATGCTAACGTTATTGGCGGAGCATGTGTTTCGCTAGTTTTTCCTTGTGTTTTGGCATGTTGTTGTGCCTGCATAGTTGTATTAGATGCCTGTGTGGGTATTTCCATGGTGTCAATGTCTGGCACTATCTCTACAGCTAGGGAGGAATACCTGTTGGAACAGACAATCGGTGTCAGGGTCTCTCTGCCTCTCTCAGCTCTATTTAGCCCTTCTGGTGCAGAACACTTCGGCTCCTGATGGACATCGTGGTCACTTTGATTCTGGGGCATGTGTTGGGGGAGCCAATATCTGTTGTGCTACGTGGGGGTTCAATTATTACTGTTGTCAGGCCCTTTGTTGTAATGCTCTCAACTTGAGTGCTTGGGGGACATTTGGTATAAAAGGCGGTGATTTTTGCTTTGCTATTGCTAATTGATTTACATTTCGTATTTAGCATTGATTCCACATCCTCAGTCAAATTGTCAATTTCTTCAATAGAGCAATTTCCAGCTGTGCTCTTTCTTATTTTTGAGGATTTACCTTTGGCTAGGCCATCGAGGGCCTTCCGTTTGCCCATTGTATGAGCAAAGGATTTTTATGTGTTTGAGGGCTAGGGGGATAGCTCTTTCCCAAAAGTAAGCCCACACAAAGTTCCCTTGTAAATTCACCTCTTCCTTGTTGCAGGTACTAAGCTGATACAAATCGCCACTAAATAAGGGAGGAGCAATTAACAACTGGATACAGAGGGGAGGAGAAAGGAAAGACTGGTGGTCTGCAGTACACAGATCACTCCTTAAGCGTAATAACTGAATAGCAAGTTTTTGTGTCTTTGTGAGGGCCGCTCATCTGTAGTATAAGTGTCAAATTTCAAGTATACACCCAGAGTTTAGTTAAAAGTGAGAGAACAATAGTCTTTCTTTTGATACTACTATTATGAAATGGAACTGCTGGTAGGCTTGGGGGTCATACCTAAGGCTGAAGATGATTAGGGTGCCAAATCCAAGGGGGTGGCCCTGCCCTGTCTCTTCCTAGCGCTGACGGGCGCAGACGGGCCTGCCCTTGGCCCGGGCTTTGCCCGGGCATGCCCGCGTGTGTCTCGCGCTGTGGGGGCCCGATCACTGCTTTATGCACCTCAGGGCACAGGAAGACGGCGGCAAAGGCCGCGAAGGCTGCTGGGGCTTGTGGTCCTGGCTGCTGGCTGCCCCCTCCACACAAAACGGGCTCCCGCGTTGCGGGGACCCGATCACTGCTTTATGCGCCTCCGGGCGCAGGAAGAAGGCGGCAACGGCCGCGAAGGCTGCTGGGGCTTGTGGTCCTGGCTGCTGGATGCCCCCTCCCCACAAAACGGGCTCCTACTCACTTTAGTCTCCATGATCTGAGGTTGAGAAGGCCTTTCTGTGTTTTTCTATTGTGGGAGTTTTTGTGCATTTATAAAATTGTGCCTTAATAATAATGCACAGAATATGGATTACGCTCAAATTCACATGTGTACACTTATCTCATACTATTGCGCTGTCTTTGGTTGGTTGTTGTTAAGGTTGCTGTGTCATTGGTTGAACTTTGGCATTGCCACACTGGAATTGGTTGTTATTCCTTTACTTGGTTTGTGTGGTTTTTGGATTATTTCGAAATAAAATAATGGATGCTGTATTGAAAAAGCCTAAAGCTCCTGGTGTACCTGCTATCGAGGGACAGAAAAGTCCGCCAGAGGGCTCACCTGCATACAAATTGTTAACAGATGTTGGGCTTTATATATGTACCTGGATTCATGATTGGCATGAATATACCTCTGGTGACAAGGTCTTCCAGTGTCCTTTAGAGGGTACCTTTAACTTTAGGAAGCTAGATTACCTGAGGGAGACAATGAATGAGAGAAAGCCAATACCTAGACCTACACAATTTGAAAACTTGAATATATGGGATCGAGTGGCCACAGAAAAAAAGACAAAGAAAATGAAGAGTCAGTATAAGGGTTCCCTGAAGTTGTGGCTAGAAAACACGTGAGATAATGAAGAGAGATTTTAGAGAGAGGATATAGTAGAGGAGTGAGAGTTTTTCCAGAAATAGTTAACGAGTCAACAGACAAAAAGAAAGCTGATGAGTGGAACAGAGTGGAAAAAAACAAAGTACAGTATTCAGATGAGGATGGTAACTTTTTAAATGATCTTTTGAATTCTAAACCGCCTCCATACACACAGAGACAAGTGAACTCTACATTTGTACCTGACATGGGTGCATCGGGAGAACAGAGTAAGAATATGCAAGAATTGACGCTGCTTTCAGTGACAGAGTACAGAGCCAGAAAAGAAAGCAAATGAGGTCATTAGTGATTCAGAACCAGAGATAGTGTCAGAATGAACTTTGATAGAAGTCCATGGTGGGAATTAAGTGCATGTAACTTGGACTAGGGGTGATCTTTGTACATTTATGACAAATTTTCCAAAACTTAGATAGGAACCTGACAAATGGTACAAAGAGGTTCAGAGATTGGTTACAATTTCTAAAATACCTTGGATTGATTTGGATACGTTCTTTGAGATTGTTGGGTATAAACAATGAGAGCTACACAAGAGCTGAAAGAGTCAGTGCATGTTTATTATGAGAGGCTTATGCAGATTTATAACAACTATAGCGGAGGTGAAGAACCCAAAAAAGAAGGTGTTTGCAGATTTGTGTCGGCTTTCGTTTTGGGTTTGTGTCCTGAGCTTAGTTCTCATATTCAGCAGTGTGCGATGTTAGCAGATCAAGAGTATCGACGTGATCTTGAAATATGAGAATGATATTGTGCAGGCACAGGGTCATGGTAGAATGAATATGAATAATTCTGCAGTGAATGCAAATATATATTTGCTGAAGAACAGCACTGCTTGTCATTTCTGTAGTAAAATCGGGCACTGGAAACACAAGTGTATGCAGAATCCAGATTGAATCCAGAATGATTTTGTTTCCCAGATACAGAGGAACACAACCCAGATGCATATGCCATATCGTGCCCCATCCCAACAGACTTCTTTGTAGAACGTGCAAAATAAAGGGCATTTCCATACGAATATGCCTGTAGCTCCTGCGTTGCAGCAAAACATAAGACACAAAATGCCACATAGGCCAGAGTATCAACACAATCTGAGCAATGATTTTCCTCAGTTTTCATCAGAAACTAATTTACAATGACGGTTCCGGAGGAGGATTGCATGATATGTGCAGTCTTAGTGGTAGACAAGAGTGGCCCATATGTAGATGGAAAGGTGAATGCCATCCCTTATCATTCTTGATCGATACTGGTGCTACCTACCCTACAGTTCATTCTGTAGAAGGCCCATACCTACCCCTCTCTGGAAAAGAAGTTCAAGTTGTAGGCATTAGCAATAAACAGATTGTTAAACAGGTTACAGCAAGTGTCCCAGTTAAAATAGGCTCAATGGAAGATAGTCATCAGTACATATTGTGTGATTCATGCCCTGTTAACTTAGTTGGCAGGGACTTGCTTTTCAAGATGAACTGTATGATTTACTGCACACTGGATGGTGTTACAATTGAAACCCCAGATGACAATTCAGTATTTAAAATAAAGCCACAAAACGTAAGAGTTCAGTTCTTTCAAATGATGATCTGCCTCTTGCTTTAGAACATACTGTCCAAGAAGAAGTATGGGGTTTTATAGATAAAGAGATAAGATTGATAAACAATGAGCCCGTTAGAATTCACATCAAACCTAATGCTGTTTATCCCATAATTAACCAATAAAAACGTTCATAAAAAGCAGAAGAAGGAATGAAGCCCATCATAGAAAAAATGATAGAATAAGGTATTGAATGAGATGTGCTTGTTAGTCCTAGCAACTCTCCTGTGATGCGAATTAAACAAACGAGTGGTAAGTGAAGGCTAGTGCAAGATCTCCGGAAGATTAATCAGTAGTGAGTCCATGTTCTCCGTTGGTACCAAATCCTGCTGTAATATTGTCTTAGATTGCTGCAGATGCAGAATGGTGTACAGTCATTGATTTATGCCAAGTGTTCTTATCCATTCCTCTGCATGAGGATAGCCAATATCTTTTCACATTTTGGTTCCTTAATAATGTCCTCATTTGGTGTTGAATTCAAAAAGGGTATACTGAAAGACCCTTGAGTTTTAATCAGATCCTAAAGAAAGATTTGGAGAATTTACCTTTACCCTGTAACTCAGTCTTAGTTCAGTACATTGAGGACCTACTAGTATCATCACGGACTAAAGAAGACTGCAAGTTAGATACAATTGCACTTCTGAATCATCTTAATGACAATCATCACAAGGCCACATCTACAAAGATAAAGTGCTGTAAAAAAGAAAATTTGTCTTTGAAATAACATAAAAAAAATTAACCAAGGAAAGTCTCAAAATAATGCGCTTCTGCAATCCTGGAGATGAATCCTCTGACCAGCCAGAGAAAGGTGAGGATGTTCTTGGGAATAGTTGGCTACTGTTGTCATTGGATTCTAAACTTTTGCATCACTCTGAAGCCTTTAGTAAGGCGAATTCACAGTGATATCAAGAATCCGGTACTATTTGATGAAGAATGAACGAAGGCATTCTAAGAATGAAGAGAAAATTTATGTAGTGCACCTGCCCCGGAAAGCCTGATTCTGATAAAGAATAAATACAATGGGATTTCTAAAGTGCATAGCTACCTCATTTCAGGTGTCCCAGCACTAGGTACAAGCAACCACAGGCCCCCATGCAGTTATTAAACACCCCTACATCTAGAGCTAAAAAACGGGTTTTAAGTTTGTTCCAGAAAACGTCTTCGGACTGGGCCTGATGAACTAATAGGGGCAGAGCATTCCACAGTTTAAGCGCCAGGCAACCAAACGAGCTTCCTCCCATGCGCACTTTCTTGATTCTGGAAACAAATTCCAACATCTCCCCTGCTGATCTAAGGTTCCTCAGCGGTACATTAGGTCTGACAAAAGGTTGCAAGTACCATGGGTCTTTGTTATTCAGGTCTTTGTAGCAATAGCACAAGGTCTGAAATGAGGATCTCTATCTCACTGGAAGCCAGTAAAGCTGCTTAAATGCAACCTCCATCGACACACATGTTGGCAGATTCAATATGTGCCGGGCCGCAGCATTCTGCACTCCTTGTAGTCTATTGATCCTGCCCTGTGTAACTCCAGGATATAAAACAGTAGTCAAGTCTTGACACTATCAAGGCCTGAACTACTGTCTTTCTTGCTGAATCAGGCAAGAAGCACAATATTTTCTTCAGCATTTTGAGACATTTGAAGAATTTTCCTGCCACTGCAGTAATTTGGCTGTCAAAAGACGTTTTTTTCATCCACCCAAATGCTGAGATTCTTGATCTTGATTTGGAATCAGGTACTAGACCCAGACCCTTAGGCCACCATGCAGTTGACCAGATGTTCGAGTGGTTACCCAAGGTCAGAACCTCCGTCTTTCCAAAGTTGAGCTTGGGGCAATTCAAGTCCATCCATTTAGCAACTTCTGCAAGGCAGAGGCATAAGGAAGCAGCCATTTGAGTGGAGTTTTTTGACAGCGTAATGATGAGCTGTGCATCCTCTGCATATGACACGATCATGAACCCATAGCTTTCAATTATGACTGCCAGTGGTCGTTCGTATACATTGAACAGGGTTGGACTCAGAGCGGAACCCTTGCTTCAGTGGGAGCACCTTTGACTGGTGGGGTTTCTGTGACACCTGAAAGGTGCGCCCTTGCAAAAAAGAAGCAACCCTTTGCAGTGCTTTATGTCCCACCTCGCAGTTCCAGAGTCTCCCTAACAGGATATTATGTGACACAGTGTTGAACATGGCACTGAGAACCAAAATCTTCAGTGTGGCTTAATCGCCAGTGTCCACGACCTGACGAAAAGACTCTGTCACCATCAGCAAGGCTGACTCATTGCTGTATGAGGGGAAATCTTGCTTGGATCCTGTGTAATAAGTCACTGCTCTCTATAAAACTTGACAGCTGCTTGTTAACAAATTTCTCTGTGATCTTGGAGAATAGTGGTAACAACAAAACCGGATGATACTTTCTGGCTTAGTGGGATCCAGCAGTGCTGGTATAAGAAGAGGAACCACCACAGGATGATTCCATCTCCCAGGTACCTGACCAGAGGTCAAGGAGCTGTTGATCAGCTCACCTAATACTGGGTGGATCATCTCCAAACCTCATTTCAAAAGGGGCGGGGAGGCTGGATCCAATGGAGAGCCTGACTTTACTGAAGCAAATAGTGCGGTCAGCTCTTCAATCTTGATGGGCCTGAAATTAAGCATCCTAGAGCTATCCACCGACCAATTGAACCAAACGTTCAAGCAGGGGGCGTCTCTAGCTACTACAGGAAAGGAATCATAAATATTAGCTACCTTTTCCAGGAAGAACTGAGTCAAGATGTTGCATTCTTCCTCTGTTGCTGTGGTTGAAGCTGAGACTGCAGATAAGGAAGACAGTGACTTCACCACAGTGATTAGCTCACAAGAGGAGTTTCGCTGGTGTAGTAGTCACAGCAAGATTTTTTTATGCAACAATGCTAGGTATTTTGGCTGTCTTATAGTCCCTTTTGCTGGTGGAGTCATACTCTCTGCGCCAAAGGCACTCCAGGTGCTTGCACTTCTTTTTTAGAACTAATAGGCCTTCACTAACCCAGTTGTCCAACGTTTTTTTATTTTTTTATTTTATTTGATTTATTAAACATAAACCCAACTCAGCATATACAGTGCTTGGTTAGATACATGCTCATCCAATTTAACTGTACACATATGCATGCACAGCAGTTTCCAAAATACATAAATAGCAGTATTCAGTAGCACGACAGTCATTTACAGTGATGTGCCCAGGAAACAATCAGATCATTTTTGCTGAATTGAGCAGTATGTTGTAGCTAGTGAATACAGTGTACGCTAGGGATGGAACTCAGCGTTATTGGAAGCATGTAGGCCTGTCTCGCTTGAGGGCGACTGTGCCGTGTGAGGGGCATCTATAGGGTGTGTGAGTAGATATGCTTTGAGGGGATCCCATATATCCTCAGGGCGGGAATTCAGAGGGAGGAGTTCAGCGTATGTGAGTGTCTGTTCCTGCCAAAATATCATGTAATTGATCCATTCCTTAAATTTGGGCGCTCTGCCCCGTCCCCATCTACATGCTATTCTCTGTTTGGCTAGTAGGAGAACAATTGGAACAAATCGGCGATATGCAACGCTGATATCTTCCTTGTAACCTAGCAGCGCCAGTAGTGGAGATGCCTGTAACTCTAGTGATATCATCTGTTCTATAGCGTGAAAGACCTGCTGCCAATATGCCTGTATAGCGCCGCATTCCCACGCGAGCTGCAGGAAGTCTGCCGCTTCTACGCCGCACCTATCGCATTTATCGTTATTGCGCAATTTGTATCTGTACAGTTTGGCAGGAGTGTAGTAAGTGCGGTGCAGGAACTTGTAGTGTATAATGCGCAGGCGGCTGCTGGATGAAATACACTCAGTTTGTGTGCAGCAATACCCCCACTGTTTATCAGTTATGTCCTGAGCTATGTCAGCAGTCCACCTGTCTCTAGCCGGGCAGTGGGCTGGAGTCGGGATGGTATACAGGCTATGGTATAATGTCGCTACCAGGTGTGATGCAGCATCACTGCGTAGTATTGAATGTAACGGGGGTGGTCTTGTGGCTCTTGTGGATACGCTGGAGTGTGTTCTTTTATGCCTTGGCGGAGTCTGACATATAGAAAGGTGTCCATGGGGAGGGCGTCGCACCAACAAACAGCTGCTGTAGGATGCAAAATTGGCCATTTAGTTAGAGATCGCCCCAGCAGGTAATGTTGAACTTTGCTTTAGTTTTTTTAAAAGCTCCTTCTTGTAGTACCGGCATCCTAGGGTGGTAGACCAAAGGAAGGAGAGGGGAATATACCATGGGTGTGTGCGTACATTTGGCAATGCGTTGCCATGCTCGCACCGTACACATGACCGGCGTAGGGACAGATTCTCGAGGCGTGACTGGGCTCAGTATAGCCCCTTCCAGAGGGATAGGGTCTGCTAACCAGTGCTCCGTAGCAACTTGTGGCATATACTTAGGTGGGTGAAACCAATAGTGAGCATAATGTGCCTGCGCGCAAAGGTAGTATAGTTCTAGATCAGGGATATCAAACCCACCCTGGGAGTAGGGCCTGGCAAGCATATCCCAGTGTAGCCTAGGCTGCTTGCCTCCCCAAGTTAGTCGTATCATTTCTGTGTGCAGTGCTGAGAAGAAGTGTCCACCCGGGTCATACAGGATATTTAAAAAGAGATAAAGGAGTTTCGGGAGAACGATCATTTTAATGAGCGAGGTGCGTCCTGCCATGGAAAGTGGGAGCGCAATCCATCGCGTGACGTTACTAGTTATGCTTTCCAGCGCCCTGCCATAATTCAGACGCATCAGTTCATCACGATCAGTGGTGATGCATACCCCCAAGTATTTAACCTCTGTTGCACACCATTCAATTGGGAAGTCCGGTGCGAACTCTGTCACCGAGGGCGTGATTGGGAAAAGCTGAGATTTCGACCAATTTATGTGTATTCCGGAGAGCCCCCGAACCGTACAAATTCACGTAAGAGTGGATTGAGGTTTTGTTGAGGGTCCCTAATATATAAGGTGATGTCATCTGCATATAAGGAGATTAGTATAGGACGTAGTTGACATCTCAGTGCCTTATCTTGATGGTGCTGTCTAATTTTAGCCGCGAGAGGTTCGATCGCGAGCGCAAACACGAGAGGGGAAAGGGGGCAGCCTTGACGAGTACCCCGCGTGATCGGGAAGGGGGAGGAGGTGTGCCCGTTAATCAGAACTTTGGCTACTGGGGAAGTATATAGGAGTCGTACCCAAGACAGAAAGCCTTTGGGCAGTCCCATATTTTGTAGTATGGTGAAGACGTAATCCCACTCGATGGAATCAAAGGCCTTCGTGGCGTCTAGGAAGACCGCAACTAGGGCCAGCTGCAGATCGACATTTTGCAGAATGGAGAAGAGAGTGCGAAGATTGTGCGATGTCGCCCTCCCCGGAATAAAGCCAGCCTGATCAGGTAAAACTAACTTCTCCATTAGTAGGCTGAGTATGTTCGCCAGTATTTTGGCGAGGATTTTCGCATCATTATTAATTAAGGAAAGAGGTCGGTAAGAATCACACAAATCTGCGGGCTTGCCAGGTTTCAGAAGCGATGTGATAAGAGCTTCTCTAAGACAGTCTGGGAGGATCTTGCGCTCCTGCGCCTCCTCATAGACCTCCTTCAATATGGGGATCAACTGGTCAACATACGTTTTGTAGAAGTCAATAAGAAGGCCATCAGACCCCGGAGCCTTCCCCGACTTCATCTGCAAGATTGCTGCCCGGATCTCATAGTTTTCGAGGGTGCCGCCAGAAACTCTCTCTGATCGTTTCCTAGCCAGCCAAGAGCAATGTCTTTCAGGAATACGGAGAGATCAGGGGGTTGCGTCCTGCGAGTGCGGTATAGGTCGGAATAGAATGAAACAACTACACCGAGAATATCTTGGATATCTCTATGGCGCGTACCATTGCTATCTTGGACTTCCAATATATGATTGGAGAAGCGAGGTGTACGAATCTCCATCGCTAGAGCCTTGCCGGGCCGTTCTCCCTCCCCGTACTTTCGGGCTGTACAGTATTTCCCCTGAAGCGTAATTCCCTCTCAGCTGTATCCTTGTAGTCAGTCAGCTTATCCCTGAACGAAACATGTAGTGCCCCAGTTGTATCATGACCCATGTCACCCTCTAATTGCTTCAATTCACCCTCAAGTTTCCGTAGGTAACATTGTATGTCGCGCAGAACACCAAAACTTTTAGCAATGCAGAAGCCCCTCATCGTAACTTTAAAGGCCTCCCAGACCACACCTACCTGTACGACCGAGCCAACATTTCTCTGAAAAAATTCGGTAGTTTCCGCTCCTAGTTCTGCCCTGAAAGCGGTATCTAATAGAGCATCTGGCATGAGTTTACAGCTCCTGGGAGAAGAGAGCGGGTCAGGGGAGTTAACGTCAATCGTACCGGTGCGTGATCAGAATAAGTTTTGGCCAGGTGTTCTGCGCTGGTTATCCACGGGCCCACCCCCGGGAAACCACCCAGTAGTCCAAGCGCGCCCAAGTTGCATGCATTGCTGTGTGATGCGTACCTTCCAGAGTATCTGGGTGTACATGTCTCCATGTCGACAGTGAATATATCTGTCAATAGGCCCTGTGTTTTAGTGTAGTGATGCGGAAGGGGTTGGACCTATCTCTAGAGGGGTGAAGTGGCGTGTTGAAGTCTCCGCCCCAAATAATGTGAGTGGAGCCAACATTCAGGATTTGTCTCCAGAGTGTGGTGAACAAATCAGGGTCATCTGTATTAGGACCATAGCAACATACGAGCGTGACGGACTGTGATCCTAGCTTGCCCCAAACCATACAGCTCCTTCCTTGTGAGTCATGACTTATCCCACCGAGTATGAGAGGGACATTTTTTCTAATAAGAATCGTCGTACCTCTAGAGTATGTAGAGTAAGAGGAGAAGACTCTATCCACAGCCCATTTACTAGCAAAGACAGGAGTTCGGCGTGGATCAAAATGTGTCTCTTGTAGCATGGCTATATGAATTTGGTGTCTATCAAGGTACACTAAGATTTGACGTCGTTTACGGGGGTCTCCTAGGCCTCTAACATTCCAAGTGAGCAGGTGTATTTTTTGCACCTCAGCCAGTGGGGCCATGGATCCCCGGTCTAAGTGAAACCTGACGTAAGTGGGATTTACTGCTGTGCATGTATCTCATGGCATGTAATCGCAAGTCTTCCTGCTGAGTAAGTGTAAACAATAGAATAAAAACCAACCATTCCTCCCCCACCCCCCCCCACAACAGCACCCCAATCGTTCTGGCATTGTATTGCCCACCCAATACCCATCCCACCCATCCCATTATAGTCCAAACCAAGTTCGTTAAACGTTAGGGGACACCCAAGGGGGGTCGCTAGAGGCAAACAATATTCACCCTTCTCCAGTGGATGATAAGGACAACTCCACAGTGGGAGGAAAACGTGGAGAAGGGGGGTACTTGGCATAGTTTAAGTTACAGTCACAGTGTATGCCTTGCCCATAACAGTACAAATGTGTCTCTCAAACCACTTATCTGACTCCAATCCGTCGCCTGTCACCCATCTGCAAACGGTGGATAATGTCCTCTACTCCGCAGACCGCGTCCTCGCAGCCGTAGATTGAGGAAACTGGAGTCTGAGGGCAGACAAGAGACAGTCTCGGAAGCCAAATTATGTTGCCTCACAGCACTGAGTGAGACCTTGTGTTGTAAGTGCATCACTCCGACGTTGGAGATTGAGATCTAGAAGGGCGGTCTCTGTCATCCCGGTATGAAGAGTGCTTTTGGACGCTCTTGAGGAAATCATCCACTTGCTGCGCATTTAGGAAGAAGTGTTGTTTGCCCTGATGTGTGACTCGCAAGCGGGCAGGGTACATGAGAGCATAGTCAATTTGCGCCTTTCGAAGTTTCTGCTTGGCAGGTAGGAACTTCCGGCGGGCTTCTTGAACTGCTGCCATGAAGTCTGGATAGATAGTAAATTAAACGCCATCGAACTGCAGGTTTCTTTTCTCTCTGGCAAGTTTCAGGGCGATGTCTCGGTCCCGAAAGTTAAGCAAGCGAGCTATGATCGGTCGTGGGTTGCCGCCTGGAGGAGGACGAGGGCCCAGAGAGCGGTGTGCACGTTCCACTATCAAGTGCGATGAGAATGCTTCTGCGCCAAATGTGCTTGTCAGTAGGCGTTCGATGAAATCTTCCATGCGCCCCGTGTTGGTGCTCTCTGGAATCCCAATGACTCGTATGTTATTGCGCCTGCTGCGTGCTTCCAGATCTTCATTTTTTGCGGCAATTATTTTATTCGCCGTTCCGCCTCCTTGATTTTCTCATCGTGCTTATCTAGCTTTTGGACTATGAAGTCCATGCGATTGTTCATGGAGTCCATTTTGCTTGAGATGGCAGAGAGGCTTTGCTGCATAGCCAGTAGCAGACTCTTTACATCCTCATCTTGAGTGGCTGTCGATACTGGTGCTTGCTCCACGGTTGCCGGGTCCTGGTCTTCCGAGCTGGCTCGCGTCGTGGCTCTTTTTGCTTCAAAGGGCAGTTTAGACTGTCTGCCGGCCGTCTACCCCATCCTGAAATAGGTGTGAAACGATGCTGTTGATTCCAACCGAAGAGGGGGCTCAATCAATGCGTCTCGCAGGTGTTGAGTGTAAGGCGGCGTGCAAGCAAACGAGGCTGGTCCCAATCCCCTCTTAACCAATATGTCAGTAGCTAAACTCCGGCTATTCTCGGTATCATAGTAGTGTCAATGCTGTGTCCCACAGTGGAGCTTGCGGTCTCACTTAATGGCCCCGCGATCCGCAACAATAGGTCCAGATCGGAGCAATTGGGCGTGTGACTGCACTTCACAATAGGTATGGCTGTGCCAGTCTTCCCATAGAAACGCATGCATGTGTACATATGTGTCATTTCAAGGCAATGCACGCATAGTAGCAAGGTCTTCACAGGGCCATAGCACCGAGTGGTGGGTGGGGGCTGCAATACTGGTCACTGCTGCGGTAATGCACAATGAGAGGGCCCAGTGCCACAAATTTAGAGTTTCAAACCGCTGTTGTAACTATGGGTTGTGGGGCTTAGGAGCTGGGTGGTAGCGATGTGTGGTTAGAGCAATATGGGCCACCAGTAGCTCAGCATTACAGGCCTCCTTCATGTCACATTATAGACCTAGGACAGTACTTGGCGCGTAGGATGTCCCAGAGTCAACCCAAATGTGTCCGTGAGAGTGGGAGCCCCGCTCCTTACCGCAGTGACGTCTTTGCCTGCAAGGATAGCAAGTAGTTTGAGCCAGGCGTCTCAATGACACTCCAGTCCCGGCCGGGGAGAGGGCCTCATTCCCCACCGCGACGTGCACGCACGCTTCGGTGGTGTCTACGATATTCAGGGAGCAACGGCAGTTGGGATATTGTGCGATTATGCCCCGTAGCGTAGCCACATAATTCCGTAGCAAATGCAGCCCCGGGCCACGGGGGGTTCAGATGAAGCCGATCTCGGCGCGGAGGACGTTGCCGAGATCGGAGGCTGTGCGGGGCACGCGTCAGGCCGGGAGGGGCTCAGCGTGTGTCCGGCTGATAGAGGCAGTATCACCTCCTCTCTGTGACAGCCCGGAACAGTGCTGATGGGATGGGGGGGAGCCCAGACACTGGTATAGTATTGGTGCAGTCAGGAAGTTATGGCAATCCCGCTCACCTCCTTTCCGAGTCTGTGCCCCGGCCTAAGCACCATGCGGAGTACCCGGGCCTTGCGTGGTATTCCAAGTTGGCTGCACTTCCAGTAGTGTCTGCAGCGGCACCCCGCCCAAGGATACAGACGGGTGCCCAACAGTCCGGGAGTAGCCGATTCCAATTAAACTAGGCACGGAGTTGGGGTAGATGTTCAGGAGCAAGCGGCAAGCGTTATTGAAGGAGAAAATTCAGCTGTAATCAGGATTATTGCCGGATCATGCCGCCAAGTGGCAAGAGCCTCACAGGTGTGCGGCCATTTTGATCGTGCGCCACCTAGCGCCCCGGTTGTCCAACGTTTTTTGTCTGTGGAAGGTCTGGCTCTCTTGAGGAGCAATTTGATCTAGTGCTCCATTGATACATTTGTCTACTTGGACATCAGCAATGCCGGTCCAACTGTCAAAAATAGGACGGCTAGTAGCCAGAGTGCTACAAAATTCCAGAGGGTAATTTTGGCCCACCACCTTGCCCGTCCTGCAGAGGCAGATGTGTGACATTTGGTCGCATTCTCATATGGGACCCAAAGAGGAATGGCAAAGTGGTCAGACCATAGATTGGAATAGGCTGCTTAATAACTATGTCATACACATTTGGAAAAATAGGGTCCAAAGTGTGCTTTAATCTGTGGGGGATGTCACATGTTGAAGGAGCTGCAAATCTTCCAGATCTGCAGTCACAGTCATAGCTGAGAGACAAGTAATGTTGTTAAAGTGCAAATTCATTTCTCCAACACCGTACAATTGGAATATCGAAGTGCCAGTGGGGACAAGACATTCGCAGGCCTCGAGACAAAGTTGGAGGTGGGATATGGGAGGGGGGCGATAAATCATGGCACCTGAAACAGTACAGTTACTGGTCATACCAGAGCAAAGAAGACTGATTTACTTCCCTCTTTGCTTAACTCACAGAAAGTACACTGTAGTGATTGCTTAAAAGTATTGCATTCACCCCCTCTCTGTGGTTGTCTATCCAGTCTTCTAATGGCAAAACCTTTAGGAATGGCTTGTAATAAGTCTGAAGAAGAGTCCTCTGTGAGCCATGTCTCAGTAAGGAAGACCGAATCTGGCAGATGCTCTTCCAGAAAGTCATACACATCCAGTTTGTGTTTGACTAAAGATCTGCAATTCATAGATAAGAACTTAACCTTAAGGACGTGAGTTACCTTGGATTCTGTACTAGCCTTTAATGAGTCCTGGGGTGGAAACCAACAATTCTTCCACCTAGTTTCTGCTGTTGCAAGTTTCAAACATTTAATGGCAGGCCCTAGGCAGGGCGGTGGCAAGTTCCAGCAACTCCTGTTTGGAGTACTTAGTGGGGGCTGACTTCAAACCACCAGGATTCCTGGCCCCTGGCACCATCCAGGCATGGACAGGCGCAGATGACCTTGCCTTTGGCATGCCTTTGGCGCACCAGCTGAACAGTCTGCTGTGCGTCCGTACTGGCATGCTCCAAAAATAGCCAAAAGTGGAGGGAGCGCTAGAGTGCTGACCTCCAAAATGGCGTTCTCAGGCAGAAAGTGCAGTAGCTGCAGTTATCCTACCCTTTCTGCTCAATCAGAGTATGTGCAGCGGACCGAAGGGTAGGTAACTGCTAACAGCACAAATTAAAGACTAAAGTATCCCAACCTCAACACAACCCCCAAAAGTTAAAATGCGGCAATTGTGAGTGAGTGACAATTAAAAACTAAAGGGTGGTGGGGGAGCACCTGTACCTTCCTACACATCTTTCTTAGTTTGCTTATAAAATAGACAAGTTCGGAGGCAGTGCTAGAGCGCTGATCTCCAAAATGACAGTCTCAGGCAGGAAGTGAGGCAGTAGCTGCCGTTATCCTACCATTTCCGCTCAGAGTCTCTGAGGCGGACTGAAGGATAGGTAGCTGCTGACGGTGCAAATTAAAGACAAAAGCACCCACCCCAACTCAACCCCCAAAAGTTAAAATGCAACAATTTTGAGTGCGTGGCAATTAAAAACTTAAGGGCGGCATGTGAAGCACCTGTACCTTCCTACTTGTCCACTCTGGGATGCTCCTAAAATAACTAAGTAGGGAGGTAGTGCTGGACCACTGACCTCCAAAATGGAGGTCTCAGGCAGGAAGTGAGGCAGTAGCTGCAGTTATTCTACCATTTCCACTTAATCAGAGTCTCTGCTGTAGACCAAAGGGTAGGTAACTGCTAATGGCACAAATTAAAGACAAAGGACCCTCCCCAACTCGACCCCCAAACGTCAAAATGCAGCAATTTTGAGTGTGTGACAATTAAAAACTAAAGGGCGGTGTGTGGAGCGCCTGTATTCAAAGAAGAGTGGGTGCTTGCACTCAAAAACATGTAGGGGTGATAAGATCTGTTGCTTATTTTTTTGCTGTGTTGGATCCAGTGGGCCCAATTCACAAAAGTAAACTAACACTTTTGTGTAACTTTGTTATTTTTCAGTATTCACAAGCAAACAATTTAATAGTAACTTTATGACTGCAGAGACTCTGCAGTCGGGGCCTCCACACAAAAAAAGATAGGACAGGTCTATCCTGTCTTAGTGCCATCCTTTGTTACCAGGAAACTGGATCCTGGTGAAAAAAACATGTCTGCAAAAGGTGCCTTGAGGCACATTGGAAAGGACCATATCAACTTCTGTTTGTGACTAACACTGCAGTAAAGTGTGCCGGAGTCCCCCAGTGGATCCACTCAGCTCACACAAAAAGAGTGAAGATGAAGGATGAATAGTTGGTGTAATACAAGCACAGGGGTCCCCACAGTGTAGTAAAATGGAGTGGGACAGGGAGAAACCAAGCAAAAAAGAAAAAGAACAACCAACCTCCAAAGAACGCTCTGCCAAGAGTCATACTTTTGATAAAGCAACACAAAGGGGCCGATTCCGATCTCGGTCGGAGGCGCACCCAATACCATTCGGTCGGGAAAAAGCCATGCGAAAGCCTGTTTTCCGACCGATCCGTACAGCACACCGAACGAGCAAGTACGATGCGCACAACAGCAAAAAATCCGGCCGAGCCGTACTCACCCAAACCAGGTCCTGTTCTCCGACCGAGGCGAATCCGGAAACGCCGAATCGAGTCGCACGGAAGGAAAAATGCAGCCCCGTCCGGCCGGACAAGTACGATGCGCTTCCCGTACGCGCCGAACCCGTCGCTACGCACGGCACGTTAAAGCATCCGGGAGAGGCGCACATAAGCTCCGATTCGCGCCACAACACGATCCACGGCTACGAGACGAACACGGCACCGACGAGGACGACGCGAAGCGACGAGGACGAGGCGAAGCGACGAGGACGACGCGAAGCAACGAGAAGGACGAACGACACGAACCAACCATGAATCCCTTCGTCCCGATCATACCAATATTCTACATCTACTACCGGAACAGGCACGGACGCGTACGGCGCAGAAGGTAAGCCAGACACCAACCACAAAACACATACAACACGTACACGACACATCACACACATACACGGGGATGCTGAATATACTTACACCAGCAACAGCAGCACCATAGGGGCGGGATGCCCATCACCAATGCCACATATGCACACAGGGGCCTGAATGCGCACCACCACCCCTACCCAGGGGGGCAGGATGCCTACCACTACTACCAACCTGAGCCAGGGGGGCTGGATGCCTACCACTACTACCACCCTCACCCAGGGGGGCTGGATGCCTACCACCACTACCACCCTCACCCAGGAAGGCTGGATGCCTACCACTACTACCACCCTCACCCAGGGGGGGCTGGATGCCTACCACTACTACCACCCTCACCCAGGGGGGCTGGATGCCTACCACCACCCTTAGCCCGGGGGGCTGGATGCCTACCACTACTACCACCCTCACCCAGGGGGGCTGGATGCCTACCACTACTACCACCCTCACCCAGGGGGGCTGGATGCCTACCACTACTACCACCCTCACCCAGGGGGGCTGGATGCCTACCACTACTACCACCCTCACCCAGGGGGCTGGATGCCTACCACCACCCTTAGCCCGGGGGCTGGATGCCTACCACTACTACCACCCTCACCCAGGGGGGCTGGATGCCTACCACTACTACCACCCTTAGCCAGGGGGCTGGATGCCTACCACTACTACCACCCACACCCAGGGGGGCTGGATGCCTACCACTACTACCACCCTCACCCAGGGGGGCTGGATGCCTACCACTACTACCACCCTTAGCCAGGGGGGCTGGATGCCTACCACCACCCTTAGCCCGGGGGGCTGGATGCCTACCACTACTACCACCCTCACCCAGGGGGGCTGGATGCCTACCACTACTACCACCCTTAGCCAGGGGGGCTGGATGCCTACCACTACTACCACCCACACCCAGGGGGGCTGGATGCCTACCACTACTACCACCCTCACCCAGGGGGGCTGGATGCCTACCACTACTACCACCCTCACCCAGGGGGGCTGGATGCCTACCACCACCCTTAGCCCGGGGGGCTGGATGCCTACCACTACTACCACCCTCACCCAGGGGGGCTGGATGCCTACCACTACTACCACCCTTAGCCAGGGGGGCTGGATGCCTACCACTACTACCACCCACACCCAGGGGGGCTGGATGCCTACCACTACTACCACCCTCACCCAGGGGGGCTGGATGCCTACCACTACTACCACCCTTAGCCAGGGGGGCTGGATGCCTACCACTACTACCACCCACACCCAGGGGGCTGGATGCCTACCACTACTACCACCCTTAGCCAGGGGGCTGGATGCCTACCACTACTAACACCCTTAGCCAGGGGGGCAGGATGCCTACCACTACTACCACCCACACCCAGGGGGGCTGGATGCCTACCACTACTACCACCCTCACCCAGGGGGGCTGGATGCCTACCACTACTACCACCCTTAGCCAGGGGGCTGGATGCCTACCACTACTACCACCCTCACCCAGGGGGGCTGGATGCCTACCACTACTACCACCCTTAGCCAGGGGGGCTGGATGCCTACCACTACTACCACCCTTAGCCAGGGGGGCAGGATGCCTACCACTACTACCACCCACACCCAGGGGGGCTGGATGCCTACCACTACTACCACCCTCACCCAGGGGGGCTGGATGCCTACCACTACTACCACCCTTAGCCAGGGGGGCTGGATGCCTACCACTACTACCACCCTCACCCAGGGGGGCTGGATGCCTACCACTACTACCACCCTTAGCCAGGGGGGCTGGATGCCTACCACTACTACCACCCTTAGCCAGGGGGGCTGGATGCCTACCACTACTACCACCCTTAGCCAGGGGGGCTGGATGCCTACCACTACTACCACCCTTAGCCAGGGGGGCAGGATGCCTACCACTACTACCACCCACACCCAGGGGGGCTGGATGCCTACCACTACTACCACCCTCACCCAGGGGGCTGGATGCCTACCACTACTACCACCCTTAGCCAGGGGGCTGGATGCCTACCACTACTACCACCCTTAGCCAGGGGGGCTGGATGCCTACCACTACTACCACCCTTAGCCAGGGGGCTGGATGCCTACCACTACTACCACCCTTAGCCAGGGGGGCAGGATGCCTACCACTACTACCACCCACACCCAGGGGGGCTGGATGCCTACCACTACTACCACCCTCACCCAGGGGGGCTGGATGCCTACCACTACTACCACCCTTAGCCAGGGGGGCTGGATGCCTACCACTACTACCACCCCCACTCATAAGATGGACAATGCATGACACAACAAGCACACCACAACCTAGGGAATGCAAGATAAAGACATCCCCCCACCACCATGACAAGCGTGTGTAGGCTGTGTCAAATGCCTACAACACCGAACATGACTTTGAACATACAATGTGACCCCCTAGCACATGTGCCACACATATATGTGTGTGGCACCCACAATGCAAGCAGCCCATGACCATTGTGGCAATGGGGCCTAAACCCCCATCATCACAGTGACCAAAAGGCAAGTGTGGGGTCCATAGCCGAAGCACATTCTGACCATTGTGGCAATGGGGTCTAAACCCCCATCATCACAGTGACCAAAAGGCAAGTGTGGGGTCCATAGCTGAAGCACATTATGACCATTGTGGCAATGGGGTCTAAACCCCCATCATCACAGTGACCAAAAGGCAAGTGTGGGGTCCATAGCCGAAGCACATTATGACCATTGTGGCAATGGGGTCTAAACCCCCATCATCACAGTGACCAAAAGGCAAGTGTGGGGTCCATAGCTGAAGCACATTTTGACCATTGTGGCAATGGGGTCTAAACCCCCATCATCACAGTGACCAAAAGGCAAGTGTGGGGTCCATAGCCGAAGCACATTTTGACCATTGTGGCAATGGGGTCTACACCCTCATCATCACAGTGACCAAAAGGTAATTGTTGACAAAGAAAGAGCTGCAACTGCCAAACTGCATGGATCATTCCTGGTCACAGAACCAAAAACTCATCTGTGGCAAAGTAGTGTATGTGTCCCATTGCAACATAAATTGGGGGAGCCAAATACTGCAGTGCAAATGAAACATTCCTTTGGCCATGTGCAGACAAACAACACCCATGTGTGCTGAGACCGTCAACAGTCATCAATGACACAATGACAGAAGTGACCATCAGAATGCAGAACCACATATTTGCACCAATGGGCACACAAATGCAGATATCCTGTGGAGACAGCAGATGTGAGGTGAACAGATACCATACCATGGCAGCAATGGGACACACAAACCATGATCACTGTGCTGACCGATGACCTAGGAGTCCCAGGGACAGCAGGGGAAACACACCAAACAACATACAGCCAATGGCACACCCAAGATATGCCAATGCAGTGGTGCAGATGCACAAACACAAACAGGCAGACCAACACTGTCATCATACACAGCAGGTGAGGGGTGGGGGTGCCAGTGTCCCCAGGCAACCACACAACACATGAGGAGAGCTGAATACCAATCATACAGATGTGCATACACTGCCACACTAAGGTAACTCATGGATCCAAATCCCCTATGTGGGCAAGCAGGCATTGTCAGATGAGAGGGAGCACAAAACACACATGTCACACAGGCACGTAGGAACAACA
Organism: Calotriton arnoldi; assembly: GCA_963921515.1. Taxonomy (NCBI): domain Eukaryota; kingdom Metazoa; phylum Chordata; class Amphibia; order Caudata; family Salamandridae; genus Calotriton; species Calotriton arnoldi. The sequence goes on from CAWUFW010016550.1 coordinate 224,232, forward strand.
ACTGACACAGCAAGACACAGACGCACCACCCCCAGGGCCCCCACAATGTGGTGACCCTGGGCTGAATAAAAATCCCACTGTGATGACAAAGCTAAATGTCGTTCACACTGTGAACCACAGTCAGGTGTCCTGAGCAACAAACTACCCTCACACCTACACAAGCACAAATCAATCAGCATGGCCAGTAAGCCAAGGCCAACATGGAGGCAGGGGACTAGCTGGGCAACAACTCCCATCTGCACACACTCAAGACCACACCCCTCGACCTCTAACAATGTGCAGCAGTGAAGTACACATGCACTGGTGACATTGCACATGCACCCATGACTATTCCAGGGTGGTGGGTGGGAACCAAGGTGCAGAAACACATCACACATGGCCACTCAACAAGACTCCTGAATGTCTGACACACTGCACACTACGCTGTACATGGACATGACGGCGATACCACACCAACCAATGGGATCCCAGCCACAGTCACACACCAATGAAGAAGCCAAGGTCACCCACAAAGAACACACATAGACAACAACCAACATTGCAGCCCGGACCCTGAGGAGTGCCAGCAGTCACACACACAACGTGTCACAATCACTGAAAGACAACACGAACTGAAAATCACATGACAGGGGCAAACAACAAGTGCCAAGGGGAAACCTGACTCTGACCCATCTGCGTCTGCACACAAACTCAGCCCTGACAGCAAACACACCTATGGGTGACACCCTGATGACCAGTAATGTGCCATGCACCCACATCACAGAGAACACAGGGAGAAGACTTTGGGGGAACATAGCTCAAGTCAGCAAGCATCACAAACAGGTACAACACTAGGGATCACAGCATGCGCAGATAAATGGAAGTGAACACACAGACATGCACATACAACACACACCTTGGGCGCAGGCAATGTCACACGTGTACACACTGCCATGAGGGGACTCCACTCCTGTGTGAGGAAAGCTGTGCCATATGTTGCCTCAGTAGGGCCCCATCATGTCAGCTGAGCACTTGGTCACACAATCAACAATTAGCACCAAATGAGGGCTCCCATCACATCAGCCTGGTCATGGATGTGCCAACGGAATCATCAGCACAGATCCAACACACTTGTATAGCAATGTTGCACTGACTACACGGATGAGTCCTTCCCCATTGATGCCCAAACCTGCATGTCCACTGGAGATGGCAACACGGTCAGGGAAGTAGACAAATGCAACGATGGCAGGCACAACAGATGTGCAGGGGTGGAAGCCACAGATATGAAATTGCTAATGTAAGTAGGAAACCCATTGCCAAATACTGAACACATGACACCCTCAGATGCTGCTATTGATGATATGGATACACCACATGATAGGACACATTCCCCCTGGACCACATGGGTTCCTGCACAGCAACACTTCATAATCATGAGACCAGATATCACCATCACTGCAGCAAGGGCATGGTTAGCAGCACCAACAACATGTACATCTGAAGCATGAGCACTAGAGAAAAGAAAGTTGCTTTATTCAGCATATGTGTTGATTGAAAACGACGTCCAGAAAAAATAGAGCAAAGGCCAATGGCCAGTCCATTGTCAAAGTTCAAACAGGGTGACACTGGCAGATGTCACCCTACGCATGCCTGCACAAAACCAGGGACAATCCACTAGGAGGGGCAACCGGGGGGCAGGCCAGGCACCGCAGGGACAGGATCAGGGCTCACCAGGGGGAGTCAGGGAAGGGGTGGTGGGTGCTGGCGAGCCACTGACAACTGCAGTGGAGGTGTCTGACATGGTGTGTGCCGGCACAACTGGGGGGCATGACTCAGATGTCGTGGGTGCCGGCACAACTGCAGTGGACCCTGCAGATGGAGTGGACAGGTCCGCCACTGCAGTGCCCAAGTCAGACAGGGCGGTAGTGGACTCCACTGCAGTGCCTACCTCCAGGGGAGGAGAATGGGGAACAGGCAAGGTGGGTTGGACAGAGGGGGAGGACACCCTCACCACATCAGTGGCACAGACAAGCGCAGCGGGGGGTGTGGTGCTGGGAGAGCAAGTGGCAGGGGAGAAGGCCTGATCCTCTTGGGGATGGTATATCTGTGGGTGGGGGAACCTGGGGCAGGGTGTGGTGGGGGCACCTGTGCAGTGGGGGCCTGAGGGATGGAGGACGGAGACCTTGTGCCTGAGCTGCAGGGCGGTGGCGGGGTCTTGCTCTTAGGACTCCGGGGGGACTTGCGGGTGGGGGCCTCAGTCCGTCTGCGCCTGGGGGAGGGTGTCCGGGGGCGAGGGGCACTCTGCTCCGTGTGGGTGGGCTTCCTCTTCCCCCGGGATGCTGGAGCAGCTTCATCGGTGGGGAAGAGGCCGAGGTCACAGAGGAAGAGCTGCTGTGACTTTGGGGTTGCAGGTGAGGCAAGGGAGGGTGCTTTGGAGGGAGAGGGAACTGAGGACTGCGCAGTGCATGTGGATGCGTGTGTGTGTTCCAGGGCCCCATCCCCTGTGAGTCTGGCTTCAGTCCCCTGAATGTGCGTGCGTGTGCGTTTTGTCATTGGCGTGTGTGTCAGTGTGCTGGATGTGTGTGTGCTGGTGTGTGCCTTTGCCGGTGTGTGTGTGCTTGGGACGGGTAAGGTGCTGGGGAGTGTGGATGGAGCAGAGGCAGGAGGGGTGAGGGACCGTTTGAGGAGGGACACTGCTGCCGTCAGGGAGGAGTCCATGGACCTATTGCCCCTCTGTAGGTCAGACATGCCCGATGAGATGCCCTCCATGAACGACACCAGCTGAGTCAACAGCGCGGTGTGCGCATGGAGGACACTCAGCATGGCTGTCTGCCCTACATGGAGCTGGCGAAGGAGGTACACAGACTCCTCACTCAGGGCAGCAGGGGACACAGGGGCAGGGGGTGCGGTGCCTGGCCCAAAGGAAACACGCTCCCGGACATGGGAGCCTCCACGGACCTGGGGAATGGGAGCCGATGGGAGGGCGGTGGTGGTGCTGGTGGTGGCGGGGACAGCAACACTAGCTGGGGTGTGGTGGCTGCTGACACCCGCCTCCACAAGGGAGTCATCCTCCGAGTTGCTCTGGTCCTCAGCTGAGGTGGATGCTGCTGAGGACTCCTCGGTGTGGCTCCCCTCGCCCTCCGTGCCACTGGGTCCCTCCGCCCACTCCTCGGCTGCTGACCCAGTCTGGCTCTCTGGCTCCTCCTGGTCCGTGGAGCTGTCCCCTTCCGTGGCCGTGGATGTATCTGCAAACAATGGGGATACAGACAGACATCAGTCACCTGCACATAACGCACACACCACTGTGAGCACAGCACATCACAGAGCAAGCCCTGGCATCATCAGTTGTACATTGCTAAAAGTGCCCTAATTGAACAGGAGAAGTCAATTGTCAGTCCGATGCCAAGCATGGCACTCACATCCCACATGGCCTTGCACCCATCTGTCTGGTGTCTGTTGGATTGCAACACCCCAGTGTTGACACATGCACCAAGTACACAGTAGTTGGACAGTGCAGAGGACACGGTGTGGCATGTGGACATGCACACATCACAGCTCTTGCCACTGAGTCAGTACAGGTTTCCGGATGAAAGGGATGCCCAGAGTCAAATAGGAAATGCATGTGATGCATACCAGCGACAGACACCATGATGCACCCATGTCCTGATAGCCAGCGCCACTATGGTGTGCATGTAGCACATGTCACTCCCCTGCAGGCTCACCAATCAGTAGACACATGCCATGGCGGAGGCATGACTGCAAAGTCATACATCACTGTCTCAGTGATGTATGACTTGGCAGCCAGACAACAACACTCTGCACTGTGTCACAATAGTAGGTCATGGGGAATGCAAGTCCTGGAGCTGCACAAGTGCACATGTACATCCCCCCACAACACATCCTCTTAACCCTCATCTGTCCAGGTCATACCTATTGGACATATGGTAGACCTGTGACACTACCCTCTGAACCTGAGCCCCTCACACTCTGCTGTGCATGGGGAACAGCTGCCTGAACTTCACATTCACATGCCCCAGTCTGCATGGGCAGCTGATCAGACACCTATGTGTCACACAAGTATCGTCTCCTATGGTCACATCTCCAGTGGCATGCTGAGCCCCTACCAAGAAACTCCACAGCAGTCCTGGCGACTAATCCACAGCACACTGACACAGAGGCAGACACCTGAGGGGTCAAATCACTGCGCACAATGTGTCAGCTGATACACGGGAGTGGGAGTACAGAGTGTATTGTATGGCCTGGAGTAGGCATGACTGTCCAGCCCCACATGAATGAGGGATGAGCCCTGGACTGTAGGCAGCTGGCTAAGTATGTGTGACACACGTCATATACATACTCCTGGGGCCCAAACATTGTTCCCACCCGCAGCATGGGTGTGTGCCAGATACCCCAGCCACATGTGGTGGATCAGCTCAGCAATTGGACCACAGATCAAAGTAACACGCTGAATACATGTCAGAATACAGGCATTGTGTAAGCAATGGACCCACCCATGATGCCCACCACAGAGTCAGGGAAACAGATGCTGTCTCCCACCTTGAGTCAAGCAAACTGCAAGGACACAGTCCTAAGTGACAGAATTCCCTGCATGTAAGGGCCACACCTGGGTATCAGATGAGGAGTGGGCAGTGCACAATAGAGGGACATGGCTCCTGGACAACATGACCGCTGTACTGTGGCAGTTTAACCAGGCCCGAGGAGGGCACATAGCATGTTAGACAGAGTACACAGTGCAGTCTTTGACTCACCCCCTCCTTGCTGCTCTCTGGCCTTCAGCTGCCCATCCAGGTCTGGAAAGACCACCGCCAGGATCCTGAGCATGTGGGGGTCAGGGTCCGTGTTCCGCCCCTCCTGCGAGGAGGCGACAGCTTCAGCTGGACCCGTGCAATCCTCCGGGTCCAGCCCCGAAGGTCCTGCCACCTCTTTTGGCAGTTGCGGATCCGGCGCTTGTAGACCCCCACGGACCGGACAGCCCGGACGATGTCCTTCCATATCTCCTGCTTCCGATGGGCAGAAGCCTGTCAGGATGACAAAGTGATAAGGCCATTACTACACATGCAACATATCCGTGCATGACACAGTTGCATATACATGTCGCAATCACAGGGGCACATGGTGTACACAGGCAGTGCACGGCTGCCCATGGACAGTTTTCCAGAAGTCACTACATGGTATCATTGCATGGGGAGTAAAACCCTGTTCAGAAGCACTGTCACTGCACCATACCTGTCCAGTGCAAGTCACTACACACTATGGGGGTGACAACTACTCAGTGAGCCTGCTAGCCAGTGGCGTGCAGACTCTCAGCCTTGCTAGTCAGACAAAATGCACATTCAGAAAGGCAGTGCACAGGACACTCACCTGCTCCCCTGGTGTCCCATACAGCTTGCTGTACTGTGGAAGTAGGCTGTCCAGCAGGGCCTGGTTCTCCTCAAGGCTGAAGGCTGGGGCTCTCTCCACAGTACGTGCCATTGCAGGGTCCAGAGGGGCAGAGACAGCAGCAGTGCAGTGGCAGATGTCGTCCTGGAGCATGTAGTGCAGGCAAGTGGGCTCTCAGGGGAACAGCCAGCAATATATATGTGCTGGAGAGGCAGATCCTGTCCCTTGTGTCCAAAGTGATAGGTCCAAGTCGTTTGCATCTTCTGAATCTGGACAATCCATGGAATAGCAGCACCAAAACACGCCCACAGCATCCTTCAAATCTTCAACTTCATGACATACATGATTTTGCAACATTGTTGTGGGTGACCAACTGAATTCCCAGCAACCGACTCGTTCGAAATTCGAAAACGCGTCCGTTGCCAGGCAAGCCCATTGTCAATGGGTGCGCACCGATCGGTCCATTGCGGTTCAACGCGCACAGGGGTACAACGCGTACCCGCACACATTGAAGGCAATGGGCCGGCCGGAGGCACCGATCGGTCCATTGCAGTTCAACGCGCACAGGGGTACAACGCGTACCCGCACACATTGAAGGCAATGGGCCGGCCGGAGGCACCGATCGGTCCATTGCGGTTCAACGCGCACAGGGGTACAACGCGTACCCGCACACATTGAAGGCAATGGGCCGGCCGGAGGCACCGATCGGTCCATTGCGGTTCAACGCGCACAGGGGTACAACGCGTACCCGCACACATTGAAGGCAATGGGCCGGCCGGAGGCACCGATCGGTCCATTGCGGTTCAACGCGCACAGGGGTACAACGCATACCCGCACACATTGAAGGCAATGGGCCGGCCGGAGGCACCGATCGGTCCATTGCGGTTCAACGCGCACAGGGGTACAACGCGCACCCGACACATTGAAGGCAATGGGCCGGCCGGAGGCACCGATCGGTCCATTGCGGTTCAACGCGCACAGGGGTACAACGCGTACCCGCACACATTGAAGGCAATGGGCCGGCCGGAGGCACCGATCGGTCCATTGCGGTTCAACGCGCACAGGGGTACAACGCGTACCGCGCACATTGAAGGCAATGGGCCGGCCGGAGGCACCGATCGGTCCATTGCGGTTCAACGCGCACAGGGGTACAACGCGTACCCGCACACATTGAAGGCAATGGGCCGGCCGGAGGCACCGATCGGTCCATTGCGGTTCAACGCGCACAGGGGTACAACACGTACCCGCACACATTGAAGGCAATGGGCCGGCCGGAGGCACCGATCGGTCCATTGCGGTTCAACGCGCACAGGGGTACAACGCGTACCCGCACACATTGAAGGCAATGGGCCGGCCGGAGGCACCGATCGGTCCATTGCGGTACAACGCGCACAGGGGTACAACGCGTACCCGCACACATTGAAGGCAATGGGCCGGCCGGAGGCACCGATCGGTCCATTGCGGTTCAACGCGCACAGGGGTACAACGCGTACCCGCACACATTGAAGGCAATGGGCCGGCCGGAGGCACCGATCGGTCCATTGCGGTACAACGCATCACTGTACATGTGACTGGCATAGGTCAGCATGCCTGTCTCAGATGGACATATGCCAGCCACAGATAGCTCCCAGGGAGTGAGGGGCACACCTACATCACGACAGCCTGTCCAAACCTTATCATAAGGCATGTAAGGCTGCATTTCCTATAGTGTGTTTGTTGGTGTACATGTTGTCCTGTGGGTGTCACCTGTGGGCAGCCACCCCCAGGCTGTGCACGTGTTCATGGGGACAGGATCCTGGGTGTTACGTGTACGTGACCACTGTGATGTGCAACTGTTCATATCTGTGCATGTGTCATGGTCACATTTCACAGTGGTGTTTGTGTATGTCATGTCACATACCCCGTGAGTCCCATGTGGGACGGTATGTTTGAGCCAGGGTGTCCCAGTGGCACAATAGTGATGGCCCTCCACAGTCTTTGTGCATGTAGTGTTTACAATGTCTCTGATTTCATGTGCACAATGGGAGACAGTCTCCACATCCACGTTGTGTGTGCATGGACTCTGATGTTGTGCGTGTGTGTCACAGACGTCCATGTCTGTCCTGCCATGGCAAGTGTGGCCACTACCTGTGGGGGTCATGTTTGTTTTGCTGTGGTGTACACATGATACTCCAGGTGATGCCAGTGTCCATGTGGCATTACAGGGTCCCTGGGAATGTACCTGTCGTTGAGCTGTGGTGCCTGGGGCACATCTGTCCTCACATGTCACTGTGGGGGGTGACTGTGACACGGCATCATGATATCCAATGGGCCAACCTGGGACAAATTGATGCCACCTGTAGGACCGTGTTGACAGATGTTGCCATGTATGTACCATACATGTCCTTCCGGTACTGCACACTTCATGTAGTTGTGCCTCATGATGATGTATGTTGGGATCTTGAGTGTGTTCAATGCCGCATATGTGGGGTGACTGACGATCTTGCTTACTTCTCCTCTGCACTGCAGGGCTCCTGCTGTCCATCGGCCATTCCCAGACCTGGCAACGATGGTGGAACGGGACAGCATCCGACGGTACCGCTTCACCAGGCAGCTGATTGAGGATTTGGCAGTGCAGTTGTCCCCACATTTGCAGCCTGGCCGGCCGTATCCTACAGCGCTGACCCCCAAGGTGAAGGTGATGGCAGCCCTACACTTCTTTGCCACCGGTACCTTCCAACATACTGTGGCGTCTGCTGGTGGGATGTCACAGACCATGTTCAGCCGTGTGCTCCGCGATGTTTTGGCGGCAATGTTGCTCTTCCTGAACTGGTACATCTATTTCCCTAGACTGCGACGACTCACTGACGTGAAGAGTGACTTTTATGCCCTGGGGAGGATGCCGCATGTCATTGGCTCCATTGATGGGACACATGTGGCTTTGGTACCACCACAGGCCCAGGAGCAGGCCTACAGGAACCGCAAGCACTACCACTCGGTCAATGCACTGGTGGTGTGTCTTGCAGACATGACCATCACACACGTGTGTGCCCGTTTCCCTGGTTCAGCACATGATGCCTTTGTGATGAGGAGTAGTCGCATCCCCAGGATGATGGCACAGATGCAGAACCAGCGTGCCTGGCTTGTCGGTGTGTACTGACTTTGTGCCATTGTGTGTGATCTGATCTGTAGTATTCCGCCCACTTTTCCAAGTCAGCTGATGTGCACTTGTCTGTCCGTAGGTGACTCGGGATACCCCAACATGCCGTGGTTGCTGACACCCCTCAGGAACCCTGTGACACCTGCCCAGATGCGCTACAATGAGGCACATGGTCGGACCAGGAGAGTGATTGAGCGGACCTTTGGTCTCCTGAAGAGCCGCTTCCGCTGCCTGGACAAGACCGGAGGGTCCCTCCCATATGCCCCTGCGAAAGTGTGCAAGATTATCATCGTCTGCTGCATGCTACACAACCTGGCAGTGCGGAAGGAGTTGCCTCTCATCCAGGATGACGATGACCAACATCCGCCACCTGTGGAGGATCCTGGCCTGGACCAAGATGCCAGTGACGATGATGATGATGATGGTGATGGTGATGTCCGCACACAGCTCATCACCAACTTCTTTAGCTGAATGTGAGTATCCTGAGGTGTCATGTGAATGATGTGAGTTGGCATGATGTGTGGGTGGGGCTCTGGCGCTGTTGGAGTGTGTCCATGGGCTACTTGACTGGATGTGTGTTGCGATGTGTGGTTACAGGTGGGCTGTACTCCCCAACAGTGTTGACATGCTAACTTGGTTCTGGGTGGGTATCTTGTAACATGTATTGTGCATGAGTTTTGCTGTTCTGTCCTGTACTGCATTGCTTTTGACTGTGTGTCATTTCTGTCCTTCACAGGGTACTTTCAGATTCGTTTGGTCAACTGTGTCCACCGACGACGTGATTGCACATCCAGGCTGGTAGCTGTTGTGTCCCTACAGGTGATGTGCGCCACACCCATGGACTTCCTTCCGTCTACAGTTGTTGACTGCGTGCCCGCTACCAGGTGGGGTTACCTTGCATCTGTAGTGGTTACGGCATGTTGCTACTGTGTAATAAACCTGTGCTTCACTTAGTGATGTGCGTTGTCTGTGGTCACACATTTGACTGCCATTTGCTTACTGCACCTGTGGGCTACTTGACTACAACTGGGAATGGGTGTGGTGTCTGTGCATTGCACCGTCTTCCCTGGCAACATCAGTGTAGGCAATGAGTCAGATGGCCTAGGTGTGTATGTGTTGTGTAGCCCTGGTGGTGTGTCTCCCTCATATGTGTCACGTTGCCTTTACTCACATGCCTGTGTTGTCCTTGCTGTTGCAGTTCGCATACACAGTGTAATTTTGCAGTTCATCATCCCCATAACAGCACCCACGTTGGAATCACGACAGAGGCAAGTATGGTGTATTAGTGTGTTTATTGTGATACATTTGTGTAAATAGTGCATAGGATGTGTTGTGCTGTACATGAATCTTGCAATCCCAAGTTCCTAGGTGAATTGAAAGTCCGGGTAGACAGGATCCCCAGTATCGGGGCCACAGTTGTCTGACACATTGGTCCAACTTGTACTCCCCATGCAATGTGTGGGAGTAGTGTTGCCGTCAACAGGGTGAACAGTCTGTGCACAAAGGCGAACATCCAGAACATGTTCAGGCTTCCTGGGAGTTGCGCTTGGCCATCGGCCTCTCACTTTCCCCTCCTCGGACGACCCCTCTTCTTGGGGGGGGGCCCTCAAGTGCAGGCTGCTGCGGTGCAGGGGACTCTCCGCCAGAGTCCTCCTCCCTCCCTGTGGCAGTTGCAGTTTGTTCGGTACCAGATGTTGTTGGCACACAGGGAGGTGTGGACTGGTTGCTGTTCATCTGGCGGAGGCATTGTAAAATGTCCCTGTGCACCGCCGTCATCTCATGCAGTACATCCCACTTGGACTCCACGAGGGACTTGTGTGAGTCCACACGGGACATGTGTGACTCCACGTGGGACATGTGGGAGTCCAAGCGGGCATGATGGGCAGCCTGCTGCTGTTTGATGTCTCTGAGGAGCCCCACTACCTGGCTGAGCTCTCCGGTGCTGGACTGGTACGCATCAGCTATGCGTACCAGTTGTGGGTCGTCATGCACACCAGCAACGTCTGCAAGCAGCGACCTCTGTCTCCCACCCCTCCCACCACCCCTGCTGACATGTGCAGTGTGTGCAGTTGCACGCACAGATAACCCTGGTCCACCTTGGGGGTTGGTGGTGGTGGTGGTGTCCATGGCCCCAGGTTGGTCCAGGGTCACTGCGCTGGTGTTGCTCCTTATTCTGTCCATGTCGGCAGGGATGGTATTCGTGGTGACAGTCGTTGTAGGGGTGGGTGCAGGGAGTGCAGCTGGTGGTCCTGCTGGTGCTGCAGCTGGTGGTCCTGCTGGTGCTGCATGTTGACTTGCACCGGATGTGCCAGGTTGTTCTTCATCGTCCGAGGAGGACAGAGGCTGTACGACGCCAGTGAGCTCGGCATCCTCTTGAGCCTGGGACTGGGACTCCTCAGCGTCTGCTGCTGTGTCCCCATCATCACCTGTTTTTGGGAGACACAAACAATGTATGTCATGTTTCTGCAGGCATCAGTGGTTGACACACATGACAGTTGTGACTGTGCCTCTGGGTGCGGGCCTGTACATTGCATTGTCCTAAGTCGTCACAGTCATGGGTTGATATTGGTGTGGCACATTGTCCTGCATTATTTGGGCATTTCTATGTATTTTCTGGGGTGTGAACATGGTCTGCATTGCTTGTGTTTGGTTGACAGCCAGACCTCCTTCCCACCCAGCCAGCCAGTCAGTTATCCCACCATGGAACGTGCTTGCGTTGCAGGGAGTGTAAGTTGTCTCTCAGGATGTCAGTCAGTGGTGTCCTGCTGTTTGTTGGTGCACAGTTGGCAGCAGGGCCTTGTGCTCCCCACAGCAGTAGCCAGTGTCAGCCATCTTGTGAGTCCTTCTCCACTCCCTGTGATGTGAGCATGGTTCAGGGTGGTGTTGATGGGACAGTTGTGGGGGTGAGCTATGTCTGTGACTACGACTCCCATCATGCCATTGCCTCCACCCCACTTGCCAGCATTCCCATACGTACTTGCTTTTGTGTGGAGTTCAGTGGGTGTGGGTGTGAGGGCAATGGCAAGATGGCTGACAGTGGTGTCCTGCTGTTGGTTGGTGTGCAGTACCCAGCATGCCCTTGTGCTCCCCACGACACAGCAACAGTGTCAGACATCTTTTATGGGCCTTTCCACTCTCTGTGGGATGTGCATGCGTGAGTGTGAGCTTGCTGGGCCATGTGGTGGGGGATGTAGGGCTGTGAGTATGACTCCCATCATGCTATTGCCTCCTCCCCCTTCCCAGCATGCCCATGCTTCCTTCCTTTTGACTCTGCTTCCCTGTGGGTTGGGCTGGCTGTGCTGACAGGATGGCTGGGAGTGTTGTCCTGGCAGTTGTTTGGCTAAGAGTCCCAAGAGTGTCCCTGTGCTTCACACAACATAACCCAGGGTGGTGGTGCTTTGTGGGATCTTGGGTTAGGATGGAGGGCATTGCATTCTACCAGGTGGGTACTGTGGAGTTTGTGTTGGGGGGGTGTGAGGGGAGGTGCTGGTGACTATAGTCAGTGCTGCAAGTCCCCCTTCCCACCCAGCCAGCCAGATATCCCACCATGGAACGTGCTTGCATTGCAGGGAGTGGAAGTTGTCTCTCAGGATGTCAGTCAGCGGTGTCCTGCTGTTTGTTGGTGCACAGTTGGCAGCAGGGTCTTGTGCTCCCCACAGCAGTAGCCAGTGTCAGCCATCTTGTGAGTCCTTCTCCACTCCCTGTGATGTGAGCATGGTTCAGGGTGGTGTTGATGGGCCAGTTGTGAGGCTGAGCAATGTCTGTGAGTACGACTCCCATCATGCTATTGCCTCCACCCCCTTCCCAGCATGCCCATGCTTCCTTCCTTTTGACTCTGCTTCCCTGTGGGGTGGGCTGGCTGTGCTGACAGGATGGCTGGGAGTGTTGTCCTGGCAGTTGTTTGGCTAAGAGTCCCAAGAGTGTCCATGTGCTTCACACAACATAACCCTGGGTGGTGGTGCTTTGTGGGATCTTGTGTTAGGATGGAGGGCATTGCATTCTACCAGGTGGGTACTGTGGAGTTTGTGTTGGGGGGGTGTGAGGGGAGGTGCTGGTGACTATAGTCAGTGCTGCAAGTCCCCCTTCCACCACCCAGCCAGCCAGATATCCCACCATGGAACGTGCTTGCATTGCAGGGAGTGGAAGTTGTCTCTCAGGATGTCAGTCAGTGGTGTCCTGCTGTTTGTTGGTGCACAGTTGGCAGCAGGGCCTTGTGCTCCCCACAGCAGTAGCCAGTGTCAGCCATCTTGTGAGTCCTTCTCCACTCCCTGTGATGTGAGCATGGTTCAGGGTGGTGTTGATGGGCCAGTTGTGAGGCTGAGCAATGTCTGTGAGTACGACTCCCATCATGCTATTGCCTCCACCCCCTTCCCAGCATGCCCATGCTTCCTTCCTTTTGACTCTGCTTCCCTGTGGGGTGGGCTGGCTGTGCTGACAGGATGGCTGGGAGTGTTGTCCTGGCAGTTGTTTGGCTAAGAGTCCCAAGAGTGTCCATGTGCTTCACACAACATAACCCTGGGTGGTGGTGCTTTGTGGGATCTTGTGTTAGGATGGAGGGCATTGCATTCTACCAGGTGGGTACTGTGGAGTTTGTGTTGGGGGGGGTGTGAGGGGAGGTGCTGGTGACTATAGTCAGTGCTGCAAGTCCCCCTTCCCACCCACCCAGCCAGCCAGATATCCCACCATGGAACGTGCTTGCATTGCAGGGAGTGGAAGTTGTCTCTCAGGATGTCAGTCAGTGGTGTCCTGCTGTTTGTTGGTGCACAGTTGGCAGCAGGGCCTTGTGCTCCCCACAGCAGTAGCCAGTGTCAGCCATCTTGTGAGTCCTTCTCCACTCCCTGTGATGTGAGCATGGTTCAGGGTGGTGTTGATGGGCCAGTTGTGAGGCTGAGCAATGTCTGTGACTACGACTCCCATCTTGCTATTGCCTCCACCCCCCTTCCCAGCATGCCCATCCTTCCTTCCTTTTGACTCTGCTTCCCTGTGGGGTGGGCTGCCTGTGCTGACAGGATGGCTGGGAGTGTTGTCCTGGCAGTTGTTTGGCTAAGAGTCCCAAGAGTGTCCCTGTGCTTCACACAACATAACCCTGGGTGGTGGTGCTTTGTGGGATCTTGTGTTAGGATGGAGGGCATTGCATTCTACCAGGTGGGTACTGTGGAGTTTGTGTTGGGGGGGTGTGAGGGGAGGTGCTGGTGACTATAGTCAGTGCTGCAAGTCCCCCTTCCCACCCAGCCAGCCAGATATCCCACCATGGAACGTGCTTGCATTGCAGGGAGTGGAAGTTGTCTCTCAGGATGTCAGTCAGTGGTGTCCTGCTGTTTGTTGGTGCACAGTTGGCAGCAGGGCCTTGTGCTCCCCACAGCAGTAGCCAGTGTCAGCCATCTTGTGAGTCCTTCTCCACTCCCTGTGATGTGAGCATGGTTCAGGGTGGTGTTGATGGGCCAGTTGTGAGGCTGAGCAATGTCTGTGACTACGACTCCCATCATGCTATTGCCTCCACCCCCTTCCCAGCATGCCCATGCTTCCTTCCTTTTGACTCTGCTTCCCTGTGGGGTGGGCTGGCTGTGCTGACAGGATGGCTGGGAGTGTTGTCCTGGCAGTTGTTTGGCTAAGAGTCCCAAGAGTGTCCCTGTGCTTCACACAACATAACCCAGGGTGGTGGTGCTTTGTGGGATCTTGTGTTAGGATGGAGGGCATTGCATTCTACCAGGTGGGTACTGTGGAGTTTGTGTTGGGGGGTGTGAGGGGAGGTGCTGGTGACTATAGTCAGTGCTGCAAGTCCCCCTTCCCACCCACCCAGCCAGCCAGATATCCCACCATGGAACGTGCTTGCATTGCAGGGAGTGGAAGTTGTCTCTCAGGATGTCAGTCAGTGGTGTCCTGCTGTTTGTTGGTGCACAGTTGGCAGCAGGGCCTTGTGCTCCCCACAGCAGTAGCCAGTGTCAGCCATCTTGTGAGTCCTTCTCCACTCCCTGTGATGTGAGCATGGTTCAGGGTGGTGTTGATGGGCCAGTTGTGAGGCTGAGCAATGTCTGTGACTACGACTCCCATCATGCTATTGCCTCCACCCCCTTCCCAGCATGCCCATCCTTCCTTCCTTTTGACTCTGCTTCCCTGTGGGGTGGGCTGCCTGTGCTGACAGGATGGCTGGGAGTGTTGTCCTGGCAGTTGTTTGGCTAAGAGTCCCAAGAGTGTCCCTGTGCTTCACACAACATAACCCTGGGTGGTGGTGCTTTGTGGGATCTTGTGTTAGGATGGAGGGCATTGCATTCTACCAGGTGGGTACTGTGGAGTTTGTGTTGGGGGGTGTGTGAGGGGAGGTGCTGGTGACTATAGTCAGTGCTGCAAGTCCCCCTTCCCACCCAGCCAGCCAGATATCCCACCATGGAACGTGCTTGCATTGCAGGGAGTGGAAGTTGTCTCTCAGGATGTCAGTCAGTGGTGTCCTGCTGTTTGTTGGTGCACAGTTGGCAGCAGGGCCTTGTGCTCCCCACAGCAGTAGCCAGTGTCAGCCATCTTGTGAGTCCTTCTCCACTCCCTGTGATGTGAGCATGGTTCAGGGTGGTGTTGATGGGCCAGTTGTGAGGCTGAGCAATGTCTGTGACTACGACTCCCATCATGCTATTGCCTCCACCCCCTTCCCAGCATGCCCATGCTTCCTTCCTTTTGACTCTGCTTCCCTGTGGGGTGGGCTGGCTGTGCTGACAGGATGGCTGGGAGTGTTGTCCTGGCAGTTGTTTGGCTAAGAGTCCCAAGAGTGTCCCTGTGCTTCACACAACATAACCCAGGGTGGTGGTGCTTTGTGGGATCTTGTGTTAGGATGGAGGGCATTGCATTCTACCAGGTGGGTACTGTGGAGTTTGTGTTGGGGAGGGTGTGAGGGGAGGTGCTGGTGACTATAGTCAGTGCTGCAAGTCCCCCTTCCCACCCAGCCAGCCAGATATCCCACCATGGAACGTGCTTGCATTGCAGGGAGTGGAAGTTGTCTCTCAGGATGTCAGTCAGTGGTGTCCTGCTGTTTGTTGGTGCACAGTTGCCAGCAGGGCCTTGTGCTCCCCACAGCAGTAGCCAGTGTCAGCCATCTTGTGAGTCCTTCTCCACTCTCTGTGATGTGCGCATGGTTCATGGTGGTGTTGATGGGACAGTTTTGGGGCGGGCAATATGTGTGACTGCGACTCCCATGATGCTATTGGCTACACTGACTTGGCCAGCATACACAGAATTCCTTCCTTTGAGTGGTCTTCACTGTGTGTTGGTGTTGTTGTGGTGGCTACATGTGTGGATGTGTTTGTTAGTTCTATTTGTGCCACTGCCTAGCTGTAGTTGTGGTTGTGTTTGTACATGTGTTGGCACAGTTGGATGTGACTTTTTTGATGGCATGTGTTGTGTTTCTCTGACTGACATACACATTTTGGGATGATTCTGTTCTGGTTGCTGTGTGATTGCTATGAGTGCATGGTTTGACTCTCCCCTTGACAGTGATGTGTGTGTGTTTTGTGGCAGTATATTGTGTACATTTGTTGTGTACTCACCAGGCTCTGGGATGTCCTCTAGTCCATATATGCTCACTGGCGGTAGGATGGCCCGCACCTTCTCCTCCCAGGGCCTGAGGTATATTGGCTTGGCAGGAGGGCCACTGCCGGTGTGTTGGCTGTTGATGTAGTCTTGCTTCAGCAGTTTCCGTACCCTCCTGCGCACGTCATACCACCTGTTCTGGATGTCGGTCTTTGTGCACCGACATGGTGATTGGGCGTTCACCCTGTTGATGATCCTCTCCCACATCTTGGTTTTCTGCGACATGGGGGTCTGTTGGACCAATGTGCCAAACAGCTGTGGCTCTACCCTGAGGATCTCGTCTACCAGGACTTCCAATTCACAATCTAGGAACTTGTGATTCTTCTTGGGGGCATGGTGATGGGTGGTGATGGTGAGTGATGTGTGTGTTGGTGTGCAGGTGAGGGTGTGTGAGTGTGTGTTTTGCTGGGTGTATGTGAGGTAGGTATTTGTTGGTGTGCTGCTGGTGTGTGGCTTGTGTGAGGGATGAGCTGTGGGTGTGTGGTTGCTTTCTCTTGGGTGCTGGCAGTGGAATGGCATTTGCAAAGGCTCATGGTAGTGATTTGTGTTCTTTATATAGGTGGAGTTGTGGGTGTGTCTTTGTTCTCTGTCCCCACCCCCCAGTATTTATTGGCTTGGTAATTGCTTGTTTGGCCTTTTTTTTGGGTGATTTTTCCTTTGTGTTGTTTGTGTATGTTGGAAACGTTCTTGTGACCGAGTCGGACCCTGCATTGGTCTCGTACGGTGTTTTCCGTTTCGTTCACGCTGTGTTTGTGCAGTTTTCTATGCTGCGTACGCGTCGGTCGCCGTGTTTTGTGTTGCTTCGGCTCGGTTTTGTATGCGTGTCGGTCGTACGGCCTGTCCTCCGTCCGACTCGCTCGTGGTTTTCGCGCCTTGCATCGTACTTTGCGGTTTGGAGTTGGCGTGTACGTTTCGGTCGGATTTGTTCCGGGTGCGTGTCGGTCGGTTGGATTCGCGTGTTTTTCCGGCCGGATTGCTATTTTCCGTGCGGCTCGGTCGGTCGACTTGGTTTCGTTACGTGTCGGTCGGATTTTCGCGCCTTGCATCGTACTTGGCGTGTCGGGCGCCACGGGTACGTGTCGGTCGGTATTTTTTCCGGATCCGAGTCGGTCGGTGCTTTTCCGGCCCGAATCGGAATCGACCCCAAAATGTTTTACTGTAAAAAATATATATTTTTCTTTTATTTATTTAGAATTATATAGATATAAATAATTTATAGTTTTTGAAACATAAACATTTTGTACAATAGCTGCCAAACCCCCATATCAAAAAACAAGGACCACTTCACGCTATCAGACTACAACCATACAATTCATACCTTGAATACTCAATTTAAAAAGCAAACATTAAAAAACATCTTATAGGCATTGTACAGCACTACATTGATTCATGTGAGCACCTTCCTTAGATAGTTTGACTATATGTAATATACTCTCAAAATTGTCAAAGAAACATACACATATGCAATCCAAAATGTTAGATTTGGGCAATTGACAGGGCAAATGCTCCTGTGTACACAATATATCTTCACATTTTTCATTACTATGTAAATATAGAAAAAAGACACATTAAATGAGTACAAATTCACGCTCTCTTGGTGCCAGCTGCAAGTTGCGTGCTGGTACTTATTTTTTACTCAAAATTCAAATGGTGGTTCTTCCTCGGATTTCTCGTGGGGATTATGAGCTTGAACGGTGTGATGTAATTTTGCTTTCAACTCCTCCCGGTCACGTGACTTCCAGGGAAAGAGCTTGATCGATGACTGTCTTCTATGGAACATTTCTCTCTGGAAACTAGAAGGAATTCTACTGCTGCAAGGAACCCTGCAACATTCTCTTCTGTAATCAATGTAGTTGCAACTACTGCATGCGAGAAAAGGAACAGAGGGATTCTTTACTTGTTGAATTGTTAAACTGATTTATTAGTGCTGTTATTTATATTGTGTGTTTCGTTTTGATTGACATCTTCAGTTGGTTCTTCTTATTAGTTGCAAGTGCTTCTTACTTACCAATTCTTTTTACAGGTAATTACAATGCAGAATATTGTACCTCCCCATTCTTTCTGACGTCACCTAGGGAGCCTTCCAGTAAATGGTCTAAATGGAAGAAAACCTTTGCACATTATACCAAAGTGTGTGGATTCAATCTTACTCCTGAGAGAAAGACTTCTCTTCTAATGTATTGCATAGGTTGCGAGGGTCAAGATAGATTTGAAAGTTTACCTGATCTGGATTAAGAGGATGAAGAAGAGGACCTGAATGAGTTTGATAGACTAATAGAGAAATTGGATTTGCATTTTCTACCTAAGGTTATCACTGTGTTAGAGAGGTACCATTTTGATGTGAGAGAACAAAGGTGTAATGAGAGTTTCTAGGAATATGTAACTATCAAGAGAAAATTTGCCTTGTCTTGTAAATTTAGAAGTACTTTAAAGGAACGAATAAAGGATCAATTTATGTTCCGTTGTCATTCTGATAAAGTAAGACAAGATCTATGGTTAAAGGATGATACCACATTGAATGAGGTTATTTCCATCATGAAAAGTGTGAAACGTTCTTTAGCTTGTGTGGGGAAACTAGAGAAGAACAAGAAAATTGATGTCTGCAAAGTGGGGTTGAAGGAAGAGGACGGCAAAGTAGAACACCCCAACTTACACAAACAAAATATAAAGGAGCATGTCATAGATGTGGTAATCCTGGACATGTTGCCTCTTTTAAAAAATGTCTAGCTGTAAATGTTGTTTGCAATCTGTGTTCCAAGAAAGGACATTTTGCCCAATGTTCTAATTCGCAAAAGACTTCAGGAAAAGTCAATTGTACATTCTAAGAACCTATTGAGGTTGTACAAGACTGTATATTGGCTTGTCTGTGTCTACTGATGGAGAAAAAGCAAAACATCCAAAAGATTTAATTTCCATTAATGGTATGTCCATGGAAGCTCTGGTGGACTCAGGAGCATGGCTCACCTTGATATCTACTGAGGAGTTTGACAATGAAATGTGTGATAAGGTATCTCTGAAAGATCCTGATGCCATACCTTGGGGATATGGCGGACAAACCATAGAATGGTTTTTTTAAACAAATTTTATTGGCATTTTGAAAAATAATACTGTACATCAATAGAGAAAGCAAGGAAATTCATAGACTTCCAACTGCATGTAAAGTATTGGCATACACAGGCTAAAAACCGACCACCTGGTTATCTCCAGCCACACATCTAAGGCTCAACTGTCCAGTTAAACTGTCAATAACAACTACCACTCCCACCAAACTCACCCCCTCCACTCACCCCACCCTATCCCAGAGACCAAGTAAAAGTGCAGGGCAGAGGTCAGGCAGGGTGTTCGCATGGTTCTCCTGCTCTTTAGGCCCCTGTCAAGGGACTGCCATACCCAGAGGGAAGGAAAACTTACACAGGCTGTCACATAGGGGACCCTAGGTAGTGACAGGTCAATGTACAAGGAGTATTGCTTCACGGGTGCCTATGAGGAAACCATAACCTCATCACCTCCTGGAACTGATTCACTGTCTGAGGTATCATCCCCCTGTCCGAAGTTTCTTTATGAGACCCTCCCACACCCTATCCATCTCCATGGAACCCTGGCCCCACTTAGCTTCTTTAAGGAGATCGATACTTTCATGTTCCCCCCACTGAGTTAGTTCCCTGGTTCAAATCGTGGGCCCCAACACTGATTTCCAATTGAAGGGATCTGTCACTTAGCTAGGATTAAACCTGGGTCTATAAATTTAGACATCGCCTTGAATTTAGCCGGGTGCAGGAAAAATCCCAGCAAACATACCAGTGGTGATAAGGAAAGACTACAATCTGTGATATCATTGACAAGAGCAACCACATCTCCCCAGCAAGTTGCGGACATGGGGCAGCCCCACTTCATATGCAGCATCCTTGCCCCGAAAGGTTCCACACCTGGGACACAGTCACCTGGGCATTTGGGAAGAATCTATTCTTTCAGGTGTGAGGTGCGCCCTATGTGAAATGTAGAGACTAATCAGTTTGAATTTCGCATTCGAAGATACTTTCGGCATATCCTCTAGAACCTTCTCCCAAGCATCTCACAGGAGCCTCCATGTCAGTTCTTAGAGACCGGTAGAGGCCAGAGACAAGTCTATTCTCTCCCGAGTAGGTGCAGATAAAATAGCAACTTAGATGTGTCTTAGGCTCTACCAGTTCTCTACCAGAGCCGCTTCAGAGCTGTTACTAGCGCTCCGTACACTAAGAAGTGACCCGCCGGAATGTCAAAGTTGGCCTACAACTCGGCATAGAATAGCAATACTCCAGCCCTATATAAGTCCACAATCGCACAATATCTCGCTCCACCCACACGACTAGTCTATACAGTGCTGCAATGGGATTAGCGTGGACAGCCAACTCAATGGCATATCAGGAGAGTATGGGCTCTGTACCTTAGTTTTTTGCAACCAACAGGTCCAGCAGTATTTAGCCACTCCCCACAAGTCATGTGGCGTCTCATTTACACAACAGGGCTACAGGAGCAATTGGGCAAGCAACCGCCATCAAAGGCCCTCTTTGCCAACCACAGTCTATTTCTAAGATTGGCGAACCCCCTTTAGCAGGATTAGCCAACCATGCCAACAATGCCCTTGACTTGTACCTCTCGGCGTGCGTTTTCATCCTGTATTCTATGTAATCAAAGCACCGGAAGGGCTCCACCCTCTCCGCTAGCTGCTCCCTCTCTTCCAGCAGCATACCCAGCAAGTCCAGGTGCCCAGGTCGATCCCTCTGTATGTTGCAGAGGATCTCTTCTTGGGTGTTAACCTCTCCCACTAACGTATGGTGAATCCCCACCACTGTCGCAATACACTGCCCCCTGATCACTGCTTAAAAGCATCCCATTCCTGCAAGGCAGAGGTGGCCGAGCAAGCATCATCCTCAAAATATGTTTGGATCCCCTCTTCTATAGTGTGGCGAAACACTTGATCTTCCAGGGTTTCAACCTTTAAGCGCCAGCCAGGGATAGCTGTGTGGGGCCTGAACCAAGTCAGGGTTATGGGCATAGGATTGGGATCCGAGGTCGTTCTGGCCAAATATTCATACTGGACAATTGCCGAGTGTACTTTCGGCATACAGAGGAAGGTATTGAGCAGAACATGGAGCTCATGCAATGCAGAGAAGTAGGAGTAGTCAGGAGTCTGAGGGAGAGTCACCCACCATGTGTCCACTAGCCCCCAGTGTCAATCTCCAAACCTCCTCGCCAGGTGCTCCGTTGGAGCACCGGGTAGAGGAGGGTGGGAGCTGTCAAGCTGAAGATCAACAATGCCATTAAAATCCCCCCCAACAAGCAGCGTAGAGAGCATAATGTGACAACCTGAGAGATCTTGTCTAGGAAGTGAGCCAGGTCAGGGTTGGGAGCATAAACATTGACAAATGTAATGTCCCTACCACCCAGTCTCCCCCTAAGTACTACAAAGCACCCCACTGGGTTAAATTCTTTGTGTAAAACCTGGAAAGGGACCCCAGGGTGCATCCATATGATTACCCACCTCGCAAATGCTGAGTACGATGTGCAGTATGTTTGACCCCGCCATAGCGTCTGGAGGGTCAGTCCCTTAGCTTCAGTCAGGTGGGTCTCCTGCAATAGTGCTATATGTACGCCGCTCCACTTCAAATAAGAATACACTTTGTGCTGCTTAGCCATATTATTTTGGTCCCAAAGATTCCAGGAAAAGAACTTATAGTGCATGTGATCCCCCACATGATATTGAATAATGGCCACTTTAATCCCAACAGTTGCAGTACCCATAGCAGAATATATCCCACACTTTTCAGTTCTAGGTCGATGTAGCCACCATACCAAGCCAACAATAGGAACCCAACATTACCCCCAGGACAGTAAAGCAACATCCCTCCATCCATACTAAGAACTTTATGAAACAGCTGTGATAAGTGCACACTTGGAAGTTAGCAGCAGGTTTCCATTTGAGCTGTAGGCACCAGCTTCCCCAGGGTCCACTACTCACCATCCAGCATAGTCAAACAATGTCCACAGATAAGGGGGTCTTCCATGCCGCTCCCCGTTAGAGGACGACACCCCTACATGGTATGGCACAGCACCCCCAGTGTTCAAAGCCAGGGGACTCAGAGTGATGTCTTGTACCCGGCTGCTGCACTCGTTCTGCCTGCCAGCTTTGGGTAGAGGGCCCAGCATCCCATGACTGGAGATCGATCCAGTCCCATACATCTTGAGGCTCTGTGAAAACTGTGTGCCCGCACCTGTGATGAGCCGGAATTCTCCGGTAACAGCATGGCATACTGGACTACCATCTTCCTATGGTGCTTTTTAACCTCCAAAAAGGATGCTTGTTGCCTGTGCACAGCCAGAGTAAAGTTCGGGAATAGCATCACTCTGTGGTTGTCAATGTGCAGTTCTCCTTTCATCCGTACTAGTCTCAGGATGTGATCCCGGTCCCGTTAGTGCAACAGTTTGGCCAACACCGATTTGGGAGACGCCCCAGTGGCAGCAGCCAGGCCGGTACACTATGCACTAACTCCAGGGCAAAGAAAGGGGATAGTCCTTCCAGGGCAACTTTGTCTCGCATTCACCCTTCCAGGAAAGCAACCATGTCCGTACCTTCAATCCTCTCCGGCATTCCCACCAGGCATATACTATTTCTACGGGCCTTACATTCAGCATCCTCTGCCCTGTTCTCCAGCTTCCGCAACCTCTCCTCAATCTCCAGCACTTGGCCTCTCAGCGTCCCAGTTGCAGGCCCCAATTCAGCAACAGCCTTTTCATTGGCATAGATTTTCTCTGTCATTTTGCATTGGGTGTCACGGAGGATTCCAATATCTGTCACAACAGTGTCCATTTTGAGTTCCAGGGCCTCCCTAGTGGCATTAATAGCCAGAAGGATAGATACGAGTGTGGCCACTGGAGTCTCTCCAGAGGCCTTAGATAAACTCGCATTGCCATCCTCCACCAGTTCTGCTGCTGGAGTGGTGGGCCCAGAGCGACCAGAGGGGTCCTGCCACTTAAAATGCCTGCCCATGGAGATGCGGAGATCACAACAGTGGGGGTCAGGCCCAGGGACAGTCAGTGCACAGTGGTCCCAGCACCAACCCTGGCAAGGAGCAGCAGGCCACAGTCACAGCCAGTGAGAGTACATAAGGATCCCCCTAATGTGCCCCTTCACTACACACAGTTCCAGAACCTTCCAACAAGGGGGGTCACTATCAGGCTCCCTCCACCAGTGACACTGCTGGCCACCCCAACTCTTGCCACAGCAGTCAACCAGGTGAGCAGAAACGATCCCTGATAGTTGTAGAGGAGAGCATGAGCTAATGCCCATCAGGGCTCCCATGCCGGGTAGCAGTTTCATGGCCCTTTGCCCCAGTGTCTGGGCCCAGCCATCAGCAGACTTCTCTCTCCTTCAGGGTTCCGCTGTTCATGAATTGCAGCAATTTCAATGCTGGCTGGCCCACTGGCACTGGAGAGAAGAAAGAGCAAGTGTAGCATACTAGACCACTGATTACTGCACCATAGCGCTCTACAGAGGGAATAGGAGGGAGCCCCTGCGCAGGCTAAGACAGCAGGGGGTCTCCCTCGCAGCACAGGTGCACTAGTCCCTTGTGTTCTCACCTCTGCAAAGGCCCACCATCCACCCAGGGCCTCCGGCATCTCCTACTCCAACTTGCAAAGCTGGACACGGTCGGCTTCTGCACTGACAAGTCCTCCAGGCCTTAAACCATCTCGTCAGCAGCACCGCCACCAGCTCCCAGTGGTGACAGTCAATCCAACAGTCTCCGCAGCACCCGCAGGGTGTGAGCCCCTGATCTCCTCGTGGCAGCAGTACTTGTTGTCAAGTACCTCAGCTCCCACATTCCCTAGGAACCCGCTGTCACCTCCAAAGCACAGGGCACCCTACTGGGCTTTGGGAGCAGCATCTGTGGGGCAAAATCGGTCAGAGGAGCATCAGGATGGGGCCGGATGGCAGAGTGTGGCCGGTAGCTCTTAGAAACGACTCTCACTCTATAGGCATCAGGCCGCACCCCCTCGACAAACCATAGAATTGAGAGGGTTTCTGGAGGCTGAAATGAAATTCTAAAGCAGCAAGATTAGAGACAAAGGGCCAAATTACGATGTCGGGTGGACTTACATCCATCTGACACCGTTGCAGAAAGGAACCGTCCAACCTTAGGTCCGCGGTTCTGGCCGCAGTATTACGATGCGACTGACCATAGGGCGGTCGCAAACCTCCAAAAAACCTGGTTGTTCAATATGTAGAGCACGTTCTTTTTTCTTTTGTTCCTATCAGGCGGCGCCGGGAAACCCTTGGGTTGCTGTGCACCTTATAAGATTAAAATAACATAACATAACATAACATTTGTCAATGGAAGCTTGTGCGGAGGGCGGAAAATATCCACAGCACAAGCTTCCATTGACAAATGGAGGTCTGTAAACATCCCTGCACTGTGTGGCAGGCACCATGAGGTTCCATTGTGGAGGGCCGGGGGGAAGGGTGCCCTGCTAGGGGTCCTCAATGTTGCTTTCTGACAGCCTTTCCATGTCAGAAAGGCCAACATGGAATGGGTGTCCGAAACTGACATAATCCCAACGGTGGAGCCGCCAGCTTTAAAGGACTATGCGGTCTGTCAGACGCAACAATGGGCTCCTTGAGCCCGTCAGAACCATGTTGGAATCCCCCCTGCAGGTTTTCCTTTGACTGCCGTCATCCTAATACGGCGGTAGGACTGTAAACCTACCATGTCAGGCAGAATGCCTCCGATCGCTGGTCGAGGGCTTTCCGACGACGTCGTGATTAGACCCAAAGTGTATGTTTCTGTCAAAGGGAGCAGTCGTTTGAGTTGGCCTCACCAATGGGATCCTATTAGATCCTAATGCCTCTCCACTAGTTAAACTTAGGGAAGATTACTTTAAGGAAGTGCTAAATAATAGTATATATAGTCTTAAAGTAGTGGAGTTCGAAACCGGTTCTAAGTTCATCAAGGTATTCCCAGAAGTGATTGATGAGAAGTTAGAGTGCTGGAAAGGTTATGTGCATCAGATAAAACTTAAAGAGGGCTCTGTCCACATTGCTCACAAAGTCAGATTGGTGCCCATCTCCATGAGAAATTCCGTAGAGTTGCAATTCAAGAGATTGTGCGATAAGTGAATAATAGAACCTGTGGAGAATTCTGAATGGGTTGACCCTATTGTTGTTGCTTGTAAACAATCTGGTGAGATTAGAATGTGTGTGGATTTAAAAGCTCAGAAGAAATCTGTAGAGATTGACCATTTTCCCTTACCAAATATTACCAAAATGGTGTCCCTGCAACTTGGATCTAGATTTTACATCACTCTTGATCTCACAGCTGCATACCACCAAATCAGATTACATGCTGATTCTAGAGATCTTACTACATTTATAACTCCTTTCAGGATGTTTTGTTTTGTATGGATGCCTTTTGGCCTTGTATCTGCTACAGCTGTGTTTCCGAGGGTCATGTACGAATTGTTTGTAGGTATGGAGGGAGTGAAGTGCTTCCAAGACGACATTTTGATTTACGGGGAATCTGCACATGTGCATGACAAAATGGTAAGGCAAGTGTTGGAAATACTTAAGAAGAGTGTTTGACTCTTAAACTTAGTAAGTGCAAGTTTGGCAAGAAAGAGATTGAGTATTTGGGGCACAATATCAACCATGAAGGCATCTCTCCTAAAAAAAGGAATTGATTTCCAACATTCCAGGCCTATGCAGTCCTGCAAAGAAAGGCAAACTGATGTCTTTTCTGGGCATGATTGAGTTTATGTCAAGTTAGTCACAAATTTAGCCTCAAAGACGAGCAAAATGAGACAGTTACTACAAAAGGGAAAAATACAGGTGGGATGAAGAGTGTGAAACATTGAGGAATGTTTTGTGGGGGAAGGCTTTTACTGTAATGACTGACTACAAGCCTTTGGTAGAGGTATTGTACAAGAAGGGTCTTGATGCCATTTCCATGCACATAAGCAGATGCATTGTTGGTTTGCAAGAATATTGTTTTGACATTCGTTATGTTCCCAGAGTCCGCAATAGAGTAGCAGACTGTCTTTCCAGACGAAATTCTGTTGTAGAGGAAGCTGAAGGTGAGGAAGATGACCAATTGAAAGCTTGTAGTGTTACTGAGGGAGCAATTTCACAAAAAGAGTGGTTGGATGCAGTTGAAAATCATCCAGTAGTACAGATGGTAAGCAATCGTATACATGAAGTATGGAGGTCAGAGTTGCACAAGAATTCCAAATTGGAAGGGTACTGGAAGGTGAGGCATGAGTTGGCCTATGAGAGAGGAGTCATTTTATGTGGAATGTGATTGGTGGTACTGGTGGTGCTAAGAAAAATGAGTTTTCGGGCAAAATATTGAGTTCAAAATATCGCCATACCTAAATATCGAGTCTAAAATATTGTGACATGGAAATATCATCAGCAAGAATATCGATGCCAAGAATATCGATTTTAAGGTAAGTAATAATGACTTTTAAAATATCGAAGTCATTAATATTGTTTGCAAAAATAAAGGGCCTGATTACGATGTCAGTCAGATGAGCATCCAACCAACACCATAGTGCAATAGAACCACCCGACTATTAGTCGGCAGTTCCACCCGTAGCATTAGGATGCGACCGCTTCTGGGCCTAATTACGATGTCAGTCAGATGAGCGTCCAACTGACACCGTAGCGGAATGGAACCACCCGACTATTAGACGGCGGTTCCACCCACAGCATTAGGATGTGACCGCCCTGTGGGCAGTCAGAAACATCTATTTTTTCTATTGCAGCTTGTGTGGCAGACAAAAAAGCGCTGCAGCACAAGCTGCAACAGAAAAATGTATGTTTTCAAACATCCCTGCACCGTGTGGCAGGTACCATGCGGTGCCTGCCACATGGTACAGGGATGTTTAGGGGGTGCCCCCCCAGGCCCCATATCGGATAGCCAGGGGGAAGGGGGCCCTGCTAGGGGCCCCCAAAGTCACTTTCTGCCTGCCTTTCCATGGCGGGCGGACCGCCATGAAAGGGCAGGCAGAAAGCAACATCGTAATCCTGAAGGCAGAGCCAAGGCTGGCTCAGCTGTAATTTAGGGATTTCTATTCCATCCGCAGCCATGGCGGGCTCTGTGAGCTCGTAGGAAGCAGAGCTGAATTCCCCTGTGGGATTCCCTCCGGCCGCAGTATCGTTATACGGCGGTCAGACGGGAACCTATGATGTCGAGCTGCCAGATGTCTTTCTGCCCGACATCGTAATTAGGGCCATAGTTGTTTAAAATGTCATTTTTTATTATTGTTATGTATTTTAGTGTGTATTTTAAATGTATATCATGTACATTTTTGTTTAATTATTGTTTATGTTTTTGAATATATTTGTTACATTTTTAGTAGGTATGAAATTTAATTTAATTACATTTTGTGTTTTTTAGCTCCATAGTGGGTTGTGGGTTTATAGGGGTATAGGGTGGGAAGTAATTTATTTATAATAAATTAATGATTATTTTTAATGTAATATTATTTATTTAATTGATATTCAATTATGTTAATCGTGCTATACATTTTTATGTAAATTGTATGTGCAGGTTGTAGGGTTTATAGTGGTCAAGGGTGGGAAGGAATTTATTTTTTATTCATTAATAATTAGTTGTTAATTAATATTAATTAATTAACTGATAATTAATTATGTAAATTATGTAATTATTTTTTTAGGTGTATTATTTTTAGATTTCAGATGTGGGTTGTGGGTTTTGTAGTGGTATGGGATGGGAAGTAAATTAATTTGAAGTAATTCATAATTATTTTTTAACTAATATCGAATATTAATTTGATAATTAATTGTGTTAATTGTGTAAATAATTTTCTGTTACATTTTATGAGTAAGTTGTGTGTTTTGTGGGGACATATTATGGGAAGTACATTAATTATAATTCATTAATAATTAATATTTAATGAATGATAATCGGTTTGTTGATAAATATTTATATTAATGTATATAATTTTTTTAAGTTAAGTTTTAGGTGTAGGTTGTGATTTCTGTGGGGTTATAGAGTGGGAAGTGTCTAAAATAAATGTATGTAATAAAAAAATTTGGTTCATAAATAATTTCTACATAAAAAACTTTATTTGTAAGAAAATTATTTTTGTATTTTATTTATTATAATATTTGTTGGTATTTGTGATATGCATTTAACATTGTAATTTTTTTTATTTTTAATATTAAATATATTTGTATTTTCTATTCAACATATATATTTTATATATTTACTATGTTTTTGAAATAATTTTATTTTGATTAATATATTTTGTTTGTTTTTAATGTTGCACTGACTCTAGTAGGAAAGGTCAATTTTACCCCTCTGCTATCCAACACTTTCCCTTCTGTTGCGCTGACTGGGGTGGAAATAGTAAATTTAACCCCTCCGCTATCCAACACTTTCTCTACTGTTGTAGAGACTAGAGTGGAAAGAGTAAATTTTACCCTCTGCAATCCAACACTTTCCCTACTGTTGCACTTATTGGAGTGGGAATAGTAAACTTTAACCCTCTGAAATCCAACACTTTCCCTACTGTTGTATTGACTGGAGTGGGAATAGTACATTTTATCTCTCTACTATCCAACACTTTCCCTACTGTTGTACTGATTGGAGTGGGAATAGTAAATTTTACCCTTCCGCTATCCAACAGTTTCCCTACTGTTCTACTGACTAGAGTGGGATGATAAATTTTACTCCTATGCACTCCAACACTATCCTTACTCTTACACTCATTGGAGTGGGAATAGTTAAATTTACCCCTCCACAATCCAACACTTTCTCTACTGTTGTATTGACTGGAATGAGAATAGTAAATTTTGCTCCTCTGCATTCCAACAGTTTCCCTACTGTTGTACTGGCTGGAATGGTTATTGTAAATATTGCGTATCCACAATCAAACACTGTCATTACTGTTGAATTTACTGGAGGGACATTTGTACATTTTACCCAGTTTTATTTTTTTGCGTTGCGTGAAGTTGGAGTACAAAGTTTTTTATATCTTTATTATAGTAGCTTGCATAGTTTTGTATAAATTGCAGTGGTAATAGTATATAAATTACATTTTATATTTCATAATGTATTTTTGGTATGGGGATATTTTGGGTGGCGATATCATGTCAGTGAACCAAGAAAACGATCATGAAATTTGGGCATGAAAGGCATCAGAGTATGAGCAAAACGAAAGGCGAGAGTGTGAATGAATTATTGGTGGCTTCGCATGGATATTCACATTGAGAGACAAACAAGAGAATGTCTGGACTGTGTAAAGAGCGATAAGGTGTACAAGGTGAGAAATCCCTCAATGGCACACAGAGAAATGCCTAGTAGACCTTGGGTGATGATCGCAGTGGATATTGTTGGTCCGCTACATAGTAGGGAGGCCAGTAGTTATCTCCTAGTTCTTGTGGATCAGTTTTCTCATTGGGCTGAGATTGGAGTTGTAGGTAGCATCGACACCAAGAAATTTACGGAATGTCTGAGTGAAATCTTCAGTAGGGAAGGATTGTCTAATACCATTCTCACAGACAATGGGCTGCAATTAGTTTCCAAGGAGATGGAAGATTTTCTTAGGATGATAGGAATATAAAGCAAAGGATATTTGCAGAAAACTGTGGATATGTACAATAGAGTGATTAAAGAGTATGTACAATTGGAGATGAGCGTTTATAGGAACTAGAAGGATAGTCTGAAGACATTTGTGTATGCCTACAGATTTTTTCCACTTTCTACAACAGGTAAAGTTTCTTTTGAGTTGTTCAGAGGAAGGAGTGCGAATATGGAAATGTCTCAGGGATGTATGTGCTGGGTTAAGATACCAGTGTTCAATGGGAAATGGATAATGGATTAACTAGAGAATTGAGGTCAGTGGCAAATCATAAGACAAATTATGATTTGTGTAAAGCTGTCACACATCGCAACTTTTGTATTGGTGGCATGGTGTTGATTAAGAGTCCTATAAGGGCAAAGGGTGTTTCCAAATTCTCTGTTTCACAAAGAATGGTAAAAGTGTATTGCAATTGTGATCAAAGTGGATGTTGGGAGGGTTTTTAACATCAACAGGGTTGTGGCATTCAAAGGGTGTGTTTCGTAATTTAGTGAGTACCTCTGTTTTAGTCTATTATCTCTTGTGTGCCACAATTTGATCCATGTGATTGTATCTAATGTACACAATTATTTGGTTTTAGGAATGTTATTTTGTAATCTTTATTGTATAGTATGTTTTTATGTTTTGTTTTGTGATAGATTAAATGTTCTTAATTTTCATTGGTTGTTGGGTGGGAGGGGTGTGGTATTCCTGTGTTTGGGTCTAGAATGTTATAGGGGAGAATAATAACTAACATTCCAAGTCAGTGATGAGATGAGTAAGAGGTTCTATTCTAGGAAATGTTGCCTAGACCTGGATTGTGTGGAGTTAGGTGTGAGGTGCTCCTAATAAGGAACCAAGACTATCCACATCTGGATTGGTGTGATCTTTACAGAAAGTAGAAGAAAAGAAGATCTGTTATTGTTTTGAAAATAAAGAAGTATCTCAAAGACTAATTTTTGAGTTCCTGAATTCTTTAAAATTATGTTTTTGATCGCAATAGAAATGGCATACAGCAGATGCTGCAAAACTGTTTGCATGATTTCACTTAAATGATGCTAATAGTCCTAAATGGCCAATTATTGTGCCTTATTTCTATGGCTGGTTTAACAAGGGTGACCCTATAACTTTAGAGAACCTGGGGTAGTAGGCTATATTTTAGAAGACAATGTCTTGCTTGGATTTTAATCTCCATAATGAACAAAGAAGGACTTGCTTTTCATAGTAGAAGACTGAGAGTATATTTACTTATAGAGTACCAAGGCATACAATGAAGGCAGGATTTTTTTCAATTCATTTATTCATTGCATTTTGCAGTTTCAATTCACGTTCATTTTTGTAGAAAATATCCAGCGCTCATTCTTGTGGTGAAGAAAGGTGCAGTGAGGATATTAATAAATGTTCATCACTATTAAAAAGACATACGACTCCTTTTTGATTATTTTAACAGTATGTTAGGAGTCTACATAGGTCTGTTGTTGATGGCGTTTCGACCTTGTTTAATATAAGGTCATCATCAGAACGGGATTAAGAGCCCCTAGTATCTAAAATTTAAAGAGAAGCAAGAGTAAGAATAATGTTTGGAAACACCTGCCTAGTGGTTGTGAAATGAGTATTGGTTATTTAACTTTCTTGGTATAAGGTAAATACGGGCAAGAGAATTAGCATGTATCAAATATGATTTTTTTTTAATATAAAACTACTTTTTCTTCCTAGGATTCCGCTATCTGTAACCAGGCTGCATAGTACAAGATAGCTACTGCCACAGTTCTCCCCTCAGGCTGGCTGGCACTGAGGACCTTTAGAAAATTAAGAAATCAAATTTCCAGCACTCCCATTGTGGAGAGGAGGACAAATTGTTTTGCCCACAAGATGATTATCCACACTTGCATTGGAGTCATATTTGATACGCACTAAGGAGGATATGTACAAGGAAGTGGCGGAGAGAGGCGTCAGCCTTCCTGGCTTAACGCCTCTCTACGCCACTTCTGAAATGCAAGGCTGCACCATATTTACAAGAATGTGGTGCAGCCTTGCGTTTCCCCCTGCGATGGCGCTAAGTTTAGCAATTTAGCACCAACGCAGGCACCCTTGCACCATAGTGCAAGGGTGTCTGCGTGCAGGGGAGGATTGTTTATATGTAGGAAGGTGTCCCTTCCTGCACATAAACAATCCTAAAATGCCATTTTGTCACTGTCATGTGTGCTGCTTCGTGCAGCACACATGAAAGTCACAAAATGGCATTTTTAAAGGATTGTTTATGTACAGGAAGGGACACCTTCCTATACATAAACAATCCGGATCACTGACAGAATATCGACGATCAAAATATCGAGCTACCAGAATATCGCTGACAAAATACAGACAACCAGAATATCGAATTCCTATCTACAAACAGGTAAGTACCAAAATATCGAATCCTAAATATCGTTGTAAATAATATAGTTTGCTAAAATATCGACTTTTTAAAATCTCTTAAAATTAATGTAAAATTAATGAAATAATAACTAAAATTGAGTAAAACATACTTAAAAATACTTAAATAACCTTACAATTAATAAATGTAAGTTAAAAAAATAAATAAACATGCATTTTTATTTTTTATTACATATATATTAACTTAATAATATTACAAAATAATCAATATTTTTAATAATTAAATGTTAAAAACATAATTTTAAATATAATTACATATACATATATAAATAAACCCATAATATAAATATAAAAATAAATTATATATAATAATTTTAAACATTAAAATTAATTTTAAAAAAATAATGATATTTTACACTACATTAAATATAACAATACTTAGGGGCCGAGTCCGATTCGGGCCGGAAAACGTACCGACCGACTCGGATCCGGAATTTATTCCGACCGACACGTACCGGTGCAGCCCGACCCGCAAAGTAGGATGAAATGCGTGCAAAATCCGACCGACTCGTACGGAACACAATACGAACGACCGAACCGCGCGGAAAACAGCTATCCGGCCGGAAAACCACGCGAATCGAACCGACCGACACGCACCAGGAAGGAACCCGAACAAAACGTGCCCGCGAACTCCGACCCACGCAGTACGATGCAACGCGTGTAAAACCCGACCGAGTCGCACGGAGTACAAGCCGTACGAACGACACGCATACAAAACAGCGAGCCAAAGCAACCCAATACTCCGCGACCGACGCATACGCCGCACATGAAACAGCACAAACACACCGTGAACGACTCGGAGAAGCTCGCACGAGACAACTGCAGGGTCCGACTCGGTCAGAAGAAAGTCTCCTACATGCACAAAAAGTACAAAGGGAAAAACACCAAAAAAAAGGCCAAACAAGCACTTACAAAGCCAATAAATACTGGGTGGGGAAACAGGGAACAAAGACACACCCACAACTCCACCCATATAAAGGACACAAATCCCTACCATGATCCTTTGCAAATTCAAATGACCTGCCAGCACAGAACACCAACAGACAGCAACCACACACACACTCACAGCTCATCCATCACACAAGCCACACACCATCAGCACCTCAACAAATAGCACCCTCACATACACCCAGCAAAACACACACTCACACACCCTCACTTGCACACCAACACACACATCACTCACCACCACCACCCATCACCATGCCCCCAAAGAAGAATCCAAAGTTCCTAGATAGTGAATTGGAAGTCCTGGTAGATGAGATCCTCAGGGTAGAGCCACAGCTGTTTGGTACACTGGTCTAACAGACCCCCATGTCGCAGAAAACCAAGATGTGGGAGAGGATCGTCGACAGGGTGAACGCACAATCACCATGTTTGCGCACAAAGGAAGACATCCAGAACAGGTGGTATGACGTGCGCAGGAGGGTCAGGGACCTACTGAAGAAGGATTACATCTTGAGCCGTGTTTAAACAACGAAAGAGTGTGACTCTTCAAATCAGTTGAGCATCTATGTGAAAATCCCTTAGATTTTCTATGAAAGCCCTCACTCACCAACCTGGTTGGTGACATGCTTCATCATTGGGCCCACCAGGAGAGGCCGAGTGCCACCCTGGTGTGCTTCGACGCCAGAATTACTGCGGAGCAGGGAAAATGTGGAAAAAGTGATATGTGTAAGTGATTTAAAATTGACTGGTTGAACTCAAAGATCCAGTTTAATAGTTGGCCAATCAGTCAAGGATAAAAGAGACGTGTAGGACACTTCGACTAAATAAATTGTTCAGCCAGGTCCATTAATAACTGGTCAACATGTTTCTGCCTATGTGTTGAAACTATCTCAGGCTTTCGTCAGGACCAAAAAAGGAAAAAGGTGAACCCCGGCGGTATGGGCACGCTCAGGCCCACCCTAACCAGAGGTTGAAATGTTAAAATAGGTTATCCTCGTGTAGTGAGAGGAACCGAGTTTATTATGAGGCGCAATCATTAATTACACCATAGGTCTCGGGAAGGGGGTGGTGGCAAAATGGCACACCGCCTTCGCTGCCAGGCACCCACTAGGTACCTACGGGACTCCCTCTCAGTGGCCGGACCCCGCTGGTAGAACCAAGATGTGGGAGAGGATCATCAACAGGGTGAACGCCCAATCACCATGTCGGCGCACAAAGACCGACATCCAGAACAGGTGGTATGACGTGCGCAGGAGGGTACGGGACCTGCTGAAGATAGACTACATCTTGAGCCAACACACCGGCAGTGGCCCTCCTGCCAAACCAGTATACCTCAGGCCCTGGGAGGAGAAGGTGCGGGCCATCCTACCACCAGTGAGCGTATATGGACTAGAAAACATCCCAGAGCCTGGTGAGTACACAACCAATATACCCAATATTGTGTGACAATACACACACATCACTGTCAAGGGGATAGTCAAACCATGCACCCTTAGCAAATCCACAGCAACAAAACCAGAATCATCCCAAGATGTGTATGTCAGTCAGATAAACACAATACATGCCATCTCATAGTGATATGTAACTGTGTCATGACATGTACAAACCTGACAACAAATAAAGCTAGGCAGTGGCACAAATCTAACCAACAAACACTGTCAGATATGTAGCCACCACTACAACACCACCACACAGG
Organism: Calotriton arnoldi; assembly: GCA_963921515.1. NCBI lineage: Eukaryota > Metazoa > Chordata > Amphibia > Caudata > Salamandridae > Calotriton > Calotriton arnoldi. Next base: position 259,022 of record CAWUFW010016550.1, read on the forward strand.
GAATCCCACAGAAAGGAAGGAATTCTGTGTATGCTGGTCAAGTCAGTGTAGCCAATAGCATCATGGGAGTTGTAGTGACAGATATTGCCCACCCTCACAATACGCCCATCAACACCACTCTGAACCATGCTCACATCACAGGGAGTGGAAAACAACTGACAAGATGGCTGACACTGGCTACTGCTGTTGGGAGCACAAGGCCCTGCTGGGAACTGGGCACCAACAAACAGCAGGACACCACTGACTGACATCCTGAAAGCCAACTTGCACTCCCTGCAATGGAAGCACGTTCCATGGTGGGATATCTGGCTGGGTGGGAAGGAGGACTGACAGCTATGACCATAGTTACCAGCAGCTCTTCTCACACACACCCCTAACACAAACTACACACAACTCACCTGGGAAAATGCATTGCCTCACACTAAAATTAATTATCCCACAAAGAACCACCACCCTGAGTCATGCTGTGGGAAGCACAGTGACACACATGGGACTTGTAGCCAAACAAACGCCAGGACAACACTGTCAGCCATCCATTCAGCACAGGCACACTACCCCACAGGGAAGCAGAGTCAGAAGGAAGGAAGTATGGGCAAGCTGGGAAGGGGGGTTAGGCAATAGCATTATGGGAGTGGTAGTCACAGCTCAACATGCCCCACCCACATGGCCCAGCAAGCTCACACTGAAGCATGCACACCTCACAGGGAGTCAAAAGCCACATCAAAGATGTCTGACACTGGTGCTCTGTTGTGGGGAGCACAAGGCCATGCTGGGAACTGGCCACCAACCAACAGCAGGACACCACTGTCAGCCATCTTGCCATTGCTGTCACACCCACACACAGTGAAGTACACTCAAAAGGAAGGAAGTATGGGTATGCTGGGAAGGGAGGTGGAGGCAATAGCATGATGGGAGTGGTAGTCACAGCTCAACATCCCCCACCCACATGGCCCAGCAAGCTCACACTGAAGCATGCACACCTCACAGAGAGTGGAAAGCCCCATCAAAGATGTCTGACACTGGTGCTCTGTTGTGGGTAGCACAAGGCCATGCTGGGAACTGGCCACCAACCAACAGCAGGACACCACTGTCAGCCATCTTGCCATTGCTGTCACACCCACACACAGTGAAGTACACTCAAAAGGAAGGAAGTATGGGCATGCTGGGAAGGGGGTGGAGGCAATAGCATGATGGGAGTGGTAGTCACAGCTCAACATCCCCCACCCACATGGCCCAGCAAGCTCACACTGAAGCATGCACACCTCACAGAGAGTGGAAAGCCCCATCAAAGATGTCTGACACTGGTGCTCTGTTGTGGGTAGCACAAGGCCATGCTGGGAACTGGCCACCAACCAACAGCAGGACACCACTGTCAGCCATCTTGCCATTGCTGTCACACCCACACACAGTGAAGTACACTCAAAAGGAAGGAAGTATGGGCATGCTGGGAAGGGGGGTGGAGGCAATAGCATGATGGGAGTGGTAGTCACAGCTCAACATTCCCCACCCACATGGCCCAGCAAGCTCACACCGAAGCATGCACACCTCACAGGGAGTCAAAAGCCCCATCAAAGATGTCTGCCACTGGTGCTCTGTTGTGGGGAGCACAAGGCCATGCTGGGAACTGGCCACCAACCAACAGCAGGCCACCACTGTCAGCCATCTTGCCATTGCTGTCACACCCACACACAGTGAAGTACACTCAAAAGGAAGGAAGTATGGGCATGCTGGGAAGGGGGTGGAGGCAATAGCATGATGGCAGTGGTAGTCACAGCTCAACATCCCCCACCCACATGGCCCAGCAAGCTCACACTGAAGCATGCACACCTCACAGAGAGTGGAAAGCCCCATCAAAGATGTCTGACACAGGTGCTCTGTTGTGGGTAGCACAAGGCCATGCTGGGAACTGGCCACCAACCAACAGCAGGACACCACTGTCAGCCATCTTGCCATTGCTGTCACACCCACAAACAGTGAAGTACACTCAAAAGGAAGGAAGTATGGGCATGCTGGGAAGGGGGTGGAGGCAATAGCATGATGGGAGTGGTAGTCACAGCTCAACATCCCCCACCCACATGGCCCAGCAAGCTCACACTGAAGCATGCACACCTCACAGGGAGTCAAAAGCCACTTCAAAGATGTCTGACACTGGTGCTCTGTTGTGGGAGCACAAGGCCATGCTGGGAACTGGCCACCAACCAACAGCAGGCCACCACTGTCAGCCATCTTGCCATTGCTGTCACACCCACACACAGTGAAGTACACTCAAAAGGAAGGAAGTATGGGCATGCTGGGAAGGGGGTGGAGGCAATAGCATGATGGCAGTGGTAGTCACAGCTCAACATCCCCCACCCACATGGCCCAGCAAGCTCACACCGAAGCATGCACACCTCACAGGGAGTCAAAAGCCCCATCAAAGATGTCTGACACTGGTGCTCTGTTGTGGGGAGCACAAGGCCATGCTGGGAACTGGCCACCAACCAACAGCAAGACACCACTGACTGACATCCTGAGAGTCAACCTGCACCCACTGCAAGGGTGGCATGCTTCATGGTGGGATAACTGGGCTGGAGGGAGAAGGATGTCCGGATGTCAACCAAATACCACCAATGCTGGCCATGCACACACCTCAACATTCACATTGAAATGCTTCAGGTTGGCAGGACAATGCGCTACACCAATATCAACATCTGACTGTGACAACTTAGGACAATGCAATGTACAGGCCCGCATCCAGAGGTACAGTCACAACTGTCAGGTGTTTGAACCATTGATGCCTGTAGAAACATTACATACATTGTGTGTCTCTTCCAAATACAGGTGATGATGGGGACACAGCAGCAGACGCTGAGGAGTCCCTGTCCCAGGCTCCGGGGGACACTGAGCTCACTGGTGTGGAACAGCCTCTGCCCACCTCGGATGACGAAGACCTACCTGGCACCTCCGGAGTGAGTCATCATGCAGCACCAGCAGGACCACCAGCTGCACCCCCTGCACCCACCCCTCCAACAACTGCCAACACACAGACCACCCCTGCCGACACGGACAGACCAAGGACCACCACCACCACCAGCACACGGACCCCGGCCCAACGTGGAGCTACGGACACCAACACCAGCAACAACCCCCAAGGGGGCCCAGAGTCACCTGTGCGTGCCACCGCAGGTCCTGCACGTGTCGCCAGGGGTGGTGGGAGGGGTGGTAGACATAGGTCGCTGCTTGCAGAGGGGTCTGGACTGCATGATGACCCACAACTGGTACGCATAGCTGATGCGTACCAGACTAGCACCGGAGAGTTCAGCCAGGTAGTGGGGATCCTCAGGGACATTCAACAGCAGCAGGCTGCCCATCATGCCCGCTTGGACTTACACATGTCCCGCATGGAGTTCAAGGGGGACACATTGCAAGAACTGACGGCGGTGCATAGGGACATATTACAATGCCTCCGCCAGATTTGCACCAACATGTCAACACCTCCCTGTGTGCCCACAACATCTGGTGCTGCAACAACTGCAACTGCCACAGGGAGGGAGGATGACTCTGGCGGAGAGTCCCCTGTACCGCAGCAGCCTGCACTTGAGGGTCCCCCCCCAAAGAAGAGGGGTCGTCCGAGGAAGGGCGACTGAGAGGCCGATGGCCATGCACAACCCCCAGGAAGCCAACACCTGTTCTGGAAAATCACCTTTGTGCACAAACTGTTCACCCTGTCGAATGCAACATAACTCTCCCACATGACATGGGGAGTTCAAGTTGGACCAATGTATCAGATGACTGTGGACTTTACTCTGGACATTTCTGCTAACAGGACTTCCAAATCATCTAGGAACTTTGGATTACAATCACAATGTACAGCACCCACCATCCTGTGCACTGTACTCACACATGTATGTCAATAAACTCACTAATACACCATACTTGCCTCTGTTGTGATTCCAACGTTATTTCTGTCATGGAGATGATGATCTGCGAAATGATACTGTGCATGCTAACTGCTACAGCAAGTACAACACCGGCATGTGAGTCATGGCGACGTGACACATATGAGGGAGACACACCACCAGGGCTACACAACACATAGACTAACTAATGGTTAGCATAAAAACTGTGTTACCTAAATACGATAGGGAGGTGTCTATGTGAAGATCTAGAACTGCAGACACCCAGGGGTGCGCAAGGAAGCAATTCCTTTTGTTTAGTTACCCTCACACACCCTAGTGGTGTCATGCTTCATCATCGGGTCACCCCAACGCCTATAAGTTGGGGTGGGCTCAACCACAGTGTTGGGAGCTCTTTGGAAAGTGAAGACCAGGGGGATTGTAGATAAAAACCCTCCGACAGGCCCCGGTTTCCCTTTATTATTGGGTCTGTCAAGGATATTAAAAATAATTAAAAGAACGGGTCAATGGGAGTAATTATGGTCCTATGACCCTATTGCCAACATGTTTCAGTCCTGGGATGGCCGTAAATGTCCTGGACTTTCTTCAGGGCAGAGGTCGTCCTCCCTGGGAACAACAGTGAAAGGGGAGTCCATATCCTGTGAATGAAAAAGGGCAGAGTAGCTGCTCCTTTTGTGTAGATAACAGATGATTAATCTGTTATACGCAGTCCTTCATCTCTGAAAAACACAAGAAACAAACAAACACCATATCGTTTCTTTTGAATAAACATCATTTGTGTAGTTATTAACACTCCTAATTAGGTGCGTTGACTGTGACCCAACATTTGAATAAATGCCAGGTGAGTGTGCAAATGGAAGTTCTCATTTACATCATACTGGTACATACACACCTATATCTGTAACATAATAGTGCTATGTGGCAGATAAATGTGCGGTGGCGTATTTTACTCGCATACTGACTTTATCAGCATGCCAGTGTGTGTACTTATTCCAAAGTGAAAATATCGCGTGACAGTCTATAAGAACAGCACTAGGCTGCTATCAAGCAGTGTACTATTGTGCAGGTGTACACTCGCATCTTTGCTTTAAAAAGTACTCTTCATAATAAAAGCATCCATTTTCTTACCCAATTTGCGGAGAAAAACTGTGTCTCAGGGGCTTGCTAGGCGTGATGGAATAGCCCTGTAGTCAAACTCTGTTGTATTGTTTGGGGGTAGGGAGAAGATGAAGTATACCGGAGGTTTTTTAGTCAGGGCAGAATATCTGTGTTGAGCAAAGTCACAAGACTAAACCTGTTGTAACCACCTATCACCCCCCTACTTACTTCTTCAAGGGTCCTATCCCGCCTGCGTACCTACTTGGTCCGAGTCCCCGGCTTTCGCTCTTCACTGCCGGTGAACTGGGATATAAATACCTTTATTCTAGCGGGAAAACCTCAATTGAGAGTCACGCCCATGGTATGCTCAGGTGCCGTTAGGCACGTAGATGCGTGTTTAATGTGCCATAGAGGATCATGGGATTTGAAGTCTTTTACAAAATGGTGTCTCAATCCGAAAACTACAATCGGTTCGCATTAGTATGTACATGTATAAGTAACAATTGTTTATTTATGTACATGTAAATACAATTATTATGTATATAGAAAGGGAGGGACTCCCTGATTTACGGAAGAAGCCTCAATGTAGGGCTGACTCTACAACGTGATTATAATGTCGTGACACGCTTAAATGTTACGTATGTGTCATACAATATCTACACACGGGTGGGAGTTATTTCGCAGATTAAAGAAAACAAGTGCTCATGCTCGGATATCAGTGTGCAATTAAGATGACGAGCAAGATGTCAATATCATTATGGAAGGGGATCATGGGAACTGTAGTTCCTTTACATTTAGATGGAACTTGAGCAGTAAAGTCTAGTCTATTATACTAGTGTGTATAAATACGTATTTAGAAGTGGTCACTTTTTACATTCTAATAAGGAAGGAAAAACCAAAAGACTGTCCATAGATACTGTTCGTATAAAGTCCCCATTTGTCATATAAAGGGAGATAGCAGTGGTGATATGTAGCTCAGTAATGTTTATTTATTTAGCTGATTCCAAGGTATAGAATCATTCAGACCAATTTCATATGTCTTCAAACGATACACCCATCGTTGTTCTCGTTCTAGAAGTCTGTTCGTCAGATTGTCAGAGCCTTTCACTTTCTCTATAACTGTCCACCTTATGTCTGTGTCTTTATGTTGTTTTTCCGTATGTTGCGCAGCGTACAGCTGTAGGGTATAATTCAGAACTCATTCTGAAACTCTATAATGGTACTTTAGTTAGTGAATAATACGAGCGTTTACAGTCACGTACAGTATTACACACTGTTTATTGTAGCATTTGCATCCATTATCATCCAACATTATCATGGCAGAACAATTAGGACTAGGCTACACAGATGACATTGCATCTGCCATTTTGGCAGGGCCATCCCTGTTACCTGATACCAATATCAGTCAGAGCCTTACCCAGGCACAAAACTGGGACGAATTGAAAGAACTGAAGCGATGCCAGATGAGAATCTTATTACATGGTGCCATTATGACAGAATATCTCCGTGGAAATGCAGCACCAAATGGACTACTAGTCACCAATTCCCCAAGAATATTCTTAGATGACCCCCAATTCAAAAAGAGTGGTCACTGATCGCGTGGCGATGTTCACGCGACTGGTTGATCCTCATCATTAATACGGCTAAACGCTTATCTGAAGCATTAGTAATCAAAATCAAAACCAGCGAAGATTGCTTGATCACAGAAATTAAGCTGACTCTCTATAAGAAAAAACTTGAAGAGGTCAATAAAGAAATAAGTGAACATAAAGACTATCTAATGCAAAATAAAATCAGTAAATTACAAAAAGACCTGAAGAAGTTTAGTCATGAGAGGGTGTATCCCTATATAAAAGATGACTATAAGGGTTATGAACACTCGGACTCAGGATCCTCTTATAGTGGACAGTCGGCATCTTCCGACTCGGAACAAGAAGAGTGGTCCAGTGATGGATCTAACAGAAACAGGAGAGGAAAACCAAGGAGACCTCGGAGAGGGGGTTTTAATCAAAGATTTGTACAATTGCAGATGTATCCGTGGCCTGGCCCATTTGGCCCAGCTCCATTCCATGGACCACCACAATACCCTATTGGACCCTAACAACCAGCCTGAATTTAACCAACATTTTTTAGGACAGGGCGGAAGAAGAGGCAAACGAGGAAGACGTGGGAACAAGGGGGTCCAGTGGGAAGACAACAGGACCCCAATCAACACACGGAGCCATACCAGAGGTCAACCACAGCCGAGCACGAGCACAATGAGGGACTAATCGTCAACTTAACAGACGTAGTCTTGACGACAGAGGAGAAGGCGATCCTGGACAAAGGATTAGGTTTTGTTCCAACTACCTACATGGATAAATTCCGTCTAAGATGTGAATTAAGCGAATTCTTCAGGAAGATCCGCCTCAAGACTTTCTTTATGGATAAAGAAAGACAAGATAATGATGACAGCTATACCAACCTTAAACTAAAGTCCACGTTTCTTCCTCCAACATCAACAATGCCCCCAGAGGTGTTGGCCTTCGAGGAAGCAGTAATCAAAGAAATTGAACAATTACAACCAAAAGAGACACATTCAATAATTTGAGCACCAAGGAATGTACAGCCCTCGAAACCTTAAAAACCAGACCTGATATAATTATAAAACCAGCGGATAAGGTCGGTGCAACTGTTATTCAGAGGACTAATGCATACAGAACAGCTTGCTTTGATCTCTTGGCAGATACCAAATATTACAAAAAGATCAATAGGGACCCAACTCAACGGATAAAAACCACGATATCTAGACTGACGACAGATGCCCTTGAAAAAGAATTGATCACCAAAAAGGAGCATGATTTCCTCAACCAAGATGATCCAAGGATACCTCTGTTCTACACAATACCTAAGATCCATAAAGGCAGGATACCACCCCCAGGAAGACCTATTGTATCTGGAATTGGATCTATACTTGAACCTTTATCGAAATACGCCGACTGGTTCCTACGACCTCTGGTTACACGCATAATCTCATACGTACAAGATACAAAACATCTATTTAATCTTCTGACTGACATAGAATATGACCCAAAGGAAAACATTTTGGTATGCCTTGATGTGGAAGCACTGTATACCAGTATCCCTCAGGAAGAAAGCATCAAAGTAATAGAGGATATTCTAAAGCAAGAAGAATGGCAGTGGGCAGCTCCTATTGAGTGGGTCATCACTTTGATTCGGTTAGCCCTTACAGAAAATTTTTTCAAATTTGAGGACCAGTTGTATCTTCAGATACACGGAACTTCGATGGGCAGTACCTTTGCCCCCAGTTTAGCCTGCCTGTATATGGGTCATTTTGAAGATCAACATATTTGGACGGCAAATGCTTATACTACTAACATATACAAATGGTACAGATATATTGATGATGTACTTCTCATCTGGAAAGGAGAAGTTTCGACTCTCAATAGCTTCATTAATTGGATTAATCGTTTAAATCCCCATCTACGATACAAAGTCTACCGACAGGAACAGTTTATTAAGATTTGACAGTGCACACCCACGCTCTCTCAGGGAGAATCTTCTGGTAGGCCAGTTCTTGAGAGTACGGAGAAATTGCTCAGATTTGAAAGACTATAAAAAGAAGCTGCAATTCTCACCACCAAACTTAGACAGAGAAAATATCCGAACAAAATTATAGAAAAAGCTAGTAAAAGAGCTCGTAACACTCCAAGAGCTGCACTTCTAGAGACCCATCAAAAGACCCCACTTGATCAAATAATTTGTGTAACCACGTTTAATTCCTCATCCAATGAAGTGAAGAAAATAATCAACAAGAAATGGCCCATACTCACTTCAAATAGACTCCCTTATGAAAAACCCATGTTCTCATTCAGAAAGAATAAAAGCTTGAGAGACACTCTTGTTCATACTGACACCTTCAAAAGTGCAAACAATGTTCAACTTACATTGTGGAATAACCCACCTGTGTTGGGTCACTTTCCATGTGGATCATGTGTAGTGTGCCCCTTTACAGAACATACTAAAAGCCTTGATTTAGGCCTACACTTTCCATGGGAACAAAGATCCCATACTAATTGTAATTCAGAATCAGTTGTCTACCTCATCAAGTGCCCATGCAATTTGAGCTATATCGGTATGACTAGTCGCAAGGTTAAAGTTCGTATTAGCGAACATAGAAGCACAATAAGGCGAGCAGTGACCGCAACTAAATTAACAGCACACTATAAGGAAAAACAACATAAAGACACAGACATAAGGTGGACAGTTATAGAGAAAGTGAAAGGCCGTGGCAATCTGACGAACAGACTTCTAGAATGAGAACAACGATGGGTGTATCGTTTGAAGACATATGAAATTGGTCTGAATGATTCTATACCTTGGAATCAGCTAAATAAATAAACATTACTGAGCTACATATCACCACTGCTATCTCCCTTTATATGACAAATGGGGACTTTATACGAACAGTATCTATGGACAGTCTTTTGGTTTTTCCTTCCTTATTAGAATGTAAAAAGTGACCACTTCTAAATACGTATTTATACACACTAGTATAATAGACTAGACTTTACTGCTCAAGTTCCATCTAAATGTAAAGGAACTACAGTTCCCATGATCCCCTTCCATAATGATATTGACATCTTGCTCGTCATCTTAATTACACACTGATATCCGAGCATGAGCACTTGTTTTCTTTAATCTGCGAAATAACTCCCACCCGTGTGTAGATATTGTATGACACATACGTAACATTTAAGTGTGTCACGACATTATAATCACGTTGTAGAGTCAGCCCTACATTGAGGCTTCTTCCGTAAATCAGGGAGTCCCTCCCTTTCTATATACATAATAATTGTATTTACATGTACATAAATAAACAATTGTTACTTATACATGTACATACTAATGCGAACCGATTGTAGTTTTCGGATCGAGACACCATTTTGTAAAAGACTTCAAATCCCATGATCCTCTATGGCACATTAAACACGCATCTACGTGCCTAACGGCACCTGAGCATACCATGGGCGTGACTCTCAATTGAGGTTTTCCCGCTAGAATAAAGGTATTTATATCCCAGTTCACCGGCAGTGAAGAGCGAAAGCCGGGGACTCGGACCAAGTAGGTACGCAGGCGGGATAGGACCCTTGAAGAAGTAAGTAGGGGGGTGATAGGTGGTTACAACAGGTTTAGTCTTGTGACTTTGCTCAACACAGATTTTCTGCCCTGACTAAAAACCTCCGGTATACTTCATCTTCTCCCTACCCCCAAACAATACAACAGAGTTTGACTACAGGGCTATTCCATCACGCCTAGCGGGCCCCTGAGACACAGTTTTTCTCCGCAAATTGGGTAAGAAAATGGATGCTTTTATTATGAAGAGTACTTTTTAAAGCAAAGATGCGAGTGTACACCTGCACAATAGTACACTGCTTGATAGCAGCCTAGTGCTGTTCTTATAGACTGTCACGCGATATTTTCACTTTGGAATAAGTACACACACTGGCATGCTGATAAGGTCAGTATGCGAGTAAAATCGCCACCGCACATTTATCTGCCACATAGCACTATTATGTTACAGATATAGGTGTGTATGGCACGAGTATGATGTAAATGAGAACTTCCATTTGCACACTCACCTGGCATTTATTCAAATGTTGGGTCACAGTCAACGCACCTAATTAGGAGTGTTAATAACTACACAAATGATGTTTATTCAAAAGAAACAATATGGTGTTTGTTTGTTTCTTGTGTTTTTCAGAGATGAAGGACTGCGTATAACAGATTAATCATCTGTTATCTACACAAAAGGAGCAGCTACTCTGCCCTTTTTCATTCACAGGATAGGGACTCCCCTTTCACTGTTGTTCCCAGGGAGGACGACCTCTGCCCTGAAGAAAGTCCAGGACCTTTACGGCCATCCCAGGACTGAAACATGTTGGCAATAGGGTCATAGGACCATAATTACTCCCATTGACCCGTTCTTTTAATTATTTTTAATATCCCTGACAGACCCAATAATAAAGGGAAACCGGGGCCTGTCGGAGGGTTTTTATCTACAATCCCCCTGGTCTTCACTTTCCAAAGAGCTCCCAACACTGTGGTTGAGCCCACCCCAAATTATAGGCGTTGGGGTGACCCGATGATGAAGCATGACACCACTAGGGTGTGTGAGGGTAACTAAACAAAAAGGAATTGCTTCCTTGCGCACCCCTGGGTGTCTGCAGTTCTAGATCTTCACATAGACACCTCCCTATCGTATTTAGGTAACACAGTTTTTATGCTAACCATTAGTTAGTCTACAGGAGTATTTTTTGTGATATAAAATCTTGACTTGGGAGGTTATACTCCAATGTGGAATCCTCTCAACCCTCTGGGCATTAGGGATCACTTCCCCATAGCCCTATGTTTATACGTATGTTGCGCAGCGTACAGCTGTAGGGTATAATTCAGAACTCATTCTGAAACTCTATAATGGTACTTTAGTTAGTGAATAATACAAGCGTTTACAGTCACGTACAGCATTACACACTGTTTATTGTAGCATTTGCATCCATTATCATCCAACATTATCATGGCAGAACAATTAGGACTAGGCTACACAGATGACATTGCATCTGCCATTTTGGCAGGGCCATCCCTGTTACCTGATACCAATATCAGTCAGAGCCTTACCCAGGCACAAAACTGGGACGAATTGAAAGAACTGAAGCGATGCCAGATGAGAATCTTATTACATGGTGCCATTATGACAGAATATCTCCGTGGAAATGCAGCACCAAATGGACTACTAGTCACCAATTCCCCAAGAATATTCTTAGATGACCCCCAATTCAAAAAGAGTGGTCACTGATCGCGTGGCGATGTTCACGCGACTGGTTGATCCTCATCATTAATACGGCTAAACGCTTATCTGAAGCATTAGTAATCAAAATCAAAACCAGCGAAGATTGCTTGATCACAGAAATTAAGCTGACTCTCTATAAGAAAAAACTTGAAGAGGTCAATAAAGAAATAAGTGAACATAAAGACTATCTAATGCAAAATAAAATCAGTAAATTACAAAAAGACCTGAAGAAGTTTAGTCATGAGAGGGTGTATCCCTATATAAAAGATGACTATAAGGGTTATGAACACTCGGACTCAGGATCCTCTTATCGTGGACAGTCGGCATCTTCCGACTCGGAACAAGAAGAGTGGTCCAGTGATGGATCTAACAGAAGCAGGAGAGGAAAACCAAGGAGACCTCGGAGAGGGGGTTTTAATCAAAGATTTGTACAACCGCAGATGTATCCGTGGCCTGGCCCATTTGGCCCAGCTCCATTCCATGGACCACCACAATACCCTATTGGACCCTACTACCAGCCTGAATTTAACCAACATTTTTTAGGACAGGGCGGAAGAAGAGGCAAACGAGGAAGACGTGGGAACAAGGGGGTCCAGTGGGAAGACGACAGGACCCCAATCAACACACGGAGCCATACCAGAGGTCAACCACAGCCGAGCACGAGCACAATGAGGGACTAATCGTCAACTTAACAGACGTAGTCTTGACGACAGAGGAGAAGGCGATCCTGGACAAAGGATTAGGTTTTGTTCCAACTACCTACATGGATAAATTCCGTCTAAGATGTGAATTAAGCGAATTCTTCAGGAAGATCCGCTTCAAGACTTTCTTTATGGATAAAGAAAGACAAGATAATGATGACAGCTATACCAACCTTAAACTAAAGTCCACGTTTCTTCCTCCAACATCAACAATGCCCCCAGAGGTGTTGGCCTTCGAGGAAGCAGTGATCAAAGAAATTGAACAATTACAACCAAAAAGAGACACATTCAATAATTTGAGCACCAAGGAACGTACAGCCCTCGAAACCTTAAAAACCAGACCTGATATAATTATAAAACCAGCGGATAAGGCGGTGCAACTGTTATTCAGAGGACTAATGCATACAGAACAGCTTGCTTTGATCTCTTGGCAGATACCAAATATTACAAAAAGATCAATAGGGACCCAACTCAACGGATAAAAACCACGATATCTACACTGACGACAGATGCCCTTGAAAAAGAATGGATCACCAAAAAGGAGCATGATTTCCTCAACCAAGATGATCCAAGGATACCTCTGTTCTACACAATACCTAAGATCCATAAAGGCAGGATACCACCCCCAGGAAGACCTATTGTATCTGGAATTGGATCTATTCTTGAACCTTTATCGAAATACGCCGACTGGTTCCTACGACCTCTGGTTACACGCATAATCTCATACGTACAAGATACAAAACATCTATTTAATCTTCTGACTGACATAGAATATGACCCAAAGGAAAACATTTTGGTATGCCTTGATGTGGAAGCACTGTATACCAGTATCCCTCAGGAAGAAAGCATCAAAGTAATAGAGGATATTCTAAAGCAAGAAGAATGGCAGTGGGCAGCTCCTATTGAGTGGGTCATCACTTTGATTCGGTTAGCCCTTACAGAAAACTTTTTCAAATTTGAGGACCAGTTGTATCTTCAGATACACGGAACTTCGATGGGCAGTACCTTTGCCCCCAGTTTAGCCTGCCTGTATATGGGTCATTTTGAAGATCAACATATTTGGACGGCAAATGCTTATACTACTAACATATACAAATGGTACAGATATATTGATGATGTACTTCTCATCTGGAAAGGAGAAGTTTCGACTCTCAATAGCTTCATTAATTGGATTAATCGTTTAAATCCCCATCTACGATTCACCATGAATATGGACAGAGAAAAGATCTCCTTTTTAGATATCACACTGAGAGCAGCTGGCGGTACTTTGTTGAGCTCACTATATACAAAGTCTACCGACAGGAACAGTTTATTAAGATTTGACAGTGCACACCCACGCTCTCTCAGGGAGAATCTTCCGGTAGGCCAGTTCTTGAGAGTACGGAGAAATTGCTCAGATTTGAAAGACTATAAAAAAGAAGCTGCAATTCTCACCACCAAACTTAGACAGAGAAAATATCCGAACAAAATTATAGAAAAAGCTAGTAAAAGAGCTCGTAACACTCCAAGAGCTGCACTTCTAGAGACCCATCAAAAGACCCCACTTGATCAAATAATTTGTGTAACCACGTTTAATTCCTCATCCAATGAAGTGAAGAAAATAATCAACAAGAAATGGCCCATACTCACTTCAAATAGACTCCTTATGAAAAACCCATGTTCTCATTCAGAAAGAATAAAAGCTTGAGAGACACTCTTGTTCATACTGACACCTTCAAAAGTGCAAACAATGTTCAACTTACATTGTGGAATAACCCACCTGTGTTGGGTCACTTTCCATGTGGATCATGTGTAGTGTGCCCCTTTACAGAACATACTAAAAGCCTTGATTTAGGCCTACACTTTCCATGGGAACAAAGATCCCATACTAATTGTAATTCAGAATCAGTTGTCTACCTCATCAAGTGCCCATGCAATTTGAGCTATATCGGTATGACTAGTCGCAAGGTTAAAGTTCGTATTAGCGAACATAGAAGCACAATAAGGCGAGCAGTGACCGCAACTAAATTAACAGCACACTATAAGGAAAAACAACATAAAGACACAGACATAAGGTGGACAGTTATAGAGAAAGTGAAAGGCTCTGGCAATCTGACGAACAGACTTCTAGAACGAGAACAACGATGGGTGTATCGTTTGAAGACATATGAAATTGGTCTGAATGATTCTATACCTTGGAATCAGCTAAATAAATAAACATTACTGAGCTACATATCACCACTGCTATCTCCCTTTATATGACAAATGGGGACTTTATACGAACAGTATCTATGGACAGTCTTTTGGTTTTTCCTTCCTTATTAGAATGTAAAAAGTGACCACTTCTAAATACGTATTTATACACACTAGTATAATAGACTAGACTTTACTGCTCAAGTTCCATCTAAATGTAAAGGAACTACAGTTCCCATGATCCCCTTCCATAATGATATTGACATCTTGCTCGTCATCTTAATTACACACTGATATCCGAGCATGAGCACTTGTTTTCTTTAATCTGCGAAATAACTCCCACCCGTGTGTAGATATTGTATGACACATACGTAACATTTAAGCGTGTCACGACATTATAATCACGTTGTAGAGTCAGCCCTACATTGAGGCTTCTTCCGTAAATCAGGGAGTCCCTCCCTTTCTATATACATAATAATTGTATTTACATGTACATAAATAAACAATTGTTACTTATACATGTACATACTAATGCGAACCGATTGTAGTTTTCGGATCGAGACACCATTTTGTAAAAGACTTCAAATCCCATGATCCTCTATGGCACATTAAACACGCATCTACGTGCCTAACGGCACCTGAGCATACCATGGGCGTGACTCTCAATTGAGGTTTTCCCGCTAGAATAAAGGTATTTATATCCCAGTTCACCGGCAGTGAAGAGCGAAAGCCGGGGACTCGGACCAAGTAGGTACGCAGGCGGGATAGGACCCTTGAAGAAGTAAGTAGGGGGGTGATAGGTGGTTACAACAGGTTTAGTCTTGTGACTTTGCTCAACACAGATATTCTGCCCTGACTAAAAAACCTCCGGTATACTTCATCTTCTCCCTACCCCCAAACAATACAACAGAGTTTGACTACAGGGCTATTCCATCACGCCTAGCGGGCCCCTGAGACACAGTTTTTCTCCGCAAATTGGGTAAGAAAATGGATGCTTTTATTATGAAGAGTACTTTTTAAAGCAAAGATGCGAGTGTACACCTGCACAATAGTACACTGCTTGATAGCAGCCTAGTGCTGTTCTTATAGACTGTCACGCGATATTTTCACTTTGGAATAAGTACACACACTGGCATGCTGATAAAGTCAGTATGCGAGTAAAATCGCCACCGCACATTTATCTGCCACATAGCACTATTATGTTACAGATATAGGTGTGTATGGCACGAGTATGATGTAAATGAGAACTTCCATTTGCACACTCACCTGGCATTTATTCAAATGTTGGGTCACAGTCAACGCACCTAATTAGGAGTGTTAATCACTACACAAGTGATGTTTATTCAAAAGAAACGATATGGTGTTTGTTTGTTTCTTGTGTTTTTCAGAGATGAAGGACTGCGTATAACAGATTAATCATCTGTTATCTACACAAAAGGAGCAGCTACTCTGCCCTTTTTCATTCACAGGATAGGGACTCCCCTTTCACTGTTGTTCCCAGGGAGGACGACCTCTGCCCTGAAGAAAGTCCAGGACCTTTACGGCCATCCCAGGACTGAAACATGTTGGCAATAGGGTCATAGGACCATAATTACTCCCATTGACCCGTTCTTTTAATTATTTTTAATATCCCTGACAGACCCAATAATAAAGGGAAACCGGGGCCTGTCGGAGGGTTTTTATCTACAATCCCCCTGGTCTTCACTTTCCAAAGAGCTCCCAACACTGTGGTTGAGCCCACCCCAACTTATAGGCGTTGGGGTGACCCGATGATGAAGCATGACACCACTAGGGTGTGTGAGGGTAACTAAACAAAAAGGAATTGCTTCCTTGCGCACCCCTGGGTGTCTGCAGTTCTAGATCTTCACATAGACACCTCCCTATCGTATTTAGGTAACACAGTTTTTATGCTAACCATTAGTTAGTCTATAGGAGTATTTTTTGTGATATAAAATCTTGACTTGGGAGGTTATACTCCAATGTGGAATCCTCTCAACCCTCTGGGCATTAGGGATCACTTCCCCATAGCCCTATGTTTATACCTACACAACACATACACACCAGGGCCATCTGACTCATCGCCTACACTGATGTTGCCAGGAAATACGGTGCAATGCACAGACACAACACCTATTCACAGTCTGTGTTAACTAGCCCACTGGTGCAGTAAGCAAATGTCAGCCAGATGTGTGACCACAGACAACGCACTTCACAAAGTGAAGCACAGGTTTATTACACACTTGCAACATGTTGTAACCACTACAGATGCAAGGTAATCCACCTGGCAGTGGGCACAGAGTCAACAAGTGTAGAAGAAGGAAGTCCATGGGTGTGGCGCACATCACCTGTAGGGAAACGACAGCTACCACCCTGGAAGTTGATTCACGGTGTCGGGGGATCACAGTTGACCAAACAACCCTGAAAGTACACGGTGAAGGACAGAAATGACACACAGTCAAAAGCACTGAAGAACAGGACAGAACTGCAATACTCATGCCCAATACATGTCACAAGATACCCACCCAGAACCAAGTTAGCATGTCAACACTGTTGGGGAGTACAGACTACCTGTGAGGACACATCGCTGCACGCATACAGTCATGTAGCACATGGACACACTCAAACAGCACCAGAGCACCACCAACACATATCATGCAAACTCACAACATTGACATGACATCTCCGGATACTCACATTCAGCTGAAGAAGTTGGTGATGAGCTGTGTGCGGACATCACCCTCATCATCATCATCATCACTGGCATCGTGATCCAGGCCAGGATCCTCCACAGGTGGCGGATGTTGGTCATCGTCATCCAGGATGAGAGGCAACTCCTTCCGCACTGCCAGGTTGTGTAGCATGCAGCAGACGATGACAATCTTGCAAACCTTTGCTGGGGCATATGGGAGGGCCCCTCCTGTCTTGTCCAGGCAGCGGAAGCGGCTCTTCAGGAGACCAAATGTCCGCTCAAGCACTTTCCTTGTCCGACCATGTGCCTCATTGTAGCGCATCTGGGCTGGTGTCACAGGGTTCCTGAGGGGCGTCAGCAACCACGGCATGTTGGGGTATCCGGAGTCCCCTACATACGGACAATTGCACATTAGCTGAGTTGGAAAAGAGGGTGGAATACTACATTGCAGAACACACACAATGGTACAAAGTCAGTACACACCAACAAGCCAGGCACGCTGGTTCCGCATCTGTGACATCATCCCCGGGATGCGACTACTCCTCATCACGTAGGCATCGTGTGCAGAACCGGGGAAACGGGCACACACGTGTGAGATGCTCATATCTGCAAGACATACCATCAGTGCATTGACCGAATGGTAATGTTTGCTGTTCCTGTATGCCTGCTCATGTGCCTGTGGTGGTATCAAAGCCACATGTGTCCCATCAATGGAGCCAATGACATGCGGCATCCTCCCCAGGGCATAGAAGTCACTCTTGACGTCAGTGAGTTGTTGACGTTTAGGGAAATAGATGTACTGGTTCAGGTATCCCAACATCGCCTCCAAAACATCACGGAGCACACAGCTGAACATGGTCTGTGACATCCCACCAGCAGACGCCACAGTGTGTTGAAAGGTACCGGTGGCAAAGAAGTGTAGGGCTGCCATCACTTTCACCTTGGGGGTCAGCGCTGTAGGGTATGTCCGGCCAGGTTGCAAATGTGGGGCCAACCGCACCGTCAATTCCTCAATAAGTGGCCTGGTGAAGCGGTACCGTCGGATGCAGTCCCGTTCAACCACTGTTGCAAGGTCAGGGAATGGCCGATGGACAGCTGGCGCCCTGCAGTGCATAGGTGAAGGAAGAAAGATTGTCAGTCACCCCACATATGTGGCATAGACCATACTCAATATCACATGATACATCATTACAAAACACAAGTACATGATGCGTGTGCCGTTCCGTAAGGACATGTATGTCACCTACATGGCTAACAACTAACATCACACTTCAACATGTGTCCTCAACAACTCCCAGCTTGTGCTATGGGATATCATTAGGCTGTGTCACAGTACCCATGCACTGCTCCCACATTCCAAACACACACCACAGTGACATGTGAGGATAGATGTGCCCCAGGCATCACAGCTCATCGACAGGTAGATTCCCAGGGACCCTGTATTGCCACATGGACACTGGCATGACATGGTGCATCATGAATAAACCACAGCTAAACAACCATGACCCCCACAGGTAGTGGTCCCTGTTGCCTCGGCAGGACAGACATGGACGTCTGTGACACACACACGCACAACATCAAAGTCCATGCACAAACAACGTGGATGTGGAGACTGTCTCCCATTACGCACATGGAATCAGAGACATTGTAAGCACAACATGCACACAGACTGTGGAGGGCCATCACAATTCTGGTAATGGGTCACCTTGTGACATACATACCGTCCCACATGGGACTCAGGGGGTATGTGACATGACATACACATACACAACCGTGAAATGTGACCATGCCACATGCTCTGAAATGAACAGTTGCACACCACAGTGTTCATGTGCACAACACACCAAGGATACTGTCCCCATGAACACGTGCACAGCCTGGGAGTGGCTGCCCCCAAGTGCCACCCACAAAACCACATGTTGACCCCCATACACGGAACAGGTGATGCAGCCTTACATGCCTTAGGATACAGTGTGGACAGGCTGTGGTGTTGTAGGTGTGCCCCTCACTCCCTGGGAAGTAAATGTGGCTGGCATACGTTCACCTGTGACAGGCATGGTGACATATGCCAGTGACATGTACAGGGACGTGTTGTACAGCAATGGACCGATCGGTGCGCACGCATTGGCCATTGCATACAATGTGAGCGGGTACGCGTTGTACAGCAATGGACCGATCGGTGCGCACGCATTGGCCATTGCATACAATGTGAGCGGGTACGCGTTGTATTCACAATACGCGTTGTACAGCAATGGACCGATCGGTGCGCACGCATTGGCCATTGCATACAATGTGAGCGGGTACGCGTTGTATTCGCAATAAGCGTTGTACAGCAATGGACCGATCAGTGCGCACGCATTGGCCATTGCATACAATGTGAGCGGGTACGCGTTGTACAGCAATGGACCGATCGGTGCGCACGCATTGGCCATTGCATACGATGTGAGCGGGTACGCGTTGTACATCAATGGACCGATCGGTGCGCACGCATTGGCCATTGCATACGATGTGAGCGGGTAAGCGTTGTACAGCAATGGACCGATCGGTGCGCACGCATTGGCCATTGCATACGATGTGAGCGGGTACGCGTTGTACAGCAATGGACCAATCGGTGCGCACGCATTGGCCATTGCATACAATGTGAGCGGGTACGCGTTGTATTCGCAATACGCGTTGTACAGCAATGGACCGATCGGTGCGCACGCATTGGCCATTGCATACAATGTGAGCGGGTACGCGTTGTATTCGCCATACACGTTGTACAGCAATGGACCGATCGGTGCGCACGCATTGGCTATGGCCTGGCCTGGCAACGGACGCGTTTTCAAATCTTTAACGAGTCTGATGCTGTGAATTCAGTTGGTCACCCACAACAATGTTGCTAATTCATGGGTGTCATGAAGTTGAACTTTGAAGGATGCTGTGGGCGTGTGTAAGTGGTGCAATTCCATGGATTGGCCAGATTCAGAAGATGCAAACGACTTGGACCTATCACTTTGGACACATGGGACAGAATCTGCCTCTGCAGCACACATATAATGCTGGCTGTTCCCCTGAGAGCTCACTTGCCTGGACAACATCTGCCACCACCACTGCTGCTGTATCTGCACCCTCTGGATCCTGCAATGGCCCGTACTGTGGAGAGAGCCCCAGCCTTCAGCACTGAGGAGAACCAGGCCCTGCTGGACAGCCTCCTTCCACAGTACAGCAAGCTGTATGGGAAAGCAGGGGAGCAGGTGAGTGTGTTGTCCACTGCCTTACTAAATGTGCATGTTGTCTGACTAGCAAGACTTACAGTGTGCACGCCTCTGGCTAGCAGGCTCACTGAGTAGTTGTCACCCCCCATAGTGTGTAGTTACATGCACTGAACAGGTATAGTGCAGTGACAGTGCATTTAAACAAGGTTTTACTTCCCAGGCAATGATACCATGTAGTAACTGCTGGCAAACTGTCCATAGCCATCGTTGCACTGCCTGTGTACATCATGTGCCCCTGTGATTGAGACATGTATATCCAACTGTGTAATGCACGGATATGTTGAATGTGTAGTAATGGCATTTTCACTTTGTCATCCTCACAGGTTGATGCCCACCAAAAGCAGCAAATATGGCTGACCATCGTCCGGGCAGTGAGATCCGTGGGGGTCTACAAGCGCCGGATCCGCAACTGCCAGAAGAGGTGGCAGGACCTTTGGGGCTGGACACGGAGGATCGCACGGGTCCAGCTGAAGCTGTCGCCTCCTCGCAGGAGGGGCGGACACCGGACCCTGACCCCCCACATGCTCAGGATCCTGGCGGTGGTCTTCCCTGATCTGGATGGGCAGCTGAAGGCCAGAGAGCAACAAGGAGGGGGTGAGTACATGACTGCATTGTGAACTTTGTCTGCCATGCTATGTGCCCTCCTCTGGCCTGGTTAAACTTCCACAGTACATCAGTCATGTGGTCCAGGACCCATGTCCCCCAATTGTGCACTGCCCACTCCTCATCTGATACCCAGGTGTGGCCCTTACAGTCAGGGAATTGTGTCACTTGGCTACTGTGTCCTTGCATTTTGCTTAGCTCAAGGTGGGGGACAGCATTTGTTCCCCTAACTCTGTGGTGGGCATCATGGGTGGGTCCATTGCTTACACAATGCCTGTGTTCTGACATGTAATCTGCGTGTTACTTTGATATGTGGTCCAATTGCTGAGCTGATCCACCACATGTGCCTGGGGTATCTGGCACACACCCATGCTGCGGGTGTGAACAATGTTTGGGCCCCAGGAGTGTGTATATTACGTGTGTCACACATACTTAGCCACCTGCCTACTGTCCAGGGCTCATCCCTCATTCACGTGGGGCAGGACAATCATGCCTACTCCAGGCCATACAAAACACTCTGTACTCCCACTCCCGTGTATCAGCTGACACGTTGTGCTCAGTGATATGTCCCCTCAGGTGTCTGCCTCTGTGTCAGTGTGCTGTGGCTTCGTTGTCAGGACTACTGGGGTGTTTCTCGGTTGGGGCTCAGCATGCCACCGGAGATGTGACCATAGGAGACGATACTTGTGTGACACATAGGTGTTTGATCACCTGACCGTGCAGACTGGGGTATGCGAATGTGAAGTTCAGGCAGCTGTTTCCCATTCACAGCAGATTGTGAGGTGCTCAGGTTCAGAGGGTTGTGTTACAGGTCTCCCATATGTCCAATTGGTATGACGTGGACAGATAAGGGTTCAGATGATGTGGTGTGTGGGGGATGTACATGTGCACTTGTTCAGCTCCAGGACTTGCAATCCCCATGACCTACGATTGTGACACAGTGCAGACTGTTGTTGTCTGGCTGCCCTGCCCACGTGACTGGAGACAGTGATGTATGACTTAGCAGGCATGCCTGTGCCATGGCATGAAACTTACAATGAGTGATCCTGCAGGGGAGTGACATGTGCTACATGCACACCATTGTGGCAATGACTATCAGGACATGGGTGCATCATGGTGTCTGTCGCTGGTATGCATCACATGCATTTCAAAATTGACTCTGGGCATCCCTTCATCCGGACACCTGTACTGACTCAGTGGCAAGAGTTGTGATGTGTGCATGTTCACATGCTTCACCGTGTTCTCTGCACTGTCCAACTACTGTGTAGGTGGTGCTTGTGTCCACACTGGGGTATTGCCATCCAACAGACACCAGACAGATGGGTGCAAGGCCAGGAGGGATGTGAGTGCCATGGTTGACCATCAGACTGACAATTGGCTTCTTTTACTCTGTTTGGGCACTTTTGGCAATGTTCAACTAAGGATGCCAGGGCTTGCTCTGTAATGTGCTGTACTTACTGAGGTGTGTGCGTTCGGTGCAGGTGACTGATGTTTGTCTGTTTCCCTATTGTTTGCAGATACAACCATGGCCACAGGAGGGGACAGCTCCACGGACCAGGAGGAGCCGAAGAGCCAGACTGGGTCAGCAGCCGAGGAGTGGTCGGAGGGACCCAGTGGCACGGAGGGCGAGGGGAGCCACACCGAGGAGTCCTCAGCAGCATCCACCTCAGCTGAGGACCACAGCAGCTCGGAGGATGACTCCCTTCTGGAGGCGGGTGTCAGCAGCCACCACACCCCAGCTAGTGTTGCTGTCCCCGCCACCACCACCACCGCCCTCCCATCGGCTCCCATTCCCAAGGTCCGTGGAGGCTCCCATGTTCGGGATCGTGTCTCCTTCGTGCCAGGCACCGCACCCCCTGCCCCTGTGTCCCCTGCTGCCCTGAGTGAGGAGTCTGTGTACCTCCTTCACCAGCTCCATGTAGGGCAGACAGCGATGCTGAGTGTCCTCCATGCCCACACACCACTCTGTTGACTCAGCTGGTGTCGTTCATGGAGGGCATCTCATTGGGCATGTCTGCCCTACAGAGGGGCAATAGGTCCATGGACTCCTCCCTGACGGCAGCAGTGTCCCTCCTCCGACAGTCCCTCACCCCTCCTACCTCTGCCCCATCCACACTCCCCAGCCCCTTACCTGTCCCAAGCACACACACACTGGCACAGGCACACACCAGCACAGACACAAGCAGCACACAGCCACACACGCCAAAATCCAGACGCACATGCACGCACAGTCAGGGGACTGAAACCACACTCACAGGGGATGGGGCCCAGGCACACACACACGCATCCATGAGCACTGCGCAGTCCTCAGATACCTCTCCCTCCAAGGCCCCTTCCCTTGCCTCACCTGCAACCCCACAGACACAGCGGATCTTCCTCAGTGACCTCGGCCTCTTCCCCTCCAATCCAGCTGATACAGCATTCAGGGGGAAGAGGAAGCCCACCCACATGGAGGGGAGTGCCCCTCGCCCCCGGACACCCTCCCCCAGGCGCAAACCGACTGACGCCCCCACCCGCAAGTCCCCCCGGACCCAGAAGAGCAAGACCCCTCCGCCGCCCTGCAGCTCAAGCACCAAGTCTCCTTCCTCCATCCCTCAGGCCCCCACTCCACAGGTGCCCCCACCACACCCTGCCCCAGGTTCCCCCACCCACAGATACACCATCCCCAAAATGATCCGGCCTTCTCCCCCTGCCACTTGCTCTTCCGGCACCACACCCCCGCTGCGCATGTCTGTGCCACTGGTATAGAGACGGTGTCCTCCCCTCTGTCCTGCCCACCTTACCTGAACCCCATTCTCCTCCCCTGGAGGTAGGCACTGCAGTGGAGTCCACTACCACCCCGTCTGACTTGGGCACTGCAGTGGGGAACCTGTCCACTCCATCTGCACGGCCCACTGCAGTCGTGCCGGCACCCACACCATCTGAGTCATGCCCCCCAGTTGTGCCGGCACACACCATGTCAGACACCTCCACTGCAGTTGTCAGTGGCTCTCCAGAACCCACCACCCCTTCCCTGCCTCCTTCTGGTGAGCCCTGATCCTGTCCCTGCGGTGCCTGGCCTGCCCCCCGTATGCCCCTCCGAGGGGATTGTCCCTGGTGTGTAGCAGTGCAGGCATGCGTAGGGTGACATCTGGCACTGGCACCCTGTTTGGACTCTTATTATGGACTGGCCATTGGCCTTTGTTATATATTTTTTTCACTTCTATCACCCAAATGCTGAATAAAGCAACTTTCTGTTCTCTAGTGGTTTTGCTTCTGATGTACATGATGTTGATGATGCTAACCGTGCCCTTGCTGCAGTGATGGTGATTTTTTGTCTCATGGAAATGAAGTGTTACTGTGCAGGAACCCATGTGGTCCACGGGTAATGTGTCCTATCCTGTAGTGTATCCATGTCATCCTTAGCAGCATATGAGGGTGTCATGTTTTCAATATTTGGCAATGGGATTTCCTACTTACATTTGCAATATCACATCTGTGGCTTACACCCCTGCACATCTGTTGTGCTTGCCATTGTTCAATTAGTCTACTTCCCTGACCGTGTGGCCATCTCCACTGGACATGCAAGTTTGGGCATCAATGGGGAAGGACTCATCTGTGTTGTCAGTGCAACTTGCTATACATGTGTGTTGGATCTGTGCTGATGATTTCGTTGACACTCCCATGACCAGGCTGATATGACGGGATCCTTCATTTAGTGCTAATTGTTGACTGTGTGACCAAGTGTTCTGCTGACATGATGGAGCCCTACTGAGGCAACATATGGCACAGCTTTCCTCACACAGGAGTGGAGTCCCCTCATGGCAGTGTGTAATCCTGTGACATTGCCTGAGTCCAAGGTGTGTGTTGTGTGAGCATGTCTCTGTGTGTGTTCACTTCCATTTTGCTGGGCGTGCTGGGATCCCTAGTGATGTTCCTGTATGTGATGCTTGCTGAGTTGACCTATGTTCCCCCAAAGTCTCCGCCCTGGGTTCTCTGTGATGTGGGTGCATGGCACATTACTGGTCATCAGGGTGTCCCCCATAGGTGTGTTTGCTGTCAGGGCTGAGTTTGTGGGCAAACGCAGATGGGACACAGTCAGGATTCCCCTTGGCACTTGTTGTTTAGACCTGTCATGTAATTTCCGGTTTGTGTTAGCTTTCAGTGATTGTGACACGTTGTGTGTGTGACTGCTGGCACTCCTCAGGGTCAGGGCTGCAATGTTGGTAGTTGTCTATGTGTGTTCTTTGTGGGTGACCTTGGCTTCTTCATTGGTGTGGGACTGTGGCTGGGATCCCATTGGTTGGTGTGGTATTGCCGTCATGTCCATGTACAGCGTAGTGTGCAGTGTGTCAGACATTCAGGAGTCTTGTTGACTGGCCATGTGTGATGTGTTTCTGCACCTTAGTTCCCACCACCACCCCTGGGATTGTCATGGGTGCATGTGCAATGTCACCAGTGCATGTGAGCTTCACTGCTGCACATTGTTGGAGGTCAAGGTGTGTGGTGTTGAGTGTGTGCAGATGAGAGTTGTTGCCCGGCTAGACCCCTGCCTCCATGTTGGCCTTGGCTTACTGGCTGTGCTGATTGATTTGTGCTTGTGTAGGTGTGATGGTAGTTTGTTGCTCAGGACACATGACTGTGGTTCACAGTGTGAACGACATCTAGCTTTGTCATCACAGTGGGATTGTCATGCAGCCCAGGGTCACCACATTGTGGGGACCCTGGGGGTAGTGCTGTGGTGTGTCTGTGTCTTGCTGTGTCAGTTGCTGTTCCTACATGCTTGTGTGACATGTGTGATTTGTGCTCCCTCTCATCTAACAATGCCTGATTGCCCACATAGGGGATTTGGATCCATGAGTTAATTTTGTGTGGCACTGTATGCGCATCTGTGTAATTGGTATTCAGGCCTCATCATGTGTTGTGTGGTTGCCTGGGGACACTGGCACCCCCCCTCACCTGTTGTGTTTGATGTGCAGTGTGGGGCTGCCTGTTTGTGTTTGTGCATCTGCACCACTGCATTGGCATGACTTTAGTGTGCCATTGGCTGTATGTTGTTTGGTGGGTTTGACCTGCTGTCCCTGGGACTCCTAGGTCATCAGTCAGCACGATGACCATGGTTTGTGTGTCCCATTGCTGCCATGGTATGGTATCTGTTCACCTCACATCTACAGTCTCTACAGGATGTCTACATTTGTGTGCCCATTGGAGCAGATATGTGTTCTGCAATATGATGGTCACTTCTGTCATTGTGTTATTGATGAATGTTGACAGTGTCATCCCCCATGGGTGATGTTTGTCTGCACATGGCCAAAGGTATGTTTTATTTGCACTGCACTGTTTGTCTCACCCAATATATCTTGCTATGGGACACGAACACTACTTTGCCACTGATGTGTTTGTTGTTCTGTGACCAGGATTCAGCCATGCTGTTTGGCAGTTGCAGCTTTTTCCATGGCCACACTTACCTTATAGTCACTGAGATGATGGGTGTTTGGACCCCATTACCACAATGTTCAAGATGTGCTTCAGCTATGGACCCCACACTTACATTTTGGTCACTGTGATGATGGGGGTTTAGACCCCATTGCCACAATGTTCAAGATGTGCTTCAGCTATGTACCCCACACTTACATTTTGGTCACTGTGATGATGGGGGTTTAGACCCCATTGCCACAATGTTCAAGATATGCTTCAGCTATGGACCCCACACTTACCTTTTGGTCACTGTGATGATGGGGGTTTAGACCCCATTGCCACAATGTTCAAGATGTGCTTCAGCTATGGACCCCACACTTACATTTTGGTCACTGTGATGATGGGGGTTTAGACCCCATTGCCACAATGTTCAAGATGTGCTTCAGCTATGGACCCCACACTTACATTTTGGTCACTGTGATGATGGGGGTTTAGACCCCATTGCCACAATGTTCAAGATGTGCTTCAGCTATGGACCCCACACTTACATTTTGGTCACTGTGATGATGGGGGTTTAGACCCCATTGCCACAATGTTCAAGATGTGCTTCAGCTATGGACCCCACACTTACATTTTGGTCACTGTGATGATGGGGGTTTAGACCCCATTGCCACAATGTTCAAGATGTGCTTCAGCTATGGACCCCACACTTACCTTTTGGTCACTGTGATGATGGGGGTTTAGACCCCATTGCCACATTGTTCAAGATGTGCTTCAGCTATGGACCCCACACTTACATTTTGGTCACTGTGATGATGGGGGTTTAGACCCCATTGCCACAATGTTCAAGATGTGCTTCAGCTATGGACCCCACACTTACATTTTGGTCACTGTGATGATGGGGGTTTAGACCCCATTGCCACAATGTTCAAGATGTGCTTCAGCTATGGACCCCACACTTACATTTTGGTCACTGTGATGATGGGGGTTGGACCCCATTGCCACAGTGGTCATGGTCTGCTTGCATTGTGGAGGCCACACACATTTATGTGTGACACATGTGATAGGGGGTCACATTGTATGTTCAAAGTCATGTTCAGTGTTGTAGGCATTTGACACAGTCTACACACGCTTGTCATGGTGTTGGGGGGATGTCTTTTTCTTGCATTCCTTAGGTTGTAGTGTGCTGGTTGTGTCATGCATTGCCCATCCTATGAGTGGGGGTGGTGTTGGTGGTAGGCATCCAGCCCCGCATGGGTAGGGGTGGTAGTAGTGGTAGGCATCCAGCCCCCCATGGGTAGGGGTGGTGGTAGTGGTAGGCATCCAGCCCCCCTGAGTAGGGGTGGTAGTAGTGGTAGGCATCCAGCCCCCCCTGAGTAGGGGTGGTAGTAGTGGTAGGCATCCAGCCCCCCCTGAGTAGGGGTGGGAGTAGTGGTAGGCATCCAGCCCCCCATGGGTAGGGGTGGTGGTAGGGGTAGGCATCCAGCCCCCCATTAGTAGGGGTGGTAGTAGTGGTAGACATCTAGCACCCCCTGAGTAGGGGTGGTAGTAGTGGTAGGCATCCAGCCCCCCATGGGTAGGGGTGGTAGTAGTGACAGGCATCCAGCCCCTCATGGGTAGGGGTGGTGACAGTGGTAGGCATCCAGCCCCCCTGAGTAGGGGTGTTAGTAGTGACAGGCATCCAGCCCCCCATGGGTAGGGGTGGTGGTAGTGGTAGGCATCTAGCACCCCCTGGGTAGGGGTGGTAGTAATGGTAGGCATCTAGCACCCCCTGAGTAGGGGTGGTAGTAGTGGTAGGCATCCAGCCCCCCATGGGTAGGGGTGGTAGTAGTGGTAGGCATCCAGCGCCCCATTAGTAGGGGTGGTAGCAGTGGTAGGCATCTAGCACCCCCTGAGTAGGGGTGGTAGTAGTGGTAGGCATCCAGCCCCCCATGGGTAGGGGTGGTGGTAGTGGTAGGCATCTAGCACCCCTGAGTAGGGGTGGTAGTAGTGGTAGGCATCCAGCCCCCTGAGTAGGGGTGGTAGCAGTGGTGGGCATCCAGCCCCCCCTGAGTAGGGGTGGTAGTAGTGGTAGGCATCCAGCCCCCCCTGAGTAGGGGTGGTAGTAGTGGTAGGCATCCAGCCCCCCATGGGTAGGGGTGGTAGTAGTGGTAGGCATCCAGCCCCCCCTGAGTAGGGGTGGTAGTAGTGGTAGGCATCCAGCCCCCCCTGAGTAGGGGTGGTAGTAGTGGTAGGTATCCAGCCCCCCATGGGTAGGGGTGGTGGTCGTGGTAGGCATCCAGCCCCCCATTAGTAGGGGTGGTAGTAGTGGTAGGCATCCAGCCCCCCATGGGTAGGGGTGGTGGTAGTGGTAGGCATCTAGCACCCCCTGAGTAGGGGTGGTAGTAGTGGTAGGCATCCAGCCCCCCATGGGTAGGGGTGGTAGTAGTGGTAGGCATCTGGCACCCCCTGAGTAGGGGTGGTAGTAGTGACAGGCATCCAGCCCCCCATGGGTAGGGGTGGTGGTAGTGGTAGGCATCTAGCACCCCCTGGGTAGGGGTGGTAGTAATGGTAGGCATCTAGCACCACCTGGGTAGGGGTGGTAGTAGTGGGAGGCATCCAGCCCCCCATGGGTGGGGGTGGTAGTAGTGGTAGGCATCCAGCCCCCCATTAGTAGGGGTGATAGTAGTGGTAGGCATCTAGCCCCCCCTGAGTAGGGGTGGTAGTAGTGGTAGGCATCCAGCCCCCCATGGGTAGGGGTGGTAGTAGTGGTAGGCATCCAGCCCCCCCTGAGTAGGGGTGGTAGTAGTGGTAGGCATCCAGCCCCCCATGGGTAGGGGTGGTAGTAGTGGTAGGCATCCAGCCCCCCCTGAGTAGGGGTGGTAGTAGTGGTAGGCATCCAGCCCCCCCTGAGTAGGGGTGGTAGTAGTGGTAGGCATCCAGCCCCCCATGGGTAGGGGTGGTAGTAGTGGTAGGCATCCAGCCCCCCCTGAGTAGGGGTGGTAGTAGTGGTAGGCATCCAGCCCCCCCTGAGTAGGGGTGGTAGTAGTGGTAGGCATCCAGCCCCCCATGGGTAGGGGTGGTGGAAGTGGTAGGCATCCCGCCCCCCATTAGTAGGGGTGGTAGTAGTGGTAGGCATCCAGCCCCCCATGGGTAGGGGTGGTGGTAGTGGTAGGCATCTAGCACCCCCTGAGTAGGGGTGGTAGTAGTGGTAGGCATCCAGCCCCCCATGGGTAGGGGTGGTAGTTGTGGTAGGCATCTGGCACCCCCTGAGTAGGGGTGGTAGTAGTGACAGGCATCCAGCCCCCCATGGGTAGGGGTGGTAGTAGTGGTAGGCATCTAGCACCCCCTGGGTAGGGGTGGTATTAGTGGTTGGCATCCAGGCCCCTATGTGTGTATGTGGCATTGGTGATAGCCATCCCGCCCCTATGGTGCTGCTGTTGCTGGTGTAAGTAATTTCTGCATCCCTATGTGTGTGTGTTATATGTCGGGTACGTGTGGTTTGTTAGTGTGGTGGGTGTCTGACTTACCTTCTGCGCCGTACGCGTCCGTACCAGTTCCGGTAATAGATGTAGAGTATTGGTAGGATCGGCGCGATGGGATTCATGGTTGGTTCGTCTCGTTCGTCTTTCTCGTTGCTTCGCCTCGTCCTCGTGGCTGGCGTGTTCGTCTCATAGCCGTGGATCATCTTGTGGCGCGAATCGGAGCTTATGTGCGCCTCTCCCGGATGCTTTGACGTGCCGTGCGTAGCGACGGGTTCGGCGCGTACGGAAGGCGCATCGTACTAGTCCGGCCGGACGGGGCTGTATGTTGGCTTCCGTGTGACTCGATTCTGCGTTTCCGGATACGCATCGGTCGGAGAACAGGAGCTGGATTGGGTGAGTGCGACTGGGTCGGGATCTGGGCTGTTATGCGCATCGTACTTGCTCGTTCGGACGTATGTACGAATCGGTCGGGAAACACGCATTCGCCTGGTTTTTTTGCCGGGCGAATGGTGTTAGGTGCGCCTCCGACTGGGATCGGAATCGAGCCCGAAAAAATTTGCATGGCGTAAAAGATAAAATTTCTATTTCCACTCCAACAAGTGGTACAGTAGGGAAAATGTTGGATAGCGGGTAAATAAAAATTACTATTCCCACTCCAGCGAGTGGAACAGTAGGGAAAGCGTTGGATATCGGTTGGGTAAAAATCACTATTCCCACTGCAGTGAGTGCAACAGTAGGGAAAGTGTTGGACAGCGTAGGGGAATATTTTAATATACCCACTCCCGCAGTATAATTAAGATTATTTAACAATTAATAATTTTTTTTAAATTAATTTACCTCCCACCATTTTCCCCTATAAACATCACCTACAATATTGTAACATATTAATAAATTAACATAAGTAATTAACAATTAATTAATTAACTAATTACAATTAAAAATATAATTAATAACAATCAAATCTAAATTAATTCACACAATTAACACAATAAAATAACTTTAAAAATTATATTATAATAATTAATATAAATGACATTAAAAATAAAGTACTTCCTACCCTACTCCCCTATCAACCCTCAACCCACTGATAAAAAAGTACACAATTAACATATTTACAAATTAATTGTTAATAATTAATATCTAATTATTTACTAATTATTAAAAGAAATTACACAATTAACATAATTACCAATTAATTATTAATTGTTATTAATCAATTTATAATTAATTAGTAATAAATTAATTAACTTAATTACCAATATAAATTATTAAATATTAAATTATTAAGTAATACAATAATAAATTAATTAATTTCAATTAAATTACTTCCCACCCTATTCCACTATAAACCCACAACCCGCTACAGACTTAAATTACGCCAAAAAAATTAACATATAATTAATTTATTCTAAATAATGCTAAATATATATATTATCATTAAATTACTTCCCACCCTATTCCCCTATAAACCCACAACCCGCTACGGAATTAAATTACACAAAAATTAATTAACATAAAATTCATTACTTTTACCAAATTCAAACATACATTACAAAAATAATACATACTTTTAACACATATACTAACACTTAAAACACTAAAACAAAATCGATATTACTAACTTCGATATTGTGGAAATCGATATTTCTTACCTGCATTTCCATATTCTGCACCACTATATTTTAGCAATTCGATATTCTGTCTATTCTATATAAAAAACTCGATATTCTGTCCAGTCGATATTTTTTTTCCGATATTGTGACTAGTTACCAAACAATCCATAGCATTTTGCTTTTTCCATGTGTGCTGCACAAGGCAGCAAACATGGAAAAAGCAAAAACGAGGAGAAATAATGCATTTCTCCTCTTTCGCTAACATATGAGCAGGTTGTTCCTGGCCTTAATTTTGCTGCTGCCTCCTGGGTACGCCACCCTTGTACATAGGGGGCAACATCAAAAACAATGGGTGTTGCAGTGGAACGCCCACCGCAACACCCACTGCCCACCCCTTTCACGCTAACCATAGCGAAAAAGGAAGCCTTATTTACAAGGCAGCATTGAGCCCCATTGAGTGGCTTAATGCTGCCTTGTAAATAACACACAAGATGATGGACGGAATGCTGCACATTGGCAAACATTCACCCCCAGTCACATATCTGGGTTTAATCCATCGTTATTTTGCTTCACCACGCCACTCCAGTTCAGACATAGCCATATGCAAATCAGTCTTGACCCTGTGCCTCATGGGAACAGTCCAGACCGAACTGCCAAGCCATGTCTTCCCTGGACCGGAATCAAGCATCCTAGGACTGGTTTCAGGCTATCAGCCTTCATCAGCCAGGATAGCTTGACTCCAGTGGCGTAGTGAGCACGGGACCCACGTCTGGGCATACCCTTCCCACTTAGGGCAAAATGCAAAACACACAAGATGATGGACGGAGTGCTGCACATTGGCAAACATTCACCCCCAGTCACAGCCTGAAACCGGTCCTAGGATGCTTGATTCCGGTCCAGGGAAGACATGGCTTGGCAGTTCGGTCTGGACTGTTCCCATGAGGCACAGGGTCAAGACTTATTTGCATATGGCTATGTCTGAACTGGGGTGGCGTGGTGAAGCAAAATAACGATGGATTAAACCCAGATCTGTGACTGGGGGTGAATGTTGGCCAATGTGCAGCATTCCGTCCATCATCTTGTGTGTTTGCATTTCGCCCTAAGTGGGAAGGGTATGCCCAGACGTGGGTCCCGTGCTCACTACGCCACTGGAGTCAAGCTAACCTGGCTGATGAAGGCTGATAGCCTGAAACCGGTCCTAGGATGCTTGATTCCGGTCCAGGGAAGACATGGGTTGGCAGTTCGGTCTGGACTGTTCCCATGAGGCACAGGGTCAAGACTGATTTGCATATGGCTATGTCTGAACTGGGGTGGCGTGGTGAAGCAAAATAACGATGGATTAAACCCAGATCTGTGACTGGGGGTGAATGTTTGCCAATGTGCAGCATTCCGTCCATCATCTTGTGTGTTTTGCATTTCGCCCTAAGTGGGAAGGGTATGCCCAGACGTGGGTCCCTTGCTCACTACGCCACTGGAGTCAAGCTATCCTGGCTGATGAAGGCTGATAGCGTGAAACCGGTCCTAGGATGCTTGATTCTGGTCCAGGGAAGACATGGCTTGGCAGTTCGGTCTGGACTGTTCCCATGAGGCACAGGGTCAAGACTGATTTGCATATGGCTATGTCTGAACTGGGGTGGCGTGGTGAAGCAAAATAACGATGGATTAAACCCAGATCTGTGACTGGGGGTGAATGTTTGCCAATGTGCAGCATTCCGTCCATCATCTTGTGTGTTTTGCATTTCGCCCTAAGTGGGAAGGGTATGCCCAGACGTGGGTCCCGTGCTCACTACGCCACTGGAGTCAAGCTATCCTGGCTGATGAAGGCTGATAGCCTGAAACCGGTCCTAGGATGCTTGATTCCAGTCCAGGGAAGACATGGCTTGGCAGTTCTGGACTGGACTGTTCCCATGAGGCACAGGGTCAAGACTGATTTGCATATGGCTATGTTTGAACTGGGGTGGCGTGGTGAAGCCAAATAACGATGGATTAAACCCAGATCTGTGACTGGGGGTGAATGTTTCCCAATGTGCAGCATGCCGTCCATCATCTTGTGTGTTTTGCATTTCGCCCTAAGTGGGAAGGGTATGCCCAGACGTGGGTCCCGTGCTCACTACGCCACTGGAGTCAAGCTATCCTGGCTGATGAAGGCTGATAGCCTGAAACCGGTCCTAGGATGCTTGATTCCGGTCCAGGGAAGACATGGCTTGGCAGTTCGGTCTGGACTGTTCCCATGAGGCACAGGGTCAAGACTGATTTGCATATGGCTATGTCTGAACTGGGGTGGCGTGGTGAAGCAAAATAACGATGGATTAAACCCAGCTCTGTGACTGGGGGTGAATGTTTGCCAATGTGCAGCATTCCAACAATCATCTTGTGTGTTTTGCCTTGTAAATAAGGCGCAGCCCTTATTGCCAACACAACGTCGATAAAAGTGACGTTGTGGTGGCGATAGGGGCTTGTAAATATGCCCCTTATGCTGTTGCCCATACTTACCTTATTTTTCATTATGCTTAGGACACTTAGGGCCTCATTACAATGCTGGTTGGACCGGCTTCCATGATCCTATCGGACTGCCGCGGTCTCATCGGAATCAGTCGGTCCGACCACCGGAATACGAAGCATGCATCGTGTACTCCGACCGACCTCTGTCAGACCGCTGACTCCGACAACCTTTCTCCGACCGCTGAGATGGCGTTCAGAGAAAAGCAGCAGTCCTAGAGCAGAACAGGGAGTTCCAACCACCGCCTGGATTACGATGTGCATTTCCGACGAGCCGACCGTGGTGGTCCAACCGCATGCCTCGACTCGCTGGTAACAAATGATTTGGGGTGCATACTCACCCAAATCAGCTTATACCCAAAAGTCTCTGACGTGGATCCCTTTCTCAAGGTCCCCCCTACACCACGGCAGCTGTACCCCGACGACTCGACCCTGTGGGTGATGGAAGACAGGTAAGTCCATAGGTGGCATGTATACCCATTGACTGGACTGTGCACAGATCGCCACACTCCAGCAATGAAGTACATGCAGCACAAGGCATATCCCCACATATGTCATGCATATGTGTACATATCACATGTTCCCTGTGAGTTTCTATGCACTTGCAGTGACATATTCAGGAGTATATGCACTGCCGTAGATGAGACAGCCACACTAGCAGTGGTTGCATCGTAATACGGTGGGATGAACTTTCCTTGCCTCAGCAGGCGGATTCGGATCACGCCTGCAGCAGTCGGATGGTCGGTATGACAAACAGCATAATGAGGCTCTTAGTGCTGCCTAATTGCGCATTCCTGCTAATTCTCACAGGATTGCGTTTCTCTCATACCAGGCAAGTTATATAACCAATATTCATTTCACACCCAATAGACTCAATGCTCTCCATGGCCAAGCAAGTCAACGCAGTCTCCTCCTCCTGCTTCAACACCCTCCGCATGCTTCGCAAGATCTACAGGTGGATCCCGACAGATACAAGAAGAACAGTCACCCAGGCCCTCGTCAGTAGCAGACTTGACTATGGGAACGCCCTCTACGCGGGAGCCCCGGCCAAGCTCATCAAGCGACTGCAACGCATACAAAACGCCTCCGCACGCCTGATCCTCAATGTACCACGCCACAGCCACATCACCCCCACCTGAGGAACCTGCACTGGCTCCCCGTCGACAGGAGAATCTCCTTCAATCTCCTCATCCACGCACACAAGGCACTCCACAAGACTGGCCCAGCCTACCTCAACAGACGACTCCTCTTCTACGTCCCCAACCGCCAGCTCCGCTCCGCCGACCTC
This sequence comes from Calotriton arnoldi, assembly GCA_963921515.1. Lineage (NCBI taxonomy): Eukaryota > Metazoa > Chordata > Amphibia > Caudata > Salamandridae > Calotriton > Calotriton arnoldi. The sequence goes on from CAWUFW010016550.1 coordinate 294,549, forward strand.
TCCCTCGCCACCGTCCCTCGCATTCGAAGAACTACCACCGGCGGCAGATCCTTCTCCCACCTCGCCGCCAAGACCTGGAACACCCTTCCACTAAGCCTACGACAGACCCAAGACCTGCCGACCTTCAGGAGGCTACTCAAGACCTGGTTGTTCGACCAGTAGCAGCACCCCCCCCTTTTTTTCTCCCCAGCGCCTTGAGACCCTTGCGGGTAAGTAGTGCGCTCTACAAATTCTGTGATTGATTGATTGACCCAATAGGCATGCTTTCCCGTACATTATTCTTACTCTTGCTTCTCTTTAAATTTTTAGATACTGGGTGCTCTTGCTCCAGTCCTGATGATGACTTTATATTAAACAAGTTCGAAACAACCTATACAGTCTCCAAAAATACTGTTAAAATAATAAAAAAACGAGTCACATGTCTTTTGAATTGTGATGCACTTTGGTTTTATATCTTCACTCCTCACTGCACCTTTCTTCACCACAAGCATGATCACTGGATCTTTTCTACAAAAATGAACATAAATTGAAATTGCAAAATGCATTGAATAAATTAATTGAGAAAATTCCTGACTTCATTGTATGCCTTGGTACTGTATAAGTAGATATATTCTCTGTCTTCTGCTATGAGAAGCGAGTCATTCTTTTTTCATTACAGAGAATAAATACGTATCGAGACATTGTCTTCTAAAATATATTATTCCTATGGTTATGCATGTTTCCACATAGGATGAATAGACTACAGTTCATAATGAAATTGGGGAAAAAACACTGACACTTAGGAAAAGATTTATTAGTTTTAAGGATAATATCTGAGCAAATATGTTGAGTGAATATGTTGACATTATGGGGGGTCAAGAATTGCATTTTGGTTACATTTGTTTCCTCTTCTGCAGGCAAAGGAGCAACTTATCTACAGTTACCAATCTCCTATAGTCTCTCTTGTAATGTTTTTGCTTGTATATTTAATAAGCAGGAGTTTCTGTCACCATATTTGCTGGATTTCAATGCTTCACTGGAGAGCCTTCATGTTTCTGAACATATTGGAAACAGGGAAATCTTTGGTAAATATTTGAATACAAGTGCAGAAACTATCTGTATTACTAAATCAACTAAAAGGGAGTATGTGTGCAGTTTGAGGAAAGAGTAATGAGAATTTGTTAAAGAATATAACAAGAATTAAGATTTTGAGAGACTGGAAGCATGAGAGGAAAATCAAAGAAAAAAATTCAGGCTGGAGAGGTATTTACATCTTCAAATTTGCAGCCAAGATTGAGAATGGAATATAAGAGAGAGGATGAATTGTGTATGGTGCGTCATAAACCCACAGGAGCAAAGTCAATAGAATGTGTTTGAAAAAGTGAGTGTGAAAGGAGTTAAGCTGTCAGTGGTGATTTTCTGGTTGGTGAAGCTCCAATTCTTAAAGGAATTTATTATGTGTGTGGTAAGACTGCTTATTTCAACTTACCTCATAATTGGGTGGGTTCTTGCTATCTGGTTTTAGTTTTTTTTAAAGTCTATCATGTGAATGAAATATGTGATGCTGTTAGTTTAAAGAGAGTGAAACATGGTTTTGTACAGATTGTACTAGGTGAATTAGGGATTACGATTCCATCTATTGAAGTGGCTATGAATGATGTGAAAATTAGAAGATTATCTATGCTTGTGGATCAGCTTGCTTCTAATACTGCTGGTGCACTAACAGATTAATACAAAGTTAATTGCTATGCATGTGATAATTATGCAAAACCGCTCACTGCTCGATATCCTTCTCATGAACTAAGGCGGTGTTTGCCAGTTTGGAAGGTGAGATACTGCTGTAACTTCTTCCCAGATAACAGGAGGGTTATTAACAAATAAGGGCCTAATTACAATGTCGGTCAGAAAGCCTCCTATCACTGGAAGGAGGCTTTCCAACAGACATTGTAGGTTTAAAGTCTGACCGCCGTATTATGATGATGGCGGTCAGAGTTTAAACCTGCCTGAGAATCCGAAACGGTTCCAATGAACTCAAGAAGCCTGGCGCGAGGTCAGAAAGCCCGCATAATCCCTTAAGGATGCCATTTCCACCATCGGGATTATGTTGTCGTTTTCAACAGCCAATCCATGTTGGACTTTCTGACATGGATTGGCTGTCAGAAACGGACTTTGGGGGCCCCTAGCAGAGCCCCCTTCCCCCCTGGCCCTCCGCATTTGGCCCTGGGGGGCACATATGGTGCCCCCTCAACATCCCTGCACCTTGTGGCAGGCAGCATGAGGTGCCTGCCACACGGTGCAGGGATGTTCAAAAACTTGAATTTTTCAATGGGAGCTTGTGCTGTGGGCGGTTTTAGGCTGCCGCACAAGCTCCCATTGAAAATTTCAAGTTTGCGACCGCACCATGTGAGGTCACATCCAAATAATGCGGTCGGAACTGCTGACCTGAGGTCGGTCGGTTCCCATCCACAATGGGGGCCTATGTCTGAAGCATAACTAGTATTTTCATGAAATCCAAGCTTTAGATGTGTATGGCTTGTGGGAAGCAGCAAGGTCCTTGGTTAGTGAGATAGGAAAGGGTTTTAGTAAGGTTGGCGAGTTGGTTGCTAGTTTGGGTGAGGGTATGTTTAGGACTATACCAACCCCGGCAATTACTATGCTGATTTGTGCAATTGTTCTGTTTCTCTTGTTCAAATGTTCTGAAGTAACATTTCGAAATAGATTTTATAAGAGAAAAAGTAATCAAACTGAACTGGAAGATGCCAGAGATCAGGTCTATAATCAACTGAAGCTGTTAGAGGAATCGAATCTCAAAAAGCAGAAAGTGATGCAGACTTTATTATAATTTATTGTGGGTTATTTAGTGATTATAGAATAATCAGAGGGAGATGGGTTGTGGGAGTTTTTGTACATTTATAAAATTTGTGCATTATTAACAATTCGCAGAATATGCATCTATACTCTTTTCACATCGGTGCACATATCTGATGCTATTGTCTTTGAAATGATTTTGCTATGACCTGTTAAAGTGCTTTGTTTGGACTTATGCTAACTAGGCGTTAGTTAGGACTCAACTCCATATTCTTCAAAAATAATGTCTCACCCTGCACGTTTACTGATTGTTTATTTGTAGTCTTTATTTTAGATTTTCAACATTAACAGTATAGAACACAGGCTCAGCCAAGCGATACAATGCAATGGCATGGGAAAGTGCAAAAAAGAGCAAATGCAATAATTAAGAAACATTCAATCTGAAATCCCATCACTTCAAATCCAATGAGCCAATATAAAGGGAAACAAGCGAAGGAAGGAAAGAAACGGCTGGGAAACTGAAGGGGGGTCGGGGAGCTAGGGAGGGAAACCCTGGTAGGGTGCTGGTAGGGGGATGGGAGGTGACAAGACCTCCAGCATCCCTTCATGAGACGATATCAACGACCACCCTGAATGCATCAGAAGACACAAGATGCCCTTGGGTGGTTGCCCCTTGCCCAAACACCAGTGAGGATTGGGGCTCATACCGGCAGATAGACGTCCAGTTTATCATTGAGCGAATAAATGACCCTCTCATAGTACACCATCTTAAACATTTCCGCAGCCATTCTGCATGCGTGGGTATATGGGGGAGCGCCAGTGCATGAGTATGCACAGCTTTACCAGTGTCAATGCCATGGCAAAGAACTGGCGCTCATGATGCAACATCTGGGAGGGTTTTGCTAGATCATGTAAAAGCACGGTGGGGTGGATGAGTAGGGAGGGGAGTAGTAGTGTCTGGCCCAGCGTGGCCTTCACCTCTGGCCACAGTCCCTAAATGTCCGGACAGTCATACAGAATGTGCAGAACATAGCAGCCGGGCAGTTCGCATCGCCAACAGTGCGAGTGATGGAGGAGGCCGGCGCACTCCAGTTTGGAGGGTGTCAAGTACTAATCATGCACCGTTTCAAAAAGGCAGAACTGTATCCTGGCCTCCAGCACACCACGGTCCAGGACACCCAGGATCTCGGCCTAGTCCTCCTCATTATAATCCACCGGTAGGACCACTTGCCATTATGTCAGCAACCGGCATGAGTGGGGTAGGGAATATTTGTGACAGATCATCAGATTATACAGACCCAACATCACTTCATGGTATTGGCCTCATACCCTGAAGTATGCAACAACAGGGAGGACCCCAAGTCCCACGGGGTGCCCCCAGATAGCTGCAAAGACAATGGTGAAATTGTAGATACGATCAATACTGGTGTGGAGGCAGGTGAAACTCATTCCTAAGGGCCGCAAACGACTTGAGGGAGCCATTAGCAAACATTTGGGAGAGCTTTTCGATGCCCACCTGCCACCACTCAGACCAATCGGGTTGAGAACCCCCTATATGGATGCCGGCAATCCGCCAAAGGGGGCTCTCGGCCTTTAGACAACGGTCAATCGAAAAAAGAACATGCACCCATTTCCCGGTGACGGCCATTGCCTGAAGCATTGGGTTAGCTGAGCACACCTTGAGGGTGCCGTACGCATAGAGTGGGTAAAGGCCAGATGGACTATTAGAAAGGCTCTGTTCTACCAGAAACCACGGAGGAGTCTGTCACTCCTCACTGCAGATAAACAAGTTACGCCAGGTGGCACCCCAAAGAATTATGTTCCATTGAGGGAAGACTTAACCAACCGTACTTCCTATGAGGGCCAGTTTGGATGTTGCCAGCTGTGGTTAAGCAGCGCCCCATATAAAACCCATTCGTCTGTCCAAGGAGTGAAGGAGGGAGATCGGGACACATGTTTATTGTTTATTATTCAGTCAAGCTACTCATGTTTTATTTATTTCCAAACGATGTTGCTCTCAAAGAAATTCTTCTAACATGGGCTCAGTGATGTTACAACATTCAAGGTTTTTTCTGCCTGTCTGCTGTATTGAATTAATTCACAATACTTCCCTGTTGTTTTGTAACTAGTTTATTATGCCATCTCCGGATGATTTCAGTCCCCTCTAGCTGAATCAATGATTATGGAGTGGGACAGTGCTGAGGTGGTAAAGTAGCATGACCCTCTAATTTACTGTGGTCTGGTTTGCTGAAAATTGTTTTCATTTGCTCACACCATGAAGAATATGCTCTTTTAACGTTAGTCTATGATAAGATTTCCTTTATAAAACTCAAATTTGGAGGTGAGCCAGATGACTTTCCAGTGCTACTGGGGAAGTGTCTGATTTCTTACCGATTTTGATGCCCATTGGGACTTAGAATATTTCTGATTTTGCCCATAACATTGAATTCCAATATTGTAGAGCCTTCATTGCAATGACTTTATTCATCTGCACTTTGCAATTTCTGTATTGTACCTTTTGAATGTTTGTAATAGATTTTTCTAAATTTCTAATTTCACCCTAGAACTCAGGGGCTCATTATGATGGCGGGCGGACATCAGTCCGCCCGCCATCCTGCGTGATGATGGGACCGACCGCCAGACGTGCGGCGGTCCCACCAGTGCAATAGGATGCGCCCGCCATACTGGCGGGCGCATCCTGACCCTTACCATTGCGGACGGTGCTGCTGGCTGCAGCACAGTCCGCAATGGTAAAAGAGCATGCACAGCATTTCCCTGCACCACGTGGCAGGCACCATGCGGTGCCTGCCACTTGGCATGGAACTGCAGGGCCCAGTGCACCCCCACCCCACAGAGGGGGCCCGCAACAGGCCCCCAAAGCCAATCCCCACCAGCCTTTCCATGGCCGCATCGCCGCCATGGAAAGACCTCTCCAACACCCACATCCTAATATGGCGGACGGTGCCTGCTAGGCACCGCCATCATATTAGTGGCCCAGCTCCGCCCGGCAGGCAATCGTAACGATTGCCACCGGTGGAAAAGCGGCGGACGGACTTTGCGTCCGCTGCGATACCCACCCCCATCCTAATATGGCGGTGGGTAAATCGTTCCGCCATCGTAATGAGCCCCTCACTTATTGTCTGTTCTTACTGAGTTGACTGTGTTTTTGATATGTTGTGTTCTTTATCTTGGGACACATTTCTTCATGCATGAATTTGAGGTTTAAAATCATGGTTGTGGTATCTTTTTTGGGGATTAAGAATTTAGGAGTTCCACACGCCCATACTATTGTCTGTCTTTTTTAGCCAGCACAACTGTATAAGTTGTTTCACATCACCTCCGAGCTGAGACTACATCCTCTCTTGTTGGTGGTGTACACTTTTTCTGAACTGAGCCAATGTAATCCCCTTTAGTGTGAGTGACAAGGTGTCATTGATCTTAAACATCTGGATGACTACTGTGTACTAAATTCATGACTAAATGATACAAACCCACTTTTGAGGGATTCCGTGGTTGCCACAGTCATGCAAAGCCTATGTGCACAATAACATGCTCTTAAACATTTATAGGGTAAACATACATGTTTCATCCATGTCCCACTTGGGTAGAGTGAAGGGCCTGTAACAGGCGACTGACCAATGCAATGTAGGAAACTCTTTCTGGCAGTTATCTGGTAAAAAAAAAAGCCTGTCATGCCACTACCAACTGTTGTTGGCCCCACTGCCCATTCTCCCCAGCCTAGTGAGCTGCCATTAGTTACTCTCAATAAAAGGGTGGTTACATATTGTGTGCCCCTCTGCACCACAGGCTCATTCCCTGGGGCACATTCCAAGTCATAGTGGGTCCTCAGTGCATAAGCATGATTGCTATGTGTGCTGAAACCAAAAATAAAAAAAACACCAGACATTCACTATGGGGAATGCAGGAAATGGATGAATGCTCTCAAGAGCAAGATATGGAAACCTTTCCATTTCATCAAGTTTTTATATCTCTTCTATGTTTATCTGCCTGCTAGGAAGCACCTGTAATGTTCTAATAAAATTATATGCATTGGTTAATATATGTAATGCCATATTTTATTCTAAGCATATGGTGTCACATTGAGGCAGCAGCATGTTTTCTTTTCTAGTTTGTTTTTACTCATGTAGAATATGCATGAAATAAAATATAAAAGCATCAGGGGGCAAAGGCAGACCTGCAGACTTTCCCAGTGCCTGGATTTGTTTGCTCCTACTCCCCTTTTCAATTCAGTCTTTTCGTACTCTTTCCTGTTCATTCTCAAAGTCCAATCTTTCCTTTTTCCCTTAAACTTTACATTTAAATTCCCTCTTCTTCTTATTTCGTATCATATCTCCAATTCTTTCTGTGCAGTGATTAGACTTTTTGTAGTTGATTTCAATAATGGGCTGTTTGTTCCTGTGGGTGAATTATATGCTCTTTCAACAACTGAGCTAAGCTGAATCGCTACGTACCACTCTTCTCTTGTTTTTCATACTATTATTAGTATTTGTTTTGCATCAACCCATTTCCTTGAAATTACAATTATGAAAACCTAAAATTAAAAGTCTGTTAAAAGATGACCTCCTAGATAAGTAAATACACTGCTTTCTAAGGCCCTCTCTCTGAGGAGTAAAAGCTGTGTTTTCTCATGAGTCTGTTTACATTAATGTCACCACCCACAGTGACTTCACCCACCCTTTTGTGATGGGTTTTGCCGAGCAAGGCAAAGCCCAGCAAAGCCTCGCCCCACAGCTGAAAGCTTCATCAGCACCAACATCGAGTGAGGCCAAGCACTTGAAGACTTGCAAAGCAACGCTGGACAGACCTTGCACCAAGGACATAAGTACAACTCTCAGTGAGTCAATCTTGGTCAATCTTGGTCCTGTGCCCTGCCTGTGCTTCATTGCGGCTGGCCTGAACTTGTGACTTTGTCCCAGTCCAGCGTGACCAGAGTCACCCTCAGTTGGCACTTTGCAACTTTTGGCGCTGCTTTTAACTAAACCTTTAAAATTCAATATCTCCAGTTCTATTGATTGGCTTTTTATCATTTGGGTCTCAAATTATTTATTAAAACATAATCTGTCTTTCTAAATTGGTTACAAATATTTCTTTTGTTGTGTTTTCACTTTCTTACTGTTTGCCTACTGTACAAATACTTAACAGATTGCTTCTAAGTTAAGCCTCACTGCTTTTGTGCAAAGCTTCCAGAGGGTTAATCATAGGCTAATTTAGTGACCCTCAACCAATAACCCAATCTCTCACAAAAGAGAACCAATTTATCCTTAGTTCAGAGGCATATCACCATGACTACCAAAGTGATCGTAAACATGACTCTGGATGCCAAGGGAAAAAGAAGGAAAGTGAAGATAAGGTTTTCCTGCCTAGGATTAACATGACAAACACTTCCCAAAGCCAAGAGTACTGGGCCCTTAAGCAGTAAGTCATGGGCAAGCATGCTCCTTGAACGCAAATACACCATTTGCTGGGATTCCATATATCAGACAAATCTGATCTGGGATACCAGGTCTGTCCTCAGAAATCATTCCAGGAAAAGAGGGAATATCTGCTTAGTCAGCACGCCTTCATAGTCTCAACTTCCAGACAGTAACATGCTCTCAGAGCATAAACTGAACTCCGTCCAGAGGCATGGATGAGGAGCCACTCAACTAAAAATATGGAATAGATACCTCCCTGATCATTCATATACACCATTGCAACAAGGTTTTATGGGTTAATTAACACTGAACATCCTTTCAGATTCTCAGCAAACATTTGAGTCACATAAGGAATGGCAAATCATCCTTTGCCTTTGAACATCCGTGCAGTGTTATATGTTGACCTGAGCAATCAGGACTCCGGTATACCCTAACCTTTCTTGCTAGATGGTGAACAGACAGAATATAGAGTTTTTATTTTCGGAGTACCATAATATCGAGTTTTAAATATCGAGGTACAAGAATATCGACTGCAAGAATATCGTGGACCAGAATATTGACAGTAAGGTAAGAAATATCGGTTTTTTAAATATCGAAGACAGTAATATCGTTTGTAAAAATATCGTTGTTAATAATATCGATGTTTATATTAGTGTTATGTATTTTAGTATGTATTTTAAATGTATGTGTTCTATATGTTTGCTTAAGTATTGTATTTATTTTTTAATATATGTATTACATTTTTAGAAGTTATTTAATTTTTTTTAAAGTAAATCTTGCGTTTTAGTTCCGTAGTGGGTTGTGGGTTTATAGGGGAATAGGGTGGGAAGTAATTTAGGGGGTCATTACGATGGCGGCCGGAGCTTACAACCGCCGTGCTGGCGGATGCAAAAACCACCAGTTACCGCCGGCACGCAGCAGTCCACACGCCCGCCCTATTACGATGCGAAAAGTCAGCCAAACACCGCCGGCAAGCCAGCGACACCGTCCGCCATCAAAGTGCGTCCGTACACGTAGCGGCGCAGCACAATTGACACACACCGTCCGACGAAATCACGTCCCGCCCGGCGTACAAATTACGATGCCGCAAACAAACGGCTCCCACGGCTAAGAGACACCGTACGACAAACCGAAGCGGTAACACGGACGCCGAGCACGGACACCGAAGAAGCGGCTCCCGAGCATGAATCCAGCACTGCAGGCCCTCCCCATGCTCTTGCTGATGCACCACCAAGGACGCAACGTACCGCGGAGACGCAGGTAGGCACACACACAACAAGTGCACGCAAACAGCGCACACAGTGCAAGGGCGGAAAAAGCGGACAACCCCCCACCCCCGCGTGTACACTACACATCCACCATTGCATCCACATATGACACACAGGCCAAATCGTAACATCT